>JAJPCS010000021.1:351901-566677 GCA_021164005.1 Willisornis vidua nigrigula | reverse complement strand
TGCTGGCTAAAGCCAAAACTACTACACTCATATACACTTTGCATATGAGGAACATTGGGAAAAGTCAGGATCAGCAATGCATTGGACCTCAGGCCTTTAATCTTTTTATCTCTATGCTTTGAAATTTCCTTAAGATTTTTTGTTGTTGTTCTTTCATAGAATCCTCCCAAAATGGGATATCCAGACTGGGCTTACCTTTGTTGCAGAAATCAGTCTGAAAAATGTGATTTAACAGCCATCAGGTATCCTGGTCCAGGACAGGCATCCTTGGCTGGTGTGGAGAGGGAAAACTACAGACTCAGAAGTTTCCCTACAGAACTGGCCTCTACAGAAGGGACTAATTCCTGTTATGCTAAGCTTTCCTTAAAAATCTTATGAAGTACTCCAGGCACTGCACAAATAAATATTCTACCAAGTTCTAGGCCTCAGTTGCTCAGATTTTTCACTCAGAAGTAAAGGATCTGAAGTATTTCAGTCAGAGAAATTGAAATGCTGTAGATGGGTCTACAAAAGAGACCTTATAAGATATTTAGTGCAACTGACTTAACCTTTTAAAAATCTATGAAGTGAGAGTGAGTGAAGTGAGATAAACGTATTTTGTCTAAGCTTTATTATTTTTAGAGCATGCCATATGGAGATATGTCATACTTCACAAACTAAATGACAGCATATAAATAATTGCTCACAATGGATGAGCTTCATGAGCCAAAATCAATATTTTGATTCATCAGCATCCAGTTTCAGATGAAGATGTTGGTAAAACGTTGGTTGGTACTTAAAAAAGTTTTAAAACAAAATATGCCATATTCAGAGAATAGTACATGTGTGGCTTTTACTCTGTTTTTGTGATGTTCCCATCAAGTCTCATCTTCTGGGTTTACTCAATTTTTTATTTAATATATATTCTAGAAAGAAGATCATTAACCCTCTGTTCTCAGATGTGAAACTTTCATTATTTATCAAGAGAATCATCTGAATAAAAGTGCAAACCCATGTGAATCTGTAAGGTCATGGTGATTTATTTTCACTCAACATTGATGTGGGGTTTTTTTCAGAAATCCACCAAAACTGTCCTTTGACATATGAAAAAGCAATGCATTTTATTTGTCACAATGGTAGCAATACAAATGTTAAATTTCATTACTTTAATGATATCCTATGTTAGACAAAGGTCTTAAGGAAGAAATAGAAAAAAACTACAGCAGAGGAGTGCAGTTGTATGCCAGAAATTTCAATTCACAAAAACATTAGGCCAGCCACCATTTGGGTGGATTTTCTTCCCATTTTCTGCACAGAAGTCAAGATTCACAAAGGGTTAAGTAATTCATAAAGAACTTGTGCTGCCAATACTTCTCCTAGTCATCTACTAGGTACTAGGAGGTAAAGAGAGGTCTGGATTTTTTGCATACCTAATACAAGGTGTGAAACAGTGTTTTAAGGCAGAAATAAGTAGAGAGCAACATTTCAAAGAATCACAAAATCACCAAATATGCTGCGTTTGAAGGGACCCACTAAGATCATCAAGTCCAGCCCTTAGCCCTGCACAGGACAGTCCACAAGAGTCACACTGGGTGCCTGAGAGTATAATTCAGATGCTTCTTGTACTCTGTCAGGCTTGTGCTGTGACCACTGCCCTGGGGAGCCTGTTCAGTGCCCAGTTTGAAAAATACTGGAGTGACAACAGGCAAACTGTTCAGTGAAATTCACTGTATGTGAAATTCAATTCATTCTTAGAAAAAGGTGAAGAAAGTCATAAATAAAAGCACCAGGATACAAATCAGACATCAAGTAGGGACACAGAAGTAGTAGTAAGAAAGAGGGAGCACAGAAAAAAAAATGAACAACGTCAAGAAGACCCTAATTTGGGCAAAGTCTGAAGTAAAAAGATGTGAAGACTTCTATTTAAGGGAATGAAGGAAAACATACATAAACAATTGAAACACAGATAAACACTGCAAGCAAAAAAAATTTTGTTCAGGAAATGGGTGAGATTAATGAAGTTCAAAGCTAAGAATATATGAAATTAATTTTAGATAGAAAAAAGATAATGTTTGATTACTCTATTTAGAAATATATTTCCTTCCAACACAGTCTAAGAAATGTATATTTTGATTTTAAATTTCATTATATTTAATTTTCTTCTTAAGGATGTCATAAATTCAACATCTATTTTGCTGGGTTAATCAACAAAGGGTAATAAGGTTGTTGAGATACTGTTGCAATTAGTTCAGCTTTGCTCAGAGCAGAAATTTTTTCTGAAATGTATATACAATCTTGTACCACCAGATGACATTCCATATGTTGCTAAATACTATTTGAAAAGGTGAAAAACCATTATTAATGTTTGAGAAAAATACTTGTACAGCAAGAATTGGGCAAAACTGAAAATACCAAGATCTTGTTACAAAGGCATACAGGAAAATCTGATGAAAATAAGCCAGACACCATGTTTTATTTGCAAAAAATGTTTGGAAAACTGCATTTCTCTTTCCTGGTATGCTTCTTTTCATGATGACCAGGTAAGAGAGCAGGGAGTGAATGGAAGGAACATCCAGAGGTGTGTAAAAACCTGAAGCTGCACATATGGCAAGGTTATCAAAATATATTGGGAAAAATAAAAAATAACCTGTATGGATCAAGTGAGTGTGTTGGTAATGAACATGCTGAAGATCCAAAACTTTGGGATAAATCCTACAACCTCAATCAAACAACATTGCCCTAAAAGTCTGTCTTCTCCAGAGAAGCATTAGCATCAATATTCCACTCTGGTTTTCTTTTTCTCTGCAGTAGCATCTAGAGGAAGGTAAAGATGGAAGATACTGCCCAGAACAGATGTGCCATGAAAGCCACAGAATTTCTTTTTTATATTTTCAAGTTCAATAACGTTGCTGTTTGTCTTCTTTCAAAAGGGCTGATTAGTTCTTAGGTTGATTCAAACTGTAGAGGGCCAGGTTCTTGTACCATGTAAATCATCAAATTAATTAGTCATTTCACACCAACTGATAGTCCAGTCCAAGCAGTTTAAAGAGAGATTAGGAATGGTAGGTAAGTCAGAGGAAAAGGATAATTTTAGACAAAAGTTCTCTAGAGAACAGTCAAAGGAGATAAAAGACATCTGTTCCCTTTTCTATTTTTATTGCAGTGAAATTTGTGGTCAGCCCTACACTTCATGCCCTGATCTTGAGATTAAAAGTAAATCTTCTCTCTCTGCACTGATCATTACCAATTTTCTCCTTAAGTAAATTATTAATTAATGTTATGTATGTATGTTATAAATATTATAATATAAAATACATTATACCCATTTATTCTTTAAAAACACAATGAACCAAAACCATTTTCAACAAACAAGGAAGAGATAGTATTAATACTCATGCATTCATTAACCTTTTATTTTAAAAAATAGAATAATGTAGTTGTTTTAATCCCTAGATCTTGGAAAATATTCCACTAACATCACAAATGGAACATTAAAACATTTGAAAATCCCACTCCTACCCTAAGAAGCTGGTTAGTGTTGGCTTCTGAGTTAACCATTTTCTTTATTTCTCTCCAGCAAAATGTTACATCTAAAACAGTTATTACCCCAACCAATTACATCACAAACAGACAATAAAGTAGTTAATTCTAAATATATGTATTTATACACATATCTGTAGCTATCTATGTAGACTAATAGACAACATTTTGTTTTTGTAAGTGCAAAAGACTGCAATATTTCTTTTCTTCTGGATACAGTAGCTGAAATGTTGAATGTTCCTAACTAGTGGTTGATGCAACCACCCTGGATGTTGTATCTTTCCTTCACTTTTCTCAGGAAATACTGTTATTTTCCACTGTGCAAGATTTTGTTCTGAGCGTGACATAGGTATGTCTTATATTACATAGACTAGAGAAGAATTTTCCTCTTTTTTAGAGGGAAAAGATACTAAATCTCTCAACTCTGTTTTCAAAATCACTGTTGTATTCAACGTCTAATCTGCACTGCCAGAAGGCTCTGTAAATTATTAAAATTATTGAAATAATTGCTGATCCTTTATAGGTATTAAACACAATTCAGTGCATCATTTGTAGCTTCCAAAGCCAGAAGGCAGTAATATATCATTTAGAGTGACATTTTCAGTAACATTCACCATGGGATTTCAAATATGCCTCAGTCTATTAAATAATGTAATAAAGCAGTGTTGTGCATGAATAGTTTGAGATTATAAATATTTGCTTTTGATAAATGATAATATTGTTGACCATCTTTTAATGCTGCTAACTTCTCTTGTATTGAAAGGGCAAATCAAAACCAATGAGAACTTGTTGGAACTTGGGCAAAAAATCGGGTTTGTGTGTCCAGGTTTTTTGGGTTAAACATACAGAGGTTAAGCAATGTCATAGGGAAGCAGCTTAGTAAAATACAAGAATTGGGAAACAGGAAATCTTGTGGAAGAGTTTATGACAATAGCAGTGCTGCTTGTGAGAACTGCTTTATGATGTGTGGACAAAAAGAGCAGCAGGCATTGTGTCTTAAGGTGAAACCATGAGAGTTATGGAGAGAGAATGATATTCTATTGTGATAATCATCTCTTATTTAAAGGCATTGGTCTCACTTAAGTGAGCGTGGGAAAAGATACAGCCTTTCACAGAGGCCTCTCCTGCACAGTTTCTACCGAGAGCTGATGAAATTATGAGGTCATCTGATAAGGCTTCTCTGCTGATCATGTGAAGATGAGAATATGTTGAAATATGGTGAAATATTTCATGTTTCCAAGAATAGGAAGAAAGTACTAATGATATTTCTCAATCTAAAAATTAGAGAAAGAAATTATTTGTCCATGTGCGTGGAGGTGGGGCCAGAAAGGAAAAGAGGGGTTTTCAATGTTGTAGTCAGAAAGATGATGAGTTTGACCAAATATGTGCTGTGAAGCAATAATTAAGCATAGTAAACTAATGAATGGAGGAGGTGGGTGGAGGGGAGAGGGGAATTCAGTTATAATTCAGTAATAATTCAGTAATTCAGATAAAACAGAAGTATGAAAAAAATCACAGAGGGAAAGGAAAACATCAAGGGAAAAATGACCAGAAATAAAGACTGTGAGAAACAGTTTTCTATTCAATATACTGGGACACAAAAAATGTTTTCAGAATAGGCCCACTTAGGTAGATAACCAAAGTCTAGAAACAACCAACCACTGGCTTCCTTTGCTAAGATCTTCCACAGATCGGTGGTTCCAGCTTCTGAAAAGGACCTATTTTTTTTTCTTTTTCCTGACATAGATGCATCAGACTCTGATGCATTGCTATTAACTCTCAACCAGTGTTATATCATTAAGCATCTATGATTTTCCATCTTGAAGACACTGCAGTTCTTTATCACATTTCAATCTCCTGTTTGCTAAATATACTCACAAGCTTAGCTTATTAAGCCATTAAAGATTTTTGCTACAAGGCTTTTCTCAACACACAAATCATTTCTGTGTCTTTTTTCTACACCTTTTGCAATTTTGAAATATTTTCTTAAAAAGTATGAACAGCAGAGATGACAGGTTTTCAGTATATGCCTCACCATCGTGACATAAAGGGGTAAAATCCACACTGTTCATGCAGTTATAGCAAACCACGCTGCAGCACAGTATTGAGAGTTCCATGTTCACTGTTATCCATAAATCTTTTTAGAATTGCTTCTTCCTTGAATTTATTCCTTCGGCAATTTTTATAGCTTACCTCCCTTGTCCACAAGACAATTACTGCAATCCAATTTTTATAAGGTCCAAAGTTTGCTGTATTTTAAACCACTGTTGAAGGCACCCTGTATAGTTTCAAAGGAGACAGAATGAGAATCCCTGGGAAGGAATTCATCTTACCCATTTGAATCATTTAAAAGGGGGGGGAATGAGCTGAAGTACTGAAAAATCTTGATGTCAGCTGAATAGATACCATCAGTTTATGTGTGGGATATCAACTAATACAGTATAATAGCAACAAAATATACAGCAGTGCTACTAAAATACATGATTTTCTTATTATTATTATTCAGTTGCTGGAAATCATTAAATGCAATCATTAATACAGTGAAATTTCCCAGAATATCGCTATCAGAGAATACAACACTCATTAAGACTACAGAAAGGGTAACAATCTTATGCTAGAAGAGCTGGATTTTTAGCATTTCTCCACACCCAAATCTCACTTGAAAACAAGGCAATCTGTTCTGATTGACATATGTATCTGCAAGCCACTGTGTTTTAATTTCAGAGGAGCAGGGTTATGAGGGTGACTGTAAAATACTAAGAAGAAAACCCTTGCTAGTACTTCATCAAAAGTGCACACTATTGTGTGGATGGATTTATGTGATATCAGCCACCTAATATCAACCCAACAGAGGTATTCATAATCAAGAACAGATTTTAAAAGTGAAAAGGAAGATGTACAGTTTAAAATAATAACAATAATAGCAAAAAAATTAGAGTATCTAAAAATGGATTAATTGGTTGGAGATTCATAAAACCAAAGGTAGTGTTTTTCAGTCTTTTATTTCCAAGTTAGAATTAGGCAGCTTTAATTTGTCAGATACTCTCTTTAATCACAGCTGTCTAAAATATAGCAAATAGCCAAATGAGCAAGGTCATCAATTAGACATTGGCAGAATATATCTATCTATATGAATTTTTACTCTCTTCTCAAGTCTGCTTTTCAAGACACAGATATAAACAATACACAGACTTCATTAAGCTACTCATAGAGGACTTAATGATGTCTTGTATATTGTTTTGGAGTTTTTTGATCATGAAAAAATATATACACATACTAACTAAATATTTCTGAATATTCAGTCATGAGGCCTTTAAAACTCTTTACCTAATACCCTGTGCTTCTTGAAATAATCTATTTTATTAAATGTAAATATTTTGTAATATTTTTATATACTACAGTTTATCTTTATAAAGTTATTTTTAGTAAATATTGACCTCATACAATCAAGGTTTGTCTTGCATAGAACAAATATTTTTCAATCTTTAATAAAACACATTACATTTTAATGAGCAGGTAAGAATTATTATTCATTTATTCTGAAAGACTACATAATAATTCCTGAAAGCAAGTCTTAGCAGTTTTATTATAGTCCATTTTGTCTTATGCATCATGCGTTTTTTTCTTTTTTTCACAACTTTTGCAAAGCAGCTTCTGAAAGTGGATTATCATGTCCTCAGCTCTCTATATATGCTGAGTGAAAAGGCAAAGCAAACCCTTTGCTGGGCTCCTCTAAAGAAGTGCAGTCTTGGTGTAAAGGTAATATGAATGAGAGATAAATACTGAATCATAGAATATTTTATGAACCTTAACCTTGATACTTACTACCTGTTTGAAAGACTAAAGTGGTACTGAACTAGGTACCATTGTGCTGGGTGCAGGTTTCATAATTCTTCTAAATTGTAAAAGTTACACTAATACTAAGGTTGGTCAGTTTGGATGAATTTGGAGCAGCAGCCGAAATGGTTGCTTGTCATCATTTATTTTTGCCAGAGAAAGAAAAATAGAACATCACATGACACCAGGCATGTTGCCATCTCTTTCTTGCCTGCATGTCTGCTTTAGTTTCAGCTGATCCACCTGCATTGCTGAGATATGTGGGACTAGATCCTTCCTGGATCCTGCTGGTAATTCGGATGACATGAAACAGCGGGACTGAATCGCAATATTTTGTTACACGTGTTTTCTGTTTTGGTTCCTTCAAGAGTATTTAAAAGACAAGGTGAAATGTAACTGGTTTCCAATAACCTGGTTATTCTGTGATTAGCCCCATAGTTCTCCTGATGCTTCACAAAGTTGTGGGTTTCATGTTGGGAATAAGTGTGTTTTTGTTACTCTGAGTTGGCAGTGATGCCATTCATCAGGTATATGTGTCTTTTGAATAGGTGGTATTAGTTAACAATGAGAGTTAAATTACTTTCCTACTATTTAAAATAATCAGATAGGTTGGTAGGACAAACAATGACAATTCCCACAAAATAAGTTGGCCTATTACCGCAACAAGCTCTTTACAGTATCTATAATATATTCTGGTCATGGCTACTCTTTTTCCTTTCTGACTCAGATTACACATATGCAACTTCTTTAGCAATGTCCTGAGCACATACCTTCCTGAAACACTGAAATGGAGCTCCTTCTCCACCAACTGATCCCAACCCTTAAAAGTCTTCTAATGCTCTAAGATACTGAGAGATTGTATTTTGAACTCTCAACAAAATAACTTAATCTTGTCTTCATAACATGGAAAATAATAATAATCTTCCAAGAAATAATTAAAAATCTATTCTTGCACATTATTTTCACCCTGTTTCTGGATTTTTTTTACTGCCATGACAAAGGAGTGTGTTCATGTGTATAAGTCACACAAATCTAAGAGCAGGAAGTGGTGGTGGGCAATGGCAGTATATTGGCAAATCAAAGGAACATTTTACCTCACAGATATTTCCTCATGAAGCTTGCAAATGTATATAAAAAATACTAAAAACTATGTAGAAATACTGAGGGATTGTAGGTGATTAATATAAGCACAATGACAGGACCTAGTCCTCTTGGAAGTCTGAATTTAAGAATTTGGTGTCAAGGTACTTGATAAACAAACAAACCACTCTCAAAACCACCTAAAAAAACCAGCAAGAGCAACAACAACAACAACCACCCCAAACCAACCAAACAAAAAAACCCCAAACCAAAACAAAAAAATAGTATCTCAATGTCTCACTGAAATTATGTATAAGATGATAAATAAAACTCTTATCAACATCCTGAATGCGTTCAAGCTGGTATATTTTTAACCCTGCAAACATTTTCTGATTTCAGAAGAATGTTATCCTCCTTTGTTCGTCATTTAAACTGCATTAAAAGCTACATCTGTAGGAATTAAAATAATTCACTATAATAAGACAATCTCTTTAATGTGACTCCTTATTGCATTTCTGAATTTGGGAGGCTAAAAAACCATTAAACCCAAGATTGTTCTGATTGCACATTGCTTTAATCTGACTTTGGTTCGAAAACAGAATACTTGTAACACAGAAAATGTAGATATTTTGAAGTCTGGTTTTAGACATATGGTGGCAGGAACGAACAGCTTTGTCTTTCACATGTACCTTTACTCTCTTAGCTTATGAAATCATATGGTAACCCATCCTGTAGTACCACATCTAAACTTTCCGTCTGCTTCAGTCCACTTCTGTAACAGCCTGAATGGTAATATTTTTTGCTGTTAAGGGTTCACAGAGTTACTGAGGGGAATCATCTCATTAAGAGAACACACCTTTTGTATCAGATTTTATATCTAACTGTATAGAGAGTAGAAGGGAGGAAAGCAACACCTTTTTGAAATCATAGCTTCATACAAAGGGATTTGTATCTACAGCAATAAATAAGTCAGGTATTATCAAAATTTAGCACCAAGAAGAAATGAAATAAATTCTGCCTGTTATGTAACTTTACGCATTTAGGCACTGACAAAGTAGGATCATTATCTTAAAATTCAGGTCATAGAAAGAGAAATAAGGCAAATCTACCCCAGCCAATGGTTTCTCACTTTGATACCTGCTGCAACAACTTGCTATGAGTATCCATGACAGGAGTTAGTAACAAAATGATAAGTCTTTCACATGTTAGGAATTTTTCCCCTTCATGATATGTTTAGTCTTCTGGTAATTGGAAGAATTTAATCAAATTTTTCTCTAAGGCAGGAGACAGCAAGTTATCATTGAGAAGGTAAGTTGACAACATGATGATGAGTTTGACTGAGGATAATGTATTGTATTTACATCAAACACAAGGGCACTAATTAATTTGAACAAACACATGACGTGTCAAGGGGATTGTTCATACTCCCTTACAGGGGATGAGAAATAATATTAAAATGCTTTTACTACAGTGTGATCTAATAACTTTCACATACCATTACTAGACCCTTAGTCTGTTATTCATTCAATTATTTCCCTTGTTGGACCTCTGTTTAAAACCATGCAGGTTACCTGGCAGAGAGAAGAGCTGCCTCACTCTGACACACACAAAGGAATGACATGAAGTAAACATGGGGTTTCTGCCAGCACATTAGTCAGCCACAGACATGAGAGTTTCTGAGCATAAGCACAATAAAATATAAATGTGCTTTAATAAGGCACTAAAGTGCTGTCATTAAATGAGTACTGCATACAAATACTACTGAATTCTTTTTTTATTAAATGACTGTTTCAGGAGTTATTTCTGTGGTGACACACCCCATCATTAATAAAGTGTAATGAAATTTTGTCATTCATTCACTTTTAGACATTATGGAGTTAATCCTTCTGATCTTGGGTCCTGCCTCATGGCAATTTCTGAGCAGTTAAAAGACGCATGCATGGAAATAAAAGCCTATTGATCAATATGTTTTATGTATGTCATGGAAATGAGCTTGGGCTTACACATTTAGGCTCAACAATTATGTACAATAGACGCAAGCACCAGACCCCACCAGCTGTGTCTTTCCTGAGCACTATATTCCTTTATACATTTTCGACTTTTCATACCTTTGACAGATGAATGTTGAAATGATTGTGGGTTTCTTTTTCAGATTATGAAAGAGATCATTATACATTCAATGTGATGGAAACTTCTATCAACCTAGAAGGTTTTAGCATGTGATAAACCCATATTTTAAGGCATAAATTGCATTCTGAATACAGAACATGGAAAATACATCATAGATTACACTTCTCTGTCTTCCACAAAAGCTATTTTCGATTGTTCTAAAAGACAAGATGAAACAATATCTAAATACATTCAAGACAATGGTAATAATAAATTCAGGGGGTTTGATCTTTATCATTCACTGCCTTGGTCTGTGTGGTTAATAAAATATCAGGGACAGTAAAATATCTTGATGGGTAGTCATAAAGCTGAAAATTCAGTGGGATTCTTGAACACTGGGAAGTAACTTCCATATTCTTTTGAAATAGTTATGTAACAGGTACATATGCAAGGTTTTAACTACAGAAGATGCCCTTTCCTTACACCCATAAATACTCCAAATGAGCTAAAGAACTTTAGTAAACTCTGCAGGTTTTAGTTCAAATCTTACTCCTTGTTTCAATATATATGCAAAGTTCCTCCATCTTTGTAATTTGCTTTAAAGGACTACCCATGAAATATCCTTGTAAAGATTTCTTGTAGTGAAGTATTAAGAAACAGCAGAGACAGAGTGGAAGTAATTAAGTCTGGTATATTAGCTTTCCAAGTCTTCTCCGTATTCCACTCTGAAGTATGTCTCAAAAAAAATCACATTATCTTCCATATCTCAAATAATCTACTCATTTGACTGAATACGTGAGTATAAAAACCTTTGATAGTTGCTACTGTTCGACATGAAGCCATAGTTTTCTCGATTTCACATGATGCCTTGAAACCTCTATCTTATAGACACTCTCACAAATCCATAATTTCTGTCTTTCTGTTTGTTTGACTGATCTGGTGATTAATGTGGTTTGATTGGAAATAGGAAAGATAGAGAATGCTCCTTGTTGTTGGGGTTTGTTTGTTTTTTTTTGCCTTTCCAATGCCTTTTGCAGTTTGTGGAGGTGTGCAGGCAAGACTTTGTGGTTTGTGTGCCATGGAGTTACTGTTTCTCAAATTTTTCTCTGTGGGTCCCTGGCTTATTTAAAAACATTTTAAGTGCTACTTGCAGATGTTTGAAGCAATGCTTGAGAAAGCTGGGTTAAATATGAACCTCCATGAACTCTCTGGTGAAGTATTTGGCATGTTTCACATCCCCAAGACTAGCTTACTTATTCCTGATCGGACACTGACAGTTTCTTGAAGCCAGATGTGAGTTCTATGCATTTTCCTCTGTAAAATATCACACCTGTAATATTATCTGTCTTGGAAATCAGCAGCAATTATACACAATTATACACATTGCCAGGAAAAGAAGGGATTGCCCTTGTCTATGAAGCTGTAAGATTAAAAATCCCAAACCTATTATACCTCCAGGTACATGGACAAAATGATGCAAATACCTTCAGTTTGAAGCAAACTGAATTTTGAAGAGATAAATAAATGTTGTCCTAATAAATTGACAGGCTCTTCATGGCAGAATTATTATTGTTCAATGCTGCCAACTCTCTTTAAAATGTACGTCCTGGATTACTGAATTGCAGCTTGGTAGCAGATACATAAAATACTTGTCCAAAATAACATAGTCCATTTTGCCATCTGGTCAAAATTATTAACTACTTTGGGGAAAAAAAAGTGTGAAAACCAAAAATATTTGGTTTTTAATCCCTACACACCAACATTTTAATGCTGTCATTTAGATACACAACAGCTATGCAAATAATTTATTTAGCTTTTGGTATAATCAAAGTGGTAAATGAAACGCAAAGGTAGTGGGTAGTGTAGGAGCAAACAGTAGAAGCTGGAATGAAAAAGAAAGCCTAAGAGTAAAACTACTAACATTGGTAAACATAGCAACTGGTAAACTGGTTCCCACTGAAGCTTGTAGTACTAGGAACACGGTTCTTAGTGATCCAAACCTACCAGTTCTCTCCACAAAGCAGGAAAATTAAAGATATGAAAGTGGTTATGTTAGACCTCAGAACTGGACATAGCAGGCTGTGACGGGTAAGAGAAACTTCCTTACATACATTGTGAGTTTTTGCTTTCCTTTGCAAAGCCTTTTATGTCACTTTATTTGGATCTACCTGTAGTGACAGGGCAAAACACCAAATTTGAAGGAAAACATAACCAAAGACCATCCTCAAATGTGTACTTTTACTAACATGCTGCTTCCATACAAGAATCCTCTGTTGCCTAATGTGACACAAATCTTACTGTTTTACAAGTCTAATGGAACTCCTCAAAAAGGTTTTTGATGTCCTTCACATTCCCTTTTCCTAGCAAACAGAAATTTTTAGTTTAATAGATGAACTGTTAATCACTGCTAAATTAATTCAGTTACAGAAATCCTGTTTTGCCTCGAGTCCCACAATATAAAGTTATGTGTAAATCCTTTGGGGCAGAGGAGTGACATACTGTTCACGCAGCAATTAAATCTTACAGGAGAACTACGAGACTCCTACTATTATGGTGGATTCTTTCCTAGGTGAGGTTTGCGGTTTATGAATATGTTTATTCTGTGATCCTTAAGAAAATGAAATCTGGCTCCAACTATACTAGAGAAAGAATAAAGTTACTTTCTATCCAACTATGCTTGCTTTGTAGGTATTAGTATTTGTTTATTTATTCGTGGTTTTTCCATGAGAATGGGAACTCCATTAAGTATCTTCTGCTTCCTTCTGCAGGAGCAAGGGCAGGGAAGTAGTTTCAGTTGCAAAGTAACATGCACAAAATCTTGGGAATATTAGTTGTCTGGATGTTTTCAGGTTTTACCCCACTGAAATCTCATTGTAACAGTTGTACCATCATAAAAAAAGGAAACTCAATGTTCATTTTGACTTTTGAGAAGCTGCTGCTGCAGATGATAATTTTCACGTGGGATGTTTTCCAGTGTAAAGATAAACCTCTAGTATAGAGTTCTGTGCTGATTTTTGTGTAGGAACAGTTTTTTCTTCAAATATAAAAATGTAAAATACATTACCAGCTATCCAGCTGCTGTGTAACTTGTTGCATGTAACAGTAATTGAATGAAGCAGAAATAAATAATCTTGATAGAGAATGGAGAAAACAGAACAATAATCTTACTGATAGGATTACTATTTCCTTTACAATTCAGTACATTTCATCAGAACCATAAAATTTATAGAACCTTCTCAAGCAGATGGGGAATTGAAAATCTTCAATCTGTGAAGATTTTTACAGTCAAAACTATCCATGTTTATTGTCATTCACAGTATTCAGGGTCAGTTATTACAGTCCTGAGCAAGTACAGCTAACTTTCTAGTATCCATAGTTAATTTATCTAAGTAAAATAAAATGCTGTACATGCAGAGAGAGTTCCCTGTCCAAAGAGCAGCATCGTGTAAGCAATACTGTGCTTGTTGCTTCAAAGACAGCATGACTCCAGTGTTCCAGCTTTTTTTTACTGGGAGGCACAGGCACTTACACATGCTGATAGACCTAATGGGTTCCATACAAAGCCTGCAGAGGTGGCTCTGAACCGCATTTCCAGTGGGCACTGCAGAGTGGAACTACTCCATTGTCTATATACAGACTTGTGGCAATGCATTCTCAATACATGGCTTGGAGAATGTCATGTCAGAAATGGGCTGATGAAGAAAATACACCAGCCACTGAGAATGCTTTAACAACTGACATTTTTAATGTGGTTTGAATGTAGTGAATATAAAAACTGCACTGTCATTGCTTCTTCTTTCCATAACCCCCTGCCAGGCCAGGGGGCTGGGAGAAGGACAGTGACCTCATGTTACCTGAAACCCTCTCCCATTGAATGTAAATCCCCTTACTGCTATTGGCACAAATTCAGACTCCCCCCCTTGTCCCTTATTGGTGAGTTTGTATCCCTCCAAACTCCATATAAACCTGTACCCCTGATTAAACTTCCTCTTTGTTCCCGCCTTCGCCGGTGGTCCCTGTGTGTCCTTTCTGGGAGGCTCTCAGAGACCACATGGTCAGGGTAAGCAGAGAGCACGCATTTCTCTTAGGGTAATGGACTAATAATCCAGGACCAGGAGACTCCATATAGTTGCAGATTCCTTCAGCACACAGCATAACGAGGCTACAAGAAACCAACCCTCATACAGACTAGGTTGTATATTTTTTAAATTTATTTAATTAATTGATAATTTTATTTATTCATATTAGTCTGGGTTCATTTCAGCTTATTGACAGTCAGATATGTCTTGGGGGAGAAACTGGCATTTTTCACTATGCTTCTTAAGAACTGATTATCATGCCTTTGAACCATGACTTTTGCGGCTTGGGATATCCTATGCACTTCTAACCCCTTACTTCTCCAGAGGCTTTTTTGACATTATAATAATATTAAAATTTATAAAGACTGCACATAGATGTTTATATTTGGTGAATTACAGAAAGTCAGAAGAGTTGGCACTGACAGTGGCAACTTTCATCTGTATCAATCAATTCACTGGTGAACATGTGTTCTTTCGTGGTCTCAGCTCAGAGACAGAATAAATAAATATGTTATATATAAATATATATTTGACACATACTGACTGCAGGAGAAAATAATCCTTAGAATAAAGGACTACAGTGTGGCAGAGGCACATGTTAGGCTTGTCAGTTTTACAAAAAGGCCCACTACTTCTGCTGATGCAGATGGACAATCATGGAGGGGATGTAGAATAAGATCCTTTTTGTTCTTCATAGCATATAGCACAGGACTATAAAACAGTACCTTACTGCAAATGAATGTGTTCCAGACTGCCCTGCTATGAACTCCCATTATGATGGAAACTGTGGATCACCTGTGCTCTACTGATGAGTAGTTTTGGTAAAATGAAGATAGAGAAACCACTGGCATTCTTGGTCAAGGTAATGTTTTGTTTATTGTATTCTGTGTAACTTACTCTTTCCTAAAGTTTGAAGCTAAAATGTGGACTTCATGGCATTTGACAGTTGCTAATAAGTCTGTCTGCTTCTGTACAAAATTGCCAAGACTTTGATTGTGGGACTTCCCATACCAACAGCACGAACAAGTCTTTGCATCTCTGCTGCCAAGTTCCGCAACACTTTCATCAAATTTCAACACGCATTCAAATTTTCAATTTTTTTTTTTTTATTGCCAGGATCTCTAAATTAATAAACACGTTTAAATAATATGTCATTCACAGAAAATATTCCTGCATGAGAGGTTAAATCACTTGGCTTATGCTACTACTTGTCTATTTGGTTTTACAAGGTAACTACCAGAACTATATTTTTGCGAGTTGATCACTGTTAGCTGTGGCAGCTCCCATCCCTTCTCAGACCTTATCTGCAGGAAAACAGATATCTTAAAATATATTGAAAATGAAAATCCTGTAATCTGTACAGTAAAAATTGCTATTAATTTTGTGCACAAACCCCAGCAATCCTTGAAAAAGTTATCATTGCAGTACATATCACGTTAGTATTACTGCATGTGAGGCATCCACATTGGTGTTGAGTTTAGTTCTTCCTTTCCTTTTCATTTTCTGAACTTAAGAGTTAAGTTGAAGACACGTTGTGTAACATTAGCTACTAGGACAAGTTTGCTACCACTAAATGAGAAGCCTTGCAGCTTTTCTGGTGAGTCATTTAGCAAAGCTTCAGTTAAACAGATGTAAAAGTTAAATAGAGATCCCATCTCAGAGATCTATGTTTAAACACAAATGTTATCTCTAACGCACAAAAAACAGTCCTATTTGGAAGCACTGACTTGTACCTCCGTTTTATAAGCAAGCTTTGAATTCTTGCATATATTATCATGCTTAAAGTTTTTGTAATGGTATTTATGCTGCAAAACTCATAAATGATTTGTAATAATATTATCTATTTTTTGTTACACTTTGAATCTTGCCAAACATGAAATTTTCGTTTGTTTTTTTTTTTGTCCTTTGACATTGTTTCTTCACTGTCATAGAGCAGATAACCTCCTGTATTTCTAAGATACACTGGGAAATGGAATCCTTGTGGAAATGTTTTATTGCAGTTAACAGAGTGACATAAGTTGCATTCTTATTAATTAATGTCACTTTTCACAACCACAGATTTTATTCAGTTGCAGTTCTTGAAGTCTCATCCATGACATAAGTCAGTTTTCAACTCTTCCTATATTCATTATTCTTGTTCAAAAAAGGAAAGTGGAAGTTTATACTTTTTACATTATCAGTAAGCTTCTATTTGTTTCTCATTTGTCTCCACTGATTTGTCGATGATTTCTGTAATGTCTAGTGTCACACCTTACTGAATCAATGAGTCATAGACTTGTCATCTGAAAATTGCCTTTATTAATTAAGAAGTTAATTAAGACATTAATAATAGGGAACTCCATGAATCATAGTAGGTTTTATTTTATGACCCGATATTTTCCATATTTTTCAAATTTCTGTATGTTGGCTTGGTTGTCTAGTCTTTTCTTTTGTCTTTTCATTTTTTTCCTTTCTCCCCCCCCTTACCCCCTCCCCCCCAGTTTTTTTTTTTGTTGGTTTTTTTTTTTTTTTTTGAAACAGTATCCTAATAAACCTTTGATTATATTTCTTCACTTTTACCTAAAGGTGATAACCCCATGGACTTAGATTACTAATAGGGGCAAATATTTGCAGTTCTTCCTCCTACCCCCCAACTAATATTTACCTTAAACTCTATGCCATTGCTATTGTGTGATAGCAATCTGTTCTTGTATCAAACACTGGAGAAATAGCAAGACCAGAAGTGCTTAGTCTAGATCTGCGTTTGGTAATTCTACATCTGTTACTCATAATAATTTAACAGTCTCGTATAATTTTGGCATTTGTAAGCTTCAGCTAAAACTTTTTATGACAGAGAATTGAGATAACTCATAGGAGGCATTTTAATAAGAAAGTTATATTTATTCTTTCCCTCCCCTCATCTAGTACTGCATCACAAAAACATATGGCTGGAGTGTTCAAGAGCTCAGTCATAAAATTTATGGTTCTACCTCGGACTAGGTCTGCTTAGATTTATACCAGCCTTAAGAGGTTGACCCAACCTATTTTCAGTAAACTAGTTGCTATTTCTACATCCCCTGTTCCACTGGTCTCTACTTGCCTCATTGGGAGTTCTTTCCCAGTACTGAAACTAATTCCTTTTTACTGCAGTTGAAGACCACGGTGTTTTGTTCTGGCCACTCTGAACATGAAGAACATACTGTATTTTTTTTGTTTGCTACAGCTTCTTAGTGTTTTAAGACTACAGTTCCATGATTTCCCATCTTCCTTTTTCACATTAAGTAACTCCCAGATCTTCTCTCCTGTCAAGTTTCTTAAACTTCATCACATTCTCTTGGATCTTTTCTGAAACTTCTTCATTATTGTCTTAATGTTCTTGAATTGCTACATCCCAGACTGGAAACTGTACTGCAACTGAGATCACACTGTCACTGAATACAGTGACTTCTTTATATTTTACAGTAAATGTTCTTATTTATATCTTACTCTCCAACTGCAAACATTTGCAAGTTCCTCCCAGCACAGATAAACTCATCTCTTCCTAGAAGTGGGAGGTGTGCTCCCTCTCTCTATCTCTGCGTGATGGCTGATGGCAGATTTACATTAATTTATATTTGTATCAGTATTTAAAGGAGTCAGTATTCTCTTTAATCCTGTTTTGGGTTTGGTAAGAAGGCATCTTTTAAACAATCCAAAGCAAAGCAAAACTGCTTTTCCTTCTTCCACCATATAATAAATTTCTCCATCAGGAGATACTCAGCATAATTATCTGTGACCCACTGGCTGCTCCCCACTGACATCTCCATTACAGTTTTTAATTAATTGTCAGCATTGAAGGAGAATTATATTACACAGGTAATCCTAAACAAGACCAAAATATTAATATTTTTTCATAAGCATTTAGATTAACAAAGATTTATTTGTGAGACAGAGCACAATTGTCATAAATTTTCACAGAACTGAATTTCTTATAACCATTTTCTAAAACTTCTACTGTTATTTGGTCATCATTCAGAAAGAATAAAGAACCAAAAATTTCAAAAGCATAATGTTTTACATTTAACAATTTATTTAAGGAACAATACTGTCATGCCACTTCTCATCTGAAGGGGAGTAGTCACATAACGTGAAAAATTGCACTCATCAATCTGTGATACAAAATCACAAATATACTAGTAGAATGACAGTAATTGAATTTATAACATGAAATATTTTTCCAACAATTGATAAATCATCAGTAAGCAAAGTGAGTTATTCAGTCAATCTTTCTGCTTATTTTTTCCTGTTTGTTTTTTTTTTTTTTTTAAATTCAGGTAACACTGGTTATTAAAAAAAAAATAATGGTCAGGGCTGTGAATAACATCATATACACAAAACTTCAGTCTTCATAAAGTAGTATTTGGGTTGTATTTGTTAATTTATGCCTTACCACCTACTGACACAAACTTCAGAAACACAACACATTCTATGCAAACTCCCCCATGTGCAGACAAAAAATGTACGCTGTAAGTTGAATTCCTCACAGTGACCCAGAGCTACAGCTCTTCTCTGGATTTATACCATGCCCCATTTACAAAATGTCATGACATAATATTTCAAGGAATAAGTGATCCGTTTCTCATTTTAGGTAACTCTATCCTTAAATATATCAATTTTTAAAAAAATTGATAACTGGTCTTAAGGATGTTCAGCTTCACAGAAAAAGGAAAAAAGGTGTTTTTCTTTTTCCTTTGGGACATGCAAATCAGAATGTCATAAACCTCCACATATGATTACAACATGAAACTTGTAGGTAATAATGAACAAGTGGGTGTACACTATATGTCAGTACTTTCATATTCACACTTCAACAGGATAGAAACCAGATGGCTTAAACTGTATGAAATTTATTCTTAAATCTCCTTTAAATGTATTTTAAAGCAATATAATGTCTTTCACATTATTCAGATTGCACATGATTTTCTCCATTAATTCTAGACTGAAAGTAATGAAATATGCACTATTCTTTTTCTTTACGTTACATTTACTTTCTTGACCTCAACTAATGTGACAGATTAGCAAACTGGTAATCCTAATACAATGTAATTGCAAATATGAGACTCCAATATATTCATATCTGA
Source organism: Willisornis vidua nigrigula (assembly GCA_021164005.1). Classification (NCBI taxonomy): domain Eukaryota; kingdom Metazoa; phylum Chordata; class Aves; order Passeriformes; family Thamnophilidae; genus Willisornis; species Willisornis vidua. The sequence goes on along the minus strand of JAJPCS010000021.1, from coordinate 546,954 downwards.
AGCTTTAAAAATCTAATTGTTGGAATTCATTTCAACAATTATTTGGAATGAACATTGTCATGAAAAACAGTTATCAAACCCAGAGTAAATACGATGCAGAAACCTGTACTTAATGAATCTGTGTGATATTTGGCATCCGTCTTTTTATTAGCTATGCATTGAGACATGGAAATTTTGGCTGTTGACCTGTTTTATTGAAAATAATAATGTAACTTTTGCTGTCTTTAGTGGAGTTTGGATTTAGTTTTCTGTGCAGAAATGAAGGAAAGTAATTGAACTCTGCCTTATTATCCTTCATTTATAAACTATTTATACTGATCTGGACTTACCATTTTGGAGATGCTCATTACTCTGACCTAAAAGCCTGGGTGAAGCTGTGATTCCACATTTATACATATTCCTGAACTCAAAAGGAGTGGGTTGAAATAGCAGCATGTATGACATACAACTGGCATTTTTTGTCTAATGTCTCTAAACTGTAGAAATCCTGTTTCGCAGTATTCTCTTTGGAACCAAGGTAATATGCATGCAAGGGACCAGTCAGTATTTTCATTTCACTCTCACAAGTGACTTCAAGAATTACTAGCTAGCATATTAGAGGCTAGAGTTCAGCTAAAGCAATAAAAACCTTAAAAAATCTTCTGCACTTTTTCATCCAAGAGTATTACAAGTTCCTTACTTACAATAATAAATTGAGTCCTGCAACTCTGCAGTAATGCTAGCATTATTATACCATGTTGCAAGCTGGGAATATTGAGAGGCAAAGGTTACAGACAAGTTTTTCGACATAATCTTGAGTTGAAAACTCATATATCCTGACTTTATCCTATAGATAAAGAATGCTGTTCTTTATCCACAGAAACACCAGTAACAGAAATGCGGTGAGTATTTTAAGCTAGCAATATATCCAGGAAATACAGGCATGTCTTTTCAATATATTACCTTTAAAAAATATCTTCTTTATCTGGGATTATATCAAGGATGCAAAATTTTGCAGACTAGATCTCAAGTATCTTGGGCTTGGTAAATGGTAGTTCATTCTTCCAGTATGTGTGTTTCTATACTAATGTGACCTTTTCAGTTTGTAACATTCATATTACAAAAAGCTGCAAGCTATATGATAAAAATGAAAAAAAATCCAACAAAACAAACAACAAAACTTAGCCAAATAATAATAGATTACTTATTTTGCTCTGTGTATTTGAGGAAGTGCTACCAGAAAATTGAACAGTAAGCTATAGGGCTAACTTTGTGAGGACTTGCTTAAATAGACCTCTAATTGAAGGATTCATATAGCACCTGAGGAATGCCTGTAAGTCCCACTCATAAGGAACAATACCATAATCAAGCTAACACTGCCTTTGGCAGAATGGGGATTTTAGTGTGAACCCTAGATCCCATTCAAGAGAGAAGTTCAGATCAGCTGTAGCACCATGAAATCTTGAGTGCAACAGGAACGAAAGTTCACTTCATTGTTGTAACCACTTTTAAAGGTTTTATCCCCGCTAGGTGTGTGCTCAGCTTTTATCAAGCTTCTGTCTAATCTGAATCCCAGAGTTAGTCACTGTGAAGGAATAAGTTCATTAGGAATTCATGCATTTAAAAGATTTCCATTTTTCAAAACTCACCAAACAGTAGAAAGACTTTCAGTCTTTTAAAAAAACAAATGAAGCACTGGAACTACTTTGTAGATATTTCAGGCCCACATAGTATTTCAAATATGTCTTTTTTCAGTCAAAGTTCAGACACAAAAGCCATGACTGAAGAAATTCTTGTATTTTGGCAAGATCTTGGACAAATAGAAATATGGCAACTGCATTGGTGAAACGGTTCATCTCATGTATAATATCACCTTTGAATTGGTGGACAAATTTCTCAAAAAGGTGAAACTCATCTGAAATAAAGCTACTATATATACAACATTTTCCATAGGGGAAAGGTTTCTGACCTCAAAGCAATCCCTTATTGCCCTGAAGCAAGAAAAGTAAAACCTTTGGCAAAAAGGATTTTGAAAACCATGTCTGCAATACAGGAAGTTCTAGTTCCCCATTTTACCTTATAAATATGATTAATATACAACTTTATACATTTATATGTTATTTCTTTATTCATAACTTACAGTAGTGGTCAATTCACTGCATATTGTTTTACAGCTAGTTACAATGAATATCTAACATCCGGCAACAGAAACTAGGATAATGTTTCCAGTATGGTGGTGTTCTTGTTATAGGTGATGTTTTTCCATCAACAGATGAAGTGGTATGAACAGGAGAGACTTAGACACCTTGCTCCAAGTTTCATCATTGGTATTTCTCACACTCTGGACTTGCAGGTCATTGCAGTGATGATGATAGATCTTCCCAGCTTGTCAGTGTTCAGTAAAACATCCAGTACGATTTGAATCACGAAAAGAATTAGGTGCTTGAGATTAGCTGTTCTGTAATCACCATATGTATGCACGAAGTGAAATTTTAGACCTGTTCTTGGCACTCTCTCAGCTGTGTTCTTCAAAACCAAAACGTTATTTCCTCACAGCTGATAAGATCATGGTTATTAATGTACAGGAAGGATGCCTGTTTTCATATCTTTCTCTTGGATTTGCCAAAAAGTTTTGCATAAAATCTCAAAACCAATTAATTCCATTTGAGAGAGACATTTGTCAAAACAGAATTGTAGTCTTCCTAGGAAACTGAATATCTCTGTGTGCCAGAGCTACAGCCTAGAAAGATTTGGGTTTTGCTTTTCTAAAATGTCATTGTATATTTCATGACCTCTCTTCTACCCCATCAGGACAATTTTGTATCTGCAGTTTCAGTAGATCTGAGTTCATATTTGGAAAGGCATTTTGGTGCTAAGAAGTGTTTTACTTTGATTCTATAATGTTATTTGTTTTAATCTTATTTTTTATTTTGTTATTTTTGTTCTTGAGAAGACCAGAGATCATAAATTTTGTTCCACCTGCTTTTAGAGATATCCTGCAAACTGAAACTGTTGAGAATTTATTAAAAAATACAACAACAACCCAAAAACAAGCAAGCAAAACCCCTATGGTCAGGCAATCCTAATCCTATCTTTTTATTCATATGAAATTGTTCCCTACCAGTTTTTTGTTGTGGTTTTTTTTTTCCATCACCAAGTAAAATAAATCTTTACTTAAAACCAGTAGAAAATGAAAAAAAAAATTCTGTGGACAAACCCAGATGAGAAAATACCGTGCTACATCTTTAAAATCATAAAAAATAAAGGCTGCATTTTCTACAGAATTCACAGCTGGTATTACATCTTGTATGTTAAATACATGGTAAGTATCATGAAAGAAAAATAGTCTGAGATATCTGAGGGTGTGGCACATTCATAGATAAACTATGAGAATAATTTTAGCAGTAGAATTGGAATGATAAATCTATTCATATGTTGATTCCAGTTCTAATGCTTATTTTTTTATGTGTCTATTTTCACCACTGGATATGAATTTTTAACTGCTACATAGTAACTGTAGAGAGTTGCAGTGTATGTATTTTTAGAAATAATTAGGACTCTCTTAAAAGGAAACATTTGAATGGAAAATAATATTTTTAGATTATTGCAGTCGTATATGTGTGTATATATATGTACATATGCAAACTGTATAGTTTTGCTAATTGTAGATCCATATAAGATTTTAGCAACATACCTATCATATTTATGAAGTCATCCTGGTAGTGTTGCAGTACCAGGGTGAAGTCATTCTCACAATATTCCCACAACTGAACAATTTTCTGCTTGTTTTGGTTAATGATCTGAAACATGGAAGTTTTAGAGGTCAGACCTACCTTTTCAAGAACAGGATTAATACATTCAGGGAGAGGTTTGGCTGAACATCTCAAGGTGCTTGCAAACCAGAGTAAATTACTAATATTTTAGTATTGTGTGGATTAATACCAACACTCTCTGATACCACTTTAGTGAACCGTTACACTCAATATGTCTTCTGTTACCACCAGAGACTAACCAGTTCACTAAGTAGTTGATAATAGTGGCATTGCAGTAAATACATTTTAAATATGGGTATATTTATCTTCAACATTGTCTAATCTTGCATTGTTGTTGGTATTACTTGATTTATTACAGTAATTAATCACTTTTACAGTGGTTCTTTGCTGTTATTGTCAATGTTTGTGTCAATGAATTGTCTCCATGAAATTCTAGTGAGCTTATTTGAAGGGCAGAGCTATATTTTCTCTAGGTACCACTCAGAAAAGTGTCTGTATGTTCTGGAAGTATGTGTGGGTTTGTAAGAGTCCGTAAAAGAATGAGAGACACTTCTTTACATTTTGAATTTTTCTCTAATGCATTTCATGTATCTAAACTGCAATTAATTTCTTCTTGCCAGCCAACGGATTGATCATAATGTTTGCTAGATGATTACTATTCACATTATGTGTTGTGTCTCTCAATTAACCTACTGATAGAAGGACATCTGAATTAGTGGTTAGCAGCTGGAAATCCAGATTCCCAGGGCTGTGCTCATTATGATAAATAATGAGTGCTGCCTCTGTAATATTTTTCATTTTTCGTGTGTTTTTATAAAATGTTTGAATATTCAGCAAGATGCCTGACCTCTGCTATTCAGAATATTGATCTCAGAACCATTTATCCAGGCATTTCCAACCTGACTGATTTTTGCAATATTCCTTAAATACTGCTGGAGCTACGTAGGGAAAATACAGCTCCTATTTTGAGGCACACCCTGCAGATTGAACAGAGTGACAAGTGTAACACTGCAGGGTTCCTATTTCTCTGTAGCAAAAAATGTCGTGGACGTAATAGATTTGATTGCATTGAAAAAGCTTTGCAAAATTTAGCCTTATTACATCTTTAGGATTTGGGATTGGACACTATTTCAACACCATTGGCTAAAGCAAAGTAGTGTTGTGGGCTGTATATATTTTTTAATTTTTTATGCATCCACACCAATCAACAAGGATGTTATTTTCTGCTAGGGTTTTACCAAGAGTCTAGACTGGGTACTTAACAGGCAATTTTATCTTTGTTTCTAATTAACCCCCTTTCTAAGTATCCTCTATACCATATAGACTTTGCAGTTCATACTATGCTTTAGGTGGGTGAGAAGAGACTGCTAATGGAACTTAATACTGACTCTGGGTGGGATGGAGTTAACTTTCTTCATAGCAGACCATATGGTGCTGTGCTTTGGATTTGTGACTAAACCAGTATTGACAACATGCTGATATTTTGACTATTGCTAAACAGGGCTTCTACAGCATCAAGGCTTTCTCTACACAAAGATTTTTTTATGCTGCTCTCAAGCACCTGACTTCTTCAGCAAGTGCACTGGGGTGGGCAAGGAGATGGGAAAGGACATCGCTGGGACAGCTGACCCAAAGGCGGTTCTGTGCCATACAATGTCACACTCACCATTACAACCTGAGACAGGAAGAAGAAGGGAAGTTTTTGGCTTCCAAGGTGACTATTACTGAGAAAATAACTAGGCACTGACCTGTTTGTGGCAGGTGAAAAGGGAATCCCTCTGATTGTTTGTTTTCCCCTTCCCTTCTCCTATAAAACAGTCTTTGTCTTGATCCACAAATCTCCTCACTTCTGCCCTTCCTGTTGTTTCTCTTTTCTTGCTTTGGGGCAGGTGCAGAATGAGCAAGCAGTCAGCACTCTAAACAAATATTGCACAAACATTCTCATGAACGTGTGGGTGCACATAAGCATGCATGCAATTTGTAAAACTGATGATATTTGGATCATTACAATTAGAGGGTCTTTACAGGGAGGAATCATGATATGTGATAGCAGCAGAGGTTGCAACTCTGATTAGCAGTAACATGGAACAAACTAGGCAATGAATTAGAATCCATGGATATGTCTATGCATCTTTCTCTGTCACTATAAAGCATTTGAAAAATTATGGCACTGAATCTAAAATCTAAGATGAATCTCCTGAATGAATCTCAAGATGTTTAACATCTTGAACTTATTTATGCACTGTAAGGCATTATTTGCTAGAAACAAGTGCCAATTGCAGAGCTGAAGAAAACAGACATTATTATTTCCAGGTGTGTGTTCCTATTAATTACCATAGGCATATGATTTTTGACCTTCAGAAAGTCTGATTAAATGCAAGTTCTACTTTAATCTTCATTGCACAAATTCAGTAGTTTTTATGTGCTGATTTCTGAATAAATTTTATTAATGTCAGATCAGATCTTCTCTCTTATTACACAGCTCTTAATTTAAATAGTATTTTTTCCATTATGTTTCTATCTCCAAATTAAAGTTAAAATAGTACATTAAAAATATTACATACCTGAGGGGGAAAAAAGCATTGTTTAGATATATATGTGTTAAGACCAGTTGGGAAATCCACAAAAATTTTCCTTCTAAATAGTTAAACATTCACAATAAACTATGACATCAGGAATAATTTTTTTTATTATTGAATTGTTGTAAATTCAAAAACAGTGTCTATCAGTTTTGGTTTGGAAAACAGAAATGGCTTCTAGAAACACAGTCAAAGGCCTCAGGAATTCATCTGACATGAAATCTTGCTGTAAAGATCATACTGATGTTTTCTGTGAAAATACAGGGATAGATATAAGAATTTGTGGGAAGTCCAGGGAAGAGCATTGCCAGTAGGTCAGGTGAAGTGACCCTGTCCCTCTGTTTAGCCCTGGTGAGACACATCTGGAGTGCTCTGCCCGATTCTGGGCTCCTCAGGACAAGAGACGTGGAGTTCCTGAAGTGGACTGGAGCATCTCTTTTGTGACTATGTGCTTTGGGAGCTGGGTCTGATCAGAAGAGATAACTGAGAGGGGACTTTATCAATATCTATAACCATCTGAAGGGCAGGTGCCAAGAGTTTCTTCTTGATGGTGAGAAGTAATAAGCAGAAACTGATGCACAGGAAGTTCCACCAGAATACAAGGAAGAATTTTACACCCACATTGAAACAGGTGGCCAGAGAAGTTGTGAAGTCTCACTCACCGTAGATATTAAACTGTCTGGACACAAACCTTTGCCATGTCCTCTGGGATGACCCTGTTTGATCAGGGAGGTTGGACCAGATGATCCACTGTGGTCCCTTCCAACCTGACCCATTCTGTGACTGTGATTCTGCATCCCCCCAGCTAGCACCGGGCATTTCCCAGTGGCTCACTGCAGCCTCAGTGGGAAGGGTTAATTCTAGTACCCTGGACTGTCATGCACAATCACCAGGACAAAGTAGCGTGGATTGAGCTGTTTTGATCACTTATTCTGAATTTTCCACCACTTTCATCTTAGTTCATGAGAGATCATGGATGAATTTACAGTTCTCTTTAATTCTCTCTATCCAGACAAAGACTAAAATTTCAGTGATAAATGCCCCAAATCAGTATCTAGATCAGATGAACCATTGGGCACCATTCCAAACAATTAGTGTTAAATAATCTCTAGCATTTTGCAGAAGTGACAATGAACTCACTAAGCAGTTAAATCAGTATTAACACATTGCAGAGCCTGTTACAATTACCTAATGAGAATAAAGGAGGGAGAAGGTGTTTTTTTCAACATTCTTATTTTGTCTTCCACAAATCTTACCTTGCAAATGTCTGTGAAATTCACTGGCTGGGTATCATCAACATAGTAAATTCCCACCATAACTGATGCTTAGACAAAATCTTATTATATTCAGGGGCACGTGACTAAAGGTCACTTTCAGAATGAAGCAGATGCAGAGAATTCATTGTATGGTGCACATTTTCTTCTCATTCACAGTGTTAATCTTACTCCATAGGCACAACAATACAAGCAGAAATATGTATTGAGTGGAGTTAATAGGGATAAAAACTTTCTCTGTGTGGCGTGATGCCTTCCTTGTAATGTTGCTTGTTATTTCATTGGACACAGAATAGTGTCAGTGGACTAATACGGCTGAGACTAATGAGTCATTGATTCTCATTCAAGAAGCCAATTAACATAATGCATCTTACAGTCTATTGTGGTGATAAATTAATTAATGTCTTTCATGCTACAATCTGGTAAAGTTGCCAGTAGATGGTGGCTTTTATTTAAGGCAATTTTTTCACCCAAATTACACTACTTTTTGTTTCTGTCTTTCTGTTTCTGTCTTTCTGACATTATTTAAATAGTGTATAGCCCTATCTATTTAGGTGACTTCTCTGTGCTGCAAGTATAAACATTCACAACAATAGAAGCCTAACGAGTGTAAAAAGTAAACCTTCCAATGTTCATTCATTTTAGCTGGTACTGGCTTTGTACATTCTACTTCAAATTGCTGTTAGAAAAGACATTAGCAATGGTAGAAGCAATATCTCTTTCCAAGCCAAAAGGCTGAGATCAGTTGAGAACTCTAAAACATATGTAATATATAAAGGGAAAGAAAAGAATAAAAACAAGGATTGGAAACTTCTATAGGCAAAATAAACAAAATGTACTGTAATTTTATATTTCAAAAACCATCTAAGTAAACAAACACAAACAACAAAAAGAGCAATGATTCTTATGTCTGGCAGGTAAGATGAACTGCTTGTGTAAGTAGTTGGTATCTTATGTTCAGTAGAGGTGATATGGCAGATAATAGATGTGATAATTGTAGGTCCAGTGGGATAAGGAAAATAGTGTCAGTATAGCAACATTGATAGATATTCTCCCCTTCTGAAGGACATGTCATTCAAGGCAGAAGAAATATTTTCCTTGGTATATTCTACTCATTAGGGATTTTCTACTCTGTGTCAGACAAGTGCTTAAATATCTTCAGGCCAAACGTTGGCTTTTTTAAAGAACATTTCACTTCCTCTTAAAATATTTAGTCTTCAGAGTAGCTATGAAGGAAAAATGGCCATAATAATTTTTTTCTACAGTCAGGACCATATTTTGGTTGAACAAGACTTGAAGCACAGCTTAGAAATTCCTGAGATGTGTCACATCCAGAAGGGGTGGTCAAGATCTCAGAGTTCCGATGACATCAGTGACAAGTGGTGGCCCTCAGGGATCTGCACTGAGATGTGCTATTTAATACCTTTGCTAATTTTATAGATGGAGGGACTGAGTGAGCTCTCAGCAAATTTGCAGATGACACCAAACTGAGCAGTGCAGCTGACACACTCGAAGGACAGGATGCCATCCAGAGGGACCTGGATAGCCTTGAGAAGGGAGCTCATGGGAATCTCATGAGATTTAATAAGACCAAGTACAAGGAGCTGTATCTGAGTGGGGGCAGCCCCCGGTATCAACACAGGCTGGGGGATGAACAGATCAAGAGCAGCCCCACCGAGAAGGACTTGGGGGTTCTGGTGGGTCAGAGGCTGGACATGAGTCATCCATGTGCACTCACAGCCCAGAGAGCCAAGTGTGTCCTGGGCTGCATCCAAAGCAGGATGGGCAGCAGGTCGAGAGAGGGGATTCTGCCCCTCTGCTCTGGTGAGACCCACCTGCAGTGCTGCATCCACCTCTGGGGTCCCAGCACAGAAAGCACATGGACCTATTAGAGTGAGACCAGAGAAAACCACCAGGGTGATTAGAGGGATGGAGCATGGCTCCTATGAGGAAAGGCTGAGGTAATTGGCATTGTTCAGTAGGTATGTTTCATGTGCTTTTGTTCTTCCTCCAACACTAATTTTTTCAGTGCCTTAGAAGAAAACATGAAATTATTATAATAATAATTGTGACAATAAATGTTATACCAATACACAAAGCTAATAAGAAAAAAAGATATATAATGAAAAATACACTGGTGGATCTGGATTATTCAGTAATCCCAAAAATAAGCAAACAGTATTCATTTATATCTCAATATTCAATAGTGATGCATTAGCAAGTATGAAAGTAGTTTCTGTTGACTTAAAGTGTAGGATTCTAAGTCAGTGTGAAGCGTTCCTGATTAAAGTTAGGAAACAAAAGGATAATCAAATAAATCTGAGATTGGGGTACAATGCTTTGATTCATCATCATCATGGCTAGGCTTCGCGAACGAAGATTTGAGAAGGGCACTACCCACGCTTGCTGCAAGTGTGCTGGTGGCTAAAAAGGCCAATACGGGATAGGCAGGTCCGGTCACAAAAGGCACAGTGCAACGTCTCCTTTGGCGATATTGGCAAGGAGCGGTTCTTTCTGCGTTGTCTTTTCTCCTCAAGACTGACTCTCCGTGCATTCTCAAAGGAAGCAGCAGCGTCATGAATGGTGTGTCTCCATGAATCCCGATTGTAGGCCAGAGTGGACCATTGGTGGCAGTCAATATGGCCAAGGCTGAGGTGTTGTTTCAGGGAGTCCTTGTATCTCTTCTTCGGGGCTCCTCTCTTGCGGCAGCCGGTGGTGAGTTCACCATAGAGCACAATCTTCGGGAGGCGGTGGGTGATCCTCCATCCTGGAGACGTGCCCTGCCCAGCGCAGCTGCATTCTCATCAGCATGGCCTCGATACTGGTGACCCCTGCCTGTTCAAGAACAGACACATTGGTCACGTAATCAGACCAGTGGATGTTTAGGATTGAACGGAGGCAGCGCTGATGGAAGCGTTCGAGAAGCCGCAGGTGGTGGCGGTAGATGACCCAGGATTCAGACCCATATAAGAGTAGACAGTACAATGGCTCTGTAGACACTGATCTTTGTACTTTTCTTCAGGTGTTTATTGGACCAGACTCTTTTATGGAGTTTTCCGAAGGCTCTGTATGCCTTTGCTAGCCTGTTGTCTATCTCTTTGTCGATCTTACCATCTGAGGAAATGATACTTCCCAGATAGGTGACCTGCTGGACTGACTTAAGCTCTGAATTGCCTATGGTGATGTGAGGATGATGAAAGACTTCCTGAGGTGCAGGTTGGTAGAGAACCTCTGTCTTCTTCAGGCTGACTTCCAGCCCAAAAAGCTCAGCAGCCTCTGCAAAGCAGGATGTTAAGCGCTGCAGAGCTGCTTCCGTGTGAGCAACGAGGGCGGCATCATCAGCAAAAAGCAGCTCATGGACAAGGTGATTCAGGGTCTTGGTGTGGGCCTTCAGTCGCTTTAGGTTGAATGGGCTTCCATCGGTACGATATCGGATGTAGATGCCGTTATCTTCATCGAGGTCTGCTGTGGCTCTTTGGAGCATCATGCTGAAGAAGATTGTGAATAGAGTTGGTGCAAGAACGCAACCTTGTTTCACACCATTGGTTATAGGAAAGGGCTCAGAGAGTGCATCACCATATCTGACTTGTCCACGCTGATTCTCATGTAGCAGGATGATCATTTGGAGGAACTTGGGGGGACATCCTAAACGTTCCAAGATCTGCCACAGGTCTTTTCTGCTCACAGTGTCGAAAGCTTTGGTGAGATCAACAAAGGTTACATAGAGACCTTTGTTCTGTTCCCTACACTTCTCTTGCAGTTGTCTGAGAACAAACACCATGTCTGTGGTGCTCCTATTGACTCTGAAACCACACTGGCTTTCAGGTAGAAGATCTTCTGCAATAGCGGGTACTAATCTGTTCAGAAGTATTCTTGCAAGGATTTTACCAGCAATGGAGAGCAAAGTAATACCTCGGTAATTTGAGCAGTCTGATTTTTCTCCTTTCTTCTTGTACAGGGTGATGATGACTGCATCACGGAGATCTGGTGGTAGTTCCCCTTGTTCCCAGCAACGCACAACAAGCTCGTGGAATTTGGCATGGAGTGCTTGACCTCCATGCTTCCAGATTTCAGGTGGAATTCCATCAACCCCAGCTGCCTTGCCAGTTTTCACCTGTTGTATGGCCTTGAGTATCTCTCCCATAGTAGGGGCTGCATCCAATTCATGTTTCACCGGTTGTTGTGTAATGTGCTGAATTGCTGAGCCTTGGACTACACGGTTGGCACTGAAGAGGGTCTGAAAGTGCTCAGACCATCGGTTCAGGATGGAGGTTTTATCTGTTAGAAGCATTTGACCATCTGCACTGAGTAGGAGACTTTGAACCTGGTGTGTGGGTCCGTACACTGCTTTCAGGGCCTCATAGAACCCTCTTTGGTCACCCAAATCTGCGCATAGTTGTGTCTTTTCTGCTAGGTTGAGCCACCATTTGTTCTGGATGTCTCGAAGTTTCTGTTGGAGCTTACTGCATGCAAGACGAAAGGCGGCTTTTCTTATATGGCAAGATGGCTGAGCAAGGTGTGCTTGGTGAGCAGTTCTCTTCTTCTTCAACAATTCCTGGATCTCTTGATTGTTTTCATCAAACCAGTCTTTGTTTTTCTTGGAGGAGAACCCTAGGGACTCTTCAGAGGACTGCAGGATGCAACTTTTAATATGTTGCCAGAGCGCTTCAGGAGAGGGATCTATGGGATTATCTTTAAGTCTAGTTTGAAGGTTTACCTGGAAGCTGTCTCTCACTGTGGCTGATTGAAGATTGCTGACTTGGAGCCTCCTCCTTGGAATGCCGCCTCTCTTAGGTTTGGGCTTGAAGTGGAGGTTAAGTTTGCAACGCACAAGGCGATGGTCTGTTTGACATTCTGCACTCGGCATCACTTGAGTATGACAGACATCGCTGACATTTCTCTGTTGTACTAAGATGTAGTCAATGAGGTGCCAGTGCTTGGATCGAGGATGCATCCAGGTTGTCTTCAGGCTGTCTTTCTGTTGAAAGATAGTGTTGGTGATGGTGAGCTGCTGTTCTGCACAAAACTCTAGCAGGAGGCGTCCGTTGTCGTTGCAGTTTCCAACGCCATGCTTGCCCAGGACTCCTTTCCAGGCTTCAGAATTCTTACCTACTCTGGCGTTGAAGTCACCAAGGATTATGATCTTATCATCTGCAGGAACATTTTGGGTGAGGTGGTGCAGGTCGGTGTAGAATTTGTCTTTTTCCGCTGGGTCAGCTTGGAGAGTTGGGGCATATAAGCTAAAAAGAACAACATGTTGCTTGTTGTGTAGAGGGAGGCGTAAGGACATAATGCGATCAGAGTGACCTGTTGGCAGATTTTCAAGTTTGGAGGCAATGGAGTTTTTAATCATGAAGCCAACTCCTGAAAGGTGTCTTTCGGTTTTGGGTTTGCCTGACCAGTAGAGCGTGTAGCCGGCACCATGTTCTTTAAGGCTGCCTTCCTCATGAAGACGAACTTCACTGAGAGCAACAATGTCAATGTTGAGCCGTGACAGTTCATGGGCAATTAGAGCAGAACGACGCTCAGGACGTCCACTATCCCCAGTATCAAGCATGGTTCTGATGTTCCAACATGCGAGTGTAAGTCTGAGCACACCTTTGCAGGCAGGTGTATGCCTTTGAAATCTCTTTGGTTTTGTTTGACCACATGGAAGATACCGGTTGGCCGCGGTTATCCAACTGGGTGTGGAGATGAGCTTTGTTTAGGCCACCTTTGCTAGGCCCCTCTCCGTGTGGAGCAAGCAGTGCTGTCCTTAGAAAAGGCTGCTTGGTCGTTCAGGATGCTGCCACAAGAGACTGTCATCTCCGGGGTCAAGTCTCGAATGGCCCATATGCCTGAACCGCCTGCATGCAGGGTTGGGTCTGCGGCTTCCAGCTGCTTCCTATCACCTGCCGTTTTCGACCCTCGCCTGTCGCTACAGGGCTTTGCAATGTGGGTGAACCCTTCAAGCCTGCGCAATGGATTGTTTAGGTGAGGCACAGCGTGCGCAGAACTGGCCCCACCCTTTACTCCTAAGGTTCATCTGCCACGGCCTAGCAAGCTTGGACGGTGACAGTGAATACCTCAGGACGTAGGTTTGATTAGAGTATCCTTCTCTTAGATGGATGGCCTTACAGGGCTAAGCGAGCTCCATCTGCCCAGGTTTGGGGTTGGAGTTGTCCTTCTCCTAGGATGGTTGCCAGATGGCTAGCGAGCCCATCCTGCCCGTGGACACACTTTGTCTGACCCTTCAGCTGAGACCTGTCTGGCATGGGAGACCCTACCGGCGGCACAAACCACCTCCAGCATAGCTCTCAACCTCATGAGGGCACGCAAGCTTCTCCCCCACGACAAGGGGGTGTCCCCGGAGAAGTATGCTTTGACTAAAAGTCATTAATACACTCTTTAGTTATAGTGAGATGGATCTTGCGTAAGGGCTTGAAAGTTAGCACAGGTACAGCTTATATTAGTTCATGTGCCCACAAACTCTACAAAATCTCTTTCAACTGAAAGATATTCAGCAAAAATCATATGAATTGTTATTCTATTTCATTGACCTATTTTAAAAAAAATTTAGATCCTTTAAAAACCACCATAAATGTAACAAACAGAAACTTTTTAGCCCAGCGAGCAAGAGTCAGAAAGGTACTATCATCAAATATAAAGCAAGTAAAGTTAAAACTATGAACCCTTTTAAAAAGCTGATGAACACAGATACTGAAGACTTCACATCAACTCTGTCTCTAAAATTTAATTCCTGATTTCTTCTGGCACATTGTAATTGTTTAGCAACAATTAATTAATGAAAACCTAGAGTTCCTGCTGAGCTAGAAGTCATACTAGGTGATCACAAAAGGTCCCTTAGGAGTCACTATGGCTCAGTCTTCCGGACTAATTCTGTTCTCTGTCACTGCTCTCTTGATGTCCAAAATACTATTAATAGACATCGCTGGCACCATGTCTAATCCCAGCTAGGTATTCATTGCTCTGCTTGCTTTTTTTCTTCATGTTTCTACAGTGGACAACAATGACAAGTACTTTTTAAAACTTATTTCACATACCTGTGTGCACATTGTCAAGTATTTCTTAAAATTTCCACTTAATGGAAGGGCTCTATATTTAGTCTGCCTTGACTGCCAGTAAGTAGAATCCAAAAGGAAGATAGATTCTGCTCTATCTGTTCAGAATAGCACCTTGTAGTCATTATTTTTAAATAAGTAATTCTTTATTGTGAGTGTTATAAAGAAAGACCCTGAAACACTCTCCCCACTCTCCATGGGTGGATGAATTATAGCTCAAATGGAGTGAATCTACACCAGGTGTTAGAAGCCATTGGGCAGCTGCAAAGCAATGATTTAGTGTGGCCAGCAGGACCAGGGCAGTGATCACTCCCCTGTATTCAGCACTGGTGGGTCTGTACCTCAAATTCTGTGTCCAGTTTTGGGCCCCTCTTGGCACAAAAGACATGAGGTGCTGGAGTGAGTCCAGAGAAATGTAACAGAGATGGGGAAGGGTCTGGAGCACAAATCCTGTGAGAAGTGGCTGAGGAAGCTGTGGGTATTTAGCCTGGACAAATGGAAGCTCAGAGGGGACCTTATCGTTCTCTAAACCTTCTTCAGTGGAGGGTGCAGCAAGGTGGAGACCAATCTGTTTCTCCAGAAAACAACAGGATGAGATGAAATCATCTCCAGTTGTGCCAGGAGAAGTTTAGACTGGGCATTGAGACAAATTTCTTTGCCAGAACAGTTGCCCAGTATTGGAACAGGCTCCCAAGGGGAGTGTTGGAGTCAGTCTGCATCCTTGAAAGTATTTAGAAGAGCCTCTGATGTACCACTGAGGGACATGGTTTAGTGGTGGTCTTGGCAGTGCTGGGTTAGTGGTTGGATTCAGTGATCCCAAAGGTCTTTCCAGTTCTCTGACTCTATAACTTAAACACACAGTCTTGTCTTGGAAAGGCAGCCTAAAGGGCTTGTTACAAAAACACAGCTGAAGAGAATTAACTCTGCCTGAAGTAGCTGTGCACTTCATTTTAACCTAAAATGGATCTACTGCTGTTACAAATCAGCATTAGCAAGGGAGGCATTAAGCATCACTTTGCTGTGAAATGTTTAAGCATCAGTTTGCTGTGAGAAGCTTTACCACATGTGGTAGCTGCCTCCAGATAACTTCTGCATGCTGACTCCTCTTTCTGATATGACTGATCTTTTCCATAGCTCCATATAAAGACTTGTGGCATACTATCTCTGTGGAAACTTATACAACTCAAAGGCAAAATTTTGTTCTTTACTGCGTTTGCCTGTGTAACACAGGAAATTAATTATGATTTTACAGAAATGGCCATTATAGGAATAACTAATGGAACTGTAAGCTATGTCATACCTACAGTTTTAACACATTTAAAGTTTCAGCTATATTTGTCTTTAATTTTTTATATGTCCAGAAAGCACTTTTTGTGAATAACAAAAATAATCATTCCATTAATTACAAAGAAAAACTTAACATAGATTGTTTTATATATAACAATTAGTATCTATTTTTGGAGGATGTTTATGAACTCTAATAAAGAAAAAAGTAGGATCAAAGTACTTGCAAATTTAAGGACTTTGATTGTTCATTAGAATGAAAAGTTATGGCTTAGCACATCTCACTGTTAATCTTCAGCTTCTCCAATGCTTTCCATAAATGTTGATCTCACTGTTAAGCTTCAGCTTCTCCAATGCTTTTCATAAATGTTGACCTAATGTACTAGGAGATTGTATGATGATGTGAGAGGCTACATGGCTAATAGCCTGAAAATTTGTAGAGACCATTAGCATTTGCATGTTAAAACACATTAATATTCAGTTAAAAGTATGACATTGAGGTAATACTCTGAAAATACCTATGGAGCAAAATTAGGTTTTGAGTCTTCCAAAATTCAACAATTAATTTTACCTATATGCCTTCTTTTTGGGGCACTACAAAATAATGACAAAATTGTTTTGATCTTAGCTGTAAATACTATTCAGTTCCTACTGGTCAATGAAACAAAAGAGTAGCACATTTTTTTCTGGTATAAACTATGTTTCACAAAGGCATCAAGTAAGACTGCATGCAGAAATAATTTTTTTTCCTAGGTCTTAGTCTCATTAAAACAAAACAAAACAAAACAAAACAAAACCAACAACACAAAACCCAAAAATCATGCACACAGAATTTTCATAAGACCCTATACTGATTCCTGTTCTGATATCAGTAAGTAATTAAAGATCAGTTCATGGACCTCTAGAATAGTCTTTTCTTCTCCAAGTACATGTCTTTTTCTTTAACATAGACAGTCTCTGAACTCTTCATAGTAACATTGTGACATATAGTATTAGGAAAAATTGCCTTAAAAATCTCTGAAACCTGCATCTTCTAAATTTCTGTGCAGTAGGAATGATTGCAGTACACTTTCTGCCTTTTCCATCATAAAAGTAAGATTTCCTGAACATATAGCCATAGCTATCAAATACTATCACAAGACTATTTCCATAGAATAGTCAGAGAAAAGAATCTGAAAATGCATTTCAAAAAGTCAAGCAGTTACTAAAACAAGCAGAGAAAAGAACATTTCATTTCATTAATTCCATTGGCCCCAGATCACTATTAAATAGATTACATGGTTTTCTTGTGAACTAGATCTATCTCTATATATTTATTTTATCCTCATTACTTTGTATTATTGAAGACATTCATCTATTTCTCTATACTCTGAAATCAGTGCCTGGCACAGACTGGTGCATGTTGAAATTGGAAACAATGGGCTAATCCTCAGTGTCATATATTTGAAAAAGAAAAGCAGCTAATGATAGTTGACATGGGGACAGGACAATATTCACTGAACTTTAGGCTTGGTTTGCCTTGCTCAGCTTGAAGTGACACAGTGGTCAAATTCCATGGGATAATTACTCATTTAGAGTAACTTTGCTTGAGAACTACTTTTGCATACCACTGAAAAACAGGGAACATTGAAAACGTACTCATGCCTTTCACAATTGACTTGAAATCTTCTCCTCTGTGTTATTGTGATCCTCTAAGCAACCAATGACCTGGAAGTCTGTTCTGTAATACAGCTACATTCCCACAAGAATTTATGCGGTTGTACTGATCTGAGTTCTTTTATTTTATGATATTTATGCCTTTGATGTGCACTTAATGCCAGTGCTGCCTGTGTATAAAATTATATATCAGCACATTGATCCAAATCATGTTGTTCTAGAAGGAGATAAGTGAAAGTTGAAGGAGCTTCTAGCCTATATTAGAGTCTGGAAAACAATGTGATGCGTCATACTGCTATAAATGCATTTGTACACACACGTGTTTACACACATATACCCACAACACACACATGTCAGATGATTATTTTTGACAGTATCATGTTTGTAGTAAGGATGTAAAATTCAGTGGGTAAATATCATCATAGACTTCTTTTCACAGATCTTTAAGCAGTGTATTACTCACTTCCACTGTTACCTTCCATAACAAAATTATAAGGATTCTGAGGGGTTCTTTTGGTAATCACAGCCAAATGTGAACATTCCATCAGTAACAGTGAGGTCTCCAGATTTCTGAAGCCTGGACTAACTGGGAATATTGAAAAAAAACACAGTAGAAGGTTTTGCTGAGGAGTTCATACTGTACTGTATTTACTCAGAGTAAAATGAGTCCCACTGGACTTTCCTTAATCTGGAGGATGCATATATCTGTGTCCAGTCTTTGTCTGTCTTTCCTTGCTAGAGACAGTTTTATGTTTTGTTTTGTTTTTAGTTATAAGCTATCACAGAAAGCTATGAAACTACATGGTTATTAGTAAACTTTGATCATAAAATTTCACCTTTTGCTGTTGATGAGTTTAGTAAGGTAATAGAGCTTTGGAGTCCTTGGTTTTGAGCAATGTCTATGTATGCATCTTTTTTTCTTTCACATGAGAGTTCATTTCTTAACTTGGAAGTCCTGAGAAGTCTTAGATGTTGCAGATAGAATTAGAAAGATCTGTGCAAGAATCTACAGCCTCTGAAGGGAGAGTCTAAGTGCTGGTAACCAATTTAAAGCACTTTTTTTTTTTTTTTTGTGGCAAGTCATGGCATTCATTATATTTCATTTTCTTCAACTCTGAGTCAGAAATAATTATATTTGTCTTCCTTAACAAAAGCAATGCTACCATTAGTCTACTGTTAAGACATTTGCCATAGTAGTACTTTTCTCTCATGAAAGGTATGGTAATTATACTTTATTAAATTGAATGCACTTATAGTCACAAGTCCAAACCTAACAGTGTGTTCTAGTTTCTTTGCCTTCCTGTCACCACCTTCTTCATATGCATTTTTTCATAACCAGAGCAGCAAAAGCAGATGGATTGCATCTATGAATGTTTTGCATTGTTAAAGTTGCACTCAATAACCTTTTGAATGTTGAGATTTTATCATCTTCTATAAACTCAGATGCATCACCTGGTTTACATTAAGTTGAAATTTCAAACAAATTTTTTTAAATGTTTACAGCAGAAAATGTCTAATTATTTTGCTTTGTCCATTGCTCACAGATTCCATTGACATTTCTCAATAGACTACTGAAATACTTTCATAGATCTTCTGCTTAAAGTATCTAAGAAAACAATAATGAAAATAGATTATATTAGTCACTCTTTTCTCAAACAGTTCTTGTGGCATGTGTATCATATCTTACTGTTTTTATTTAATTCTCTATAAGCATGGATGCTGCTGCACATTTAAGAACTCTGTGAATAAATACCAACACCAAAAGCAATACACACTCTTCAGACTGAATATAGCTTATTATATTGCCTGCTCTAACAGAAAAAGACATTATACAATCACTGTTTTTACAAGGGTGAAATAGCAGGATTTTGATTCTGGGTGATGACAGTTTCTGAATTAGCCTGAAAAGAAAGAATATATTTATAACACAGCAAAGAAAATCCCTGAATTCTCTTGGTTAGTCTCAGGAGTAATTAGCAAATAAGGACTTGGAGCTGAGGGACCAACTCTGTTCTGAATCTTGAGAAAAAAAAAGGAAAGAGTAGTGCACTTTCAGCTTATGTGTGAAAGTTTTTGAAGAGTTAATTGTTTGCCTCTTCTCATCAAAGTGTCAAAAATGCATTTTTGGGTACTATGATACACTCAGGCACAGTTTTTTGCATTTTCTCTTGGCAATACTATTGTTGCTATAGAGAAGTTTATAATGTTGAAAACTGTCACCAGCTTTGGTTTACTCCTAGGAATTGTCCTATTTACTTTAATATTTACATGGGGATATCCATAACATTAGCAGTGTGCAGCATCTTGGGATATGTATACACTGGCTCTTCTGCTTCCCAAAACACACTGACTTTTCTCTGTATTAACTAAAGTCACTGAAGGGGCCTGGTACTGTGTCACAAGGAAATATTCATGTAGGTATTCTGGTCAGCAAATTATAATTCTAAGGTATCATTTGCCTTAATTTTAATTTCTTTTTTGCAAATGTGATTTTCCTTAAGCTTAGACATCCCTTGCATGGCTATAGACAATCTGTGTTGTTTTACTATGGATGCATAACACAGTCCCAGCAAGATCATGTTGCAGGGCTTTGATTTCTATGTACCACTCCAGTGCAGTTGGATGAAGAAGACACTCATTTATGGAGACATCATCTGGACCAGTGACACTTTATCTTAGACTGACCTGGAGATACAACTCAGTGGCTTTCAAGAGCTACCATTGTTTCCTGGTCTTTTTTTGAGTGGATGTTGCCATGCACGTGCCAAGATACCAAGACGGTGGATATTTCACTACAAAATGGGCTCATGGCGTACTCTAACAAAACAAAAACAAACCAAATCAAACCAAACCAAACAAAAACAAAGCAAAACAAAACAAACAAAAAGCCCCCCCAAACCACACCACAATAAAAAACAACAACAAAAACAAAAAACCAAACCAACAAAAAAACAGGTACAGACGATAAATAAGTAGTCACTGACAAATGTGTCAAGACACTCATACAGTGGGAATGTCCTGATTTTGGCTGGAATAGAGTTAGTTTTCTTCCCAGCATGCTGGTACAGTGTCGTGTTTTGGATTCAATGTAAGAATAATGTTGATAACACACAAATGTTTTTGGTTGCTAAGTAGTACTTACTCTGAGTCAAGGACTGACTGTCAGTCAGTGTCTCATGGTCTGCCAGTGAGGAGCTGCACAAGAACCTGGGAGGGAGCATGGCCAGGACAGGTGACCCAAACTGGCCAAGGGAATATTCCATACCACAGAACCTCAGGCCCAGTATATAAACTGGGGGCAGCTTCCTGGAAGGAGTGGAGCACTTCTCAAAGCCTGACTGGGCATCAGTCAGTGAATGGGGAGCAATTTTTTCTTGTGCATCACTTGTTTCACTTGGGTTTTATTCCCCTCTCTCTTTTATTTTCATTACAATGTTGTAATTATTTTATTGTTACTGTTGTTACTGTTGTTGGTTGCTGTTGTTGTTTTTGTTGTTATTAAAATTTGCTTCAATTATTAAACTGTTTTTACTCCAACTCACAATTTTCACTTTTGTTTTCTGATAATCCTTCCCAGTGAAGTGAGCAACTGCGTAGTACTTAGTTTCTGGTTGGGGTTAAGCTCTGACATGGAATAAAAAAATCTAATTTCTGTTAAAATCCTGTATTTCAAATATATTCCTGTCTCTACTATTTGGTAATTACAGATACGGTCTGAGCTTTGAATGTTATTATAATGAAACAGACTGAACAGATGCTCTGGTTCAATATTTTCTTTTATTTCTTGATTTCTTTTGCACAAGCTGAGTATTTAACTGGTCAGCTGAATACATATTTTGTCACTAAATTGCATTATTTTTTAGAGCAAATGAACATTCAAATAAGACTCCCTTGTTTTGATGGTAAGATAATCTAAGTACTTGGACGACACTGTTTAAGATACCTCAGTTATTTGACGTGCTTCCTCCCAAGTTAGCATTCAGAGTATTTTGGGTGCTGTGTGCGATTGAGCTTGATGACAACAGCCATGTTACTGCCTGAAGATACAAATTAACTTTTCCTTATCAAAATAAATCATGTTTTTCACCTTATGAATTAAATGTTGATATCATTCAAAGGAAACTTCTTTATGATGCTAAGGTAGTAAATGATAAAAGTAACTGATGCTAACTGAATTCTGTACTTGGAAATTCTTTATTTATCTTTCCCAGCCTGCCTTTTCCATGCACAGGCTTCTATCTTGCACTGGTAAGACTTTTGCACTATTCTGCATAAACTTCACAAGCTGACTTTTACTTCAATATTTTCCATACCTGGAAGAGAGAGGCAGGGCTGGATCAGTCCCAGCAGTGCAGCAAGACTCCCAGCTCCTTTCTTGTCTTCCCTTCTTGACTGCTGTAGTACATTTGTGATGGTCTTCACTACTGCTTTTGCTTCTTTATGGTTTTCTTCCTCCTCTCATTCAGACTCCAGCACTTTACAGTGACAAGTGACTCTAAGGAATATCTTTCATTTGAGAAAGTCAAACCAAAGATGTGTAAAAATTTATCTGCTTTGTAACAACAATAAAAAGTGAGTATATTACACTTTTGTAAATGGTTTAAATACTTTCATTCAATAAAATATGAAAGACAATAACAACACTGTTTTCAGATGAAAGTTAGAACCAAAGCAATCTGCACTCTGGACCCATAAACTGGCTAAAATACATTGATAGCAGTTGATAGGGTACTCCTGAGATGGTGGTATACAGCTAAAATAGGTGATAAATAATAATTTAAATGGTTTTGAATTAGTTATTTTTTGTTTACAAGTAGTAAAAACATTCTTTTTCTTGCATCATTTATACTAATATTTGGATGTCTTTTATTTACATGATGATGCAGCCTCCCTTTCAAAGAAAATTCACACAGTTCACATTGTAATACTGAACATCATAAATCCTGAAGTGCTAGAGGAAGAAGGAGCTTTGCCAACATACAAAATGTTTTATTGGTCTTCATACTTTGGAAATTACATCTTTTTCACTACCACTTATTTGTATCTCATCAGTAAGGATGTTTTCACATTCATATGTGCAGGTCAATTGTGAAATATTAATTCTCAATAGAGAAACAGAATCTTCATGTTTGGGACAAGGATGCTACAGAAACAACTTATTTCATCACATTTTCACCTGTTAATTTCTTAATTTTTCTTTCTGCAGAAGTTTTAGGAGAAATCTCTTAGGTCTTCAATGGTGTAACATGACATCAGGACAAATTTAGAAGTGTACACTAACTTTTGGAAAATGATCTAGGAACTTTACTAAGTGCATGATCTATTTGTTTCTAGCACATCTATAATAGTGTTGGAAAGCCATATGAAATTTGGGAGTCTCCAGTGTGACAAAAGGAGAAGTGATTGATACTTAACCTATTTCCACTGATATATTACCACAGTATTAAGCAATTTGTGGAAAAAGATTATGTACGATCCCACATGGGGAGAGACACATTAGCTCTTCATATTGCTGCTACTTAGGAGTCACCATTTTTGATTCAGACATAAAGAATAGAAGAGATACTATAACTAAAACCTTTTCTAAAGCCAGAAAGTTTCTGCATTTAGTCTGTCATATCATAACACCAAGAGGGGCCATCAATATTCTTTCTCCTGCTGCAGATTTTCATCATTTTGCATTCCTATTGTCTAGTAGGATTAGATTCACAAACCTGGTGTAGAAACTCATGCATTGGCAGCAGTTGCTGGAACTGTCCAGGTGGTTCTTTCTCCCACAGAACCAACACAGGGAGCAGCTGAGCCCCTCTGCCAAGATACTGGTGCCTCTGGGAAAACACATTGAAGAAATAGCAAAACACTGTACAAGAGTAAGGAGTGAAAAAAAACTATGTGAAACAGCCCTGCAGTCACCAAGGTCAGTGAAGGAGAGAGGATATTCTGAAGACACTGGGTCAGAGATTCCCCTGCAGCCTGGGAGGATCATGTTAAAGCAGTTTGCCCTCTTCATTCTGTGAAGGAAGACATTGCAGCAGCAGGTGAATATTTCACAATAGAAGCTGCAGCGCCTGGAGAGGACCCATTCTGGAACAGGGGAAAAGTGTGAGGAGCAGCAGGGAACAACTGTTATGGACTGACTACAATCCTGACTTCCCACCCACCTGTGCTGTTCAATAGAGGAGACCAGAAAGAAGGAGTTAGGTTTAGGAAAAAGTGAGAGAGTGGATGAAAAACGTTTTAGTTTTTCTCTGTTTCTTAGCATTCAAATATATTTTAATATTCATATATATAAATTATTACTCCTTAAGCTGAGTCTGTTTTTACTCAGGATGGTAACTGTAAGGGATCTCCCTTTCCTTATATTAATCTGTGAGCTTTTTTCCATTTTATTTCCTACCCAGCAACCCATTGTCCCATTGGAAAGCGACAATGATAGAGCAGCTGGAGGGGAGTCTGGTATCCTTCCAACACAAGGCCACCACAGTGAGCAGCATCAGGTTTGGACCAGTTTATTTCTAGTTCTTTACTTATTTTCCCAACTGGAAAAAAAGATAATTAAAATTACTGAGGAATGAAAAATGGCAGATTTTAAAATTAATATGTGCCAATTATTATACATTCAGGCATCTATTTCGTTTTGTAAAATAGTTATCTGTGTGTATATATTTAGAAAGTGTGGGCAAGATATAAGGCATGGAATAGCTCAAATTGATTAGAAGTATAACACAATTACTAAACTGAAAACAATTTCTCAAATGAGCAGTCCCATTGATATAGCTAAACTTAATTATCTATTATTTTTTCAAGCATATTTTTTCAATGTTTAATGCTATGCAGTAACATCTAGGCTTTTGAAAATAAGTCTATGATTACCTTTTTTCTGGACTATATGACCGAGAACAAAGAGTTGTGAGTTATGACTTAACTTGTAGAAGCCAAATATTTAAAATTATTTCATTGATTCTACAGACATGTTCCTGATTGGCACTTCAGTTGCGCAACCTATACCATTGTTGCACAGAAAGGGATAAAATTGAGTTGAATTTTTCCTAACTGTCTTGTATTGATTATAACAGATCCCAAGTGTAAAAGGAGGGAAAAGTTATGTAAATCCATTAAATTTCTAATCTCTTTCCTTAATAACTGTGTAGAAGTTAGGTGTCTAGTTTGACCCAGTTATTTGGATTTTTTCTCTATCTAGCAGATGAGCACCTCCAGAAGGCAGTGCTATTGTTTATCATACATTCTTATTTTAGATTAAAACCAAACACCTTCTGAAGATAAAGTGATTAGAAAAAAAAACAGTAGACAAGCTGGAAACTGGGAGGAGCTGTTCAATTCCTCGAAGGCAGGGAGGCCCTGCAGAGAGACACTGACAAATTAGAGGGCTTGGCAATCACCACTCATAGGAAATTCAACAAGGGAAAGTGTCAGATGGGGCAAGCTGCAGTCTGGAGAATGAAAGGCTCGAAAGGAGTGCCATGGAAAGGGAACTGGCAGCCAGGAGGGCCAACCCTGCCCTGGGGGGCATCAGGCACAGCATGGCCAGCCAGACAAGGGAGGGGATTGTCCTGCTCTGCTCTGCTCTGCTCTGCACTGGGGCAGCCTCACCTCGAATATTGTGTGCAGTTTTGGGCACTGTAATGTAAGGAGGGTCTAAAACTATTAGAGAACATCAAAAGGAAGGGTATGAAGATGGTGAAAGGACTGGAGGGGAAGCCATATTAGTTGAACTTGGTCAGTTCAACTGGAGAAGAGGAAACTGAGGGGAAACCTAATTGCAGTTACATCTTCCTCATGAGAGGAAGAGGAGGGGTAGGCACTGATCTCTGCTCTGTGGTGAGCTGTGACAGCACCTGAGGAAATGGCCTGAAGCTGTGTCAGAGGACGTTTAGAATGGATATTAGGAAGAGGTTCTTCCCCCAGAGGGTGGTCAGGCACTGGAACAGGCTCCCCAGGGCAGTGGTCAGAGCACCAAGCCTGACAGAGTTCAAGAAGCCTTTGTGTGATATTCTCAGGTACATGGTGTGACTCTTGGGGATGGTCCTGAGAAGGGCCAGGAGTTGGACTCATTGTGGGTCCCTTGCAATTCAGCATATTCTGTTATTCTTTTATAAATGCCTATAGAGAATTTCAGAATCTTCTTAGGCATAGAAACACTCTGAAAAATATATAGGCTACTGAATTAGGCAGAAAAAATATTCAAAATTTCTGCTTTTATATGGCAGCTTCCAGCACTGTGTTGGACTTCAGATTTTAGCTCTGAAAATGACTCTTCCTCAGCCCAACAAAAATCACTTGCCATAGTCAACTAATTACTCGTCATGGATGGTTTATTACACCAGTGTTTGTCTCAGAGTCAGTCTTCTGTACTCAGAATTTTCTACCATGACAGACCATTATCCTTGTATTCACTCACATTCTACAAGAGTGAGCAAGTGGGAGGAGTAGCAAGCACTATGTAGAGAAATGTGATTAAGTAATGATTGTAGGTAGATATATCTATGGGTAAATATTGCATATTTATTCTAGTTTTAATTGTTTTAATCTTCTACATGTGTGTACATGAAAACAAATAAGGCAGAGAGATGCCATACCTGAGAAATACACATTTTCACATTTCAAACTGGACCAGAGAGGAAACTAATTGTAGTTCCTAAAATGTGGAATACAAGCATATTCTGCTTGGAAAACAAAAACAGATAATGTTTTGATGGAAACTCAGAAACCTACATTACTAGATAAAAACAATGTAATGAACTTTGAAGATTCATTCCCTTCTTAATCTCACAAACCCTATTGTAGTCCACTAATTTTTAAAATAACAGAATGAGATATGACACCAATTTTTCAGACAATTGTTCTTATTTTCCCCTCACTATTTTATGTCATTCTGCCTTATCCCATTTCATGCCAAAGGAAGTTAGATTTCAAATAAATCAATTTTGAAAACAAGACTGAGACTTCAAAGCCTCTTACACACAAGTTTTCAAAGGTCTTTGGATGCTTGATGAGCTGACTACATGATTAAGTGGGGTGATATAAACAGCATGGGGATGAGAGTAAATTATGTCCTCAGGTATAAAAGTTGGCATTGTGGTTGATGGGAGTAGCTCACTACTGGTAGGGCAGTGACACTGCACTCATTGCTGTCCCCGTGGAGGAGCAATGGCTCTGTGGGCCCTTGTATGTTCTGTGACTCCTGTGTTAGTTTTGTTTGCTTGCTTAGCAGGTTCATCTAGTCATAACCAAAAGACTCATTTTTCAGTAATTAGGTTTGCTACATTCCCCTGTACTGGCCACTCACCAGATGAGCATCACTTATTTGTAGGACCATTTCTTGGTACAGAAATAAAATATTGTCAGTGAGGAACAGGCAGATATTAGCAGAACTCCAGCATTGCAATTTTCCTTTCTCTGTGAGAAAGTAGACTGAGTTGTCTGAGGCTGACATATTTGCCAGGTGTTTAATTTTTTTTATTTTATGTAACAAAAGAATACAAAGGCAATAAAAAAGGTCAAGTGATTTTCAGATTGTCTGACATTTTTCACTTGATGAAATATGACACTTCAATTCTGTTCAGATCTAGGAGAGACAGAAATTGAAAAAACATAAATTTAGCTTCAGTAAAGACTCTTTTCTCTAAAAAGAGATCTCTTCTGCAGAAATGTAGTAATGTCAATATTTCAGGACTATGAAGTTCATAGCCAGGTAAGAACTAATGACTTTAACTTACAATATCTAATACAGGTTTTAAACATAATTTTTTTCTTCTCCTCTTACAACTCCTTCATCCAAAGAGGAATAACACCACGCAAACACAACAAAATTCTCCTTCATTTTCAAGATGTCTGGAATGGTATGTAAAATTAATTGTTACAGAATGAAACAGGAACACTGATAGATTTAGTTGAGCACCGTTTGCAATTAATATGTTTCCTGATTCGACCAACATGTAAGTGTTCTAAGTCAAAGTGTATGGGATAAAAGAACTTTTCAAATAACCACATTTCCCAGGCTGG
Organism: Willisornis vidua nigrigula; assembly: GCA_021164005.1. NCBI lineage: Eukaryota > Metazoa > Chordata > Aves > Passeriformes > Thamnophilidae > Willisornis > Willisornis vidua. Next base: position 519,325 of record JAJPCS010000021.1, on the reverse strand, counting down.
TGGTAGAAAGATGAGGTCTGGGTAAGGATTTAAGATCTGCTTTGCCAGCACAGCAGTATTAATATCCAACACTATCAAAGTGTTCCCAAGTTCAATGTAAGTTTTCATCAACAACTTCTTTCTCTAGAATAAGCTATCCTGGAATCTTATTCAAAAACAAAATGTCAACTAAATCATGATATTTTGATTTGAGGACTTTCAGCAGTTAAAGCTATGGTGAGCATAAACCAGAAAAATTGTCAATGTATCTGTAGTGATTAAAATGCTGCCTTGTAGAACTGGAAATGGAGAATCCCAGTCTCAGAAACAGAGGAGCTTCCTGAAAGAAGTACGAAGTACCTAATGCTTTAAATCAAAGCGTAGACTGAGTATGTCCATCTACCACTACGCAGAAAAAAACATTCTTTTTTAGTCATTGATCTATATTATTACACACTATAATTTTCCATCACAAAAAAAAATCTGAATTAAATTTGTATCACCTTCACCATCTTATACTACTATTTTGCTGATCTTTTGTGCCCTCTGCTGATAAAACAGTCATCCCCGATAAAGGCAGTTACGTATTCAACAAAAATGATCTATTACAAGAAACATTAACCCCCAATAAGGTTGGACCATTGGCTTCAGTTGCCAGATTGGAGGCTGAACAGCAAGAGGTCTTTACAATTTGCTGTGCTCCTTCAGTTGGCCATTTTTGGCAGCTTAAATGAGACAACTGCAAAAATCTGAAGCAACAGGTTGAAATGAGAATTACTGCAGATGAGTTTTACTCCACAGAACTGTACTGCAGTCCTTCTATATGTCAGCAGAGCAAAGAGCTGTAAATATATCAATACATTAGTATTATTTGTTCCCAAAAGAATATACATTACTTTATGCTTTATCTCTTAAGTATACTTGATTTAGAACCTTTTCACTAAGATTTTGTCTCTTTCTTTCATTGTTTCATATCCCTTAATAGGTAGACTTTAAGCCAGATTTCTGGAAGCTTGCAAAAAGCAGGCAGGTGAGAAGAAATATTGTGATGGATGAGGCATTTACTTTGTATATTTATGATTGTCACAAGAACTACAGTTTCCACCTGGAGTCCCAGTGATGCAAGTAACCAAGCAGGCTTTGGTCATGTCAGATTCAGCATTTGGGTATCTACATAGTGGTGTTAGCAACAAGGAAGAGTTTAACCTCATTCACAGTATAACCACAAGCAAATTAAAACTAAGACTGAGCTTGCAGTGCATAAATTCTGGTATGACAAAAGACATAGATTTGTCATTTTATAGCTGTCAAAGGTAAAACGAAAACCTTAAGAAAAAAATAGGAAAAAAGAACGAAGAGGTATGTTGAAGTCAAGAACTCTTTCAGATACAAGCATTTAGGAAGGTCTTCCCATGTCCTTAAGTCCCTAAAAACTCATAAATTCAGTCATGTGTTCTGCATACCCAGTATCTGATCTTTCTAAATATATATACACTCTATCTATCTATCTATCTATCTATCTATCTATCTATCTATCTATCTATCTATCTATCATCTATCTATCTATCTGGTTTTTACTCAAAGAGGTGCAGAAAATGCAAAAAGGATTCATGTCATTTATATTAAAGAAATGCATAGATATCAAGCATATGCTCTGTTTACCCTTTGAGCTGCAAGTTATGTAAATAAAATTATGTAGTGTAGACTTTTTAGGTTTCTTTCTCCCATGTAATTTCTTTAGCATTTTTAGATTCTTCTTTGCCAAGTGATATCCAGTGTAAGTTGCAGTTGTTATTAATACTATAATCATCACATCTCACATTGATACCTTTCCTATACCCACTCAAATCTGGATTTGAATATGGATGGATGTTTTGTATTCAGTGACAAGTTATGATTTTTTTTTTCTGTTCTGTCTCTTTTCTTAGGCAGATATTGAAAACCAGCTCCTGTGATCTTAGAATAGTGTGGCTTGCACAGTACTGCATTTGTGACAGATGGCGGGTATGGTTCCTGAATAGGAGTACAACATAAAATATAGCCCATTTCAATTCTTTTAGTAAGATTGTAAGAATTGTTTTTAGAGCCAGGGTTTACACTTCATTATTGAATGAAATACAGATGAAGGGTGGCAAAGTAAAAATAAGTATACTGTTGCCATTCTGTTTCCGTATTTATTGACTGGGTTATTCAGAATTTACTGGTGTTTTTCTTCTATAGATTACAGTGTGACAACTGCCTGGAAGCAAATGAACAAGTTTTAAGACTATTCAAATGCCCTTATGACTGTTGGAAAATCTAGACTTCTGGTATTAGGTAGGAGTTAGGATTACACATTTTGATTTTAAAATAGACTTTCACTCTTAATCTTATAGCAATATAGTATATAATTTTGTGTAATATTTAAAATATCCATGCAATTTTGCAACAAGATTTTGTAAAACTCAAAAGAAGACAAACCAAAAAACCCAATCAACCAACTGTTGTTACAGTAAAATCAAAAGTGAGCAATTCAGATCTATAGAAAACCCTGTGAGACAGCTATCAGCCAGAAGCAGCAAAGAGCTCAGCTGCTGCTGGCTGATAGGGAGGAGGTTACTCCCCAAGAATTCACATAGTAGTAATTCACAGGACTCTGCAGGTGCACGAAAACAGCCAGGATGAAATAATATAAACATGGGACTTGTGAGAGATAAGTTTTAACCAATTGAAGTATCTGGCGTGGTGGTGTGTAACTCTTTTAGCCAATAAGCTGTAGTCCTAACCCTATACAAACTGTGTGCTATGTGTAATAAAATGTCGTCACTATGAACTTCATAAACTTGTTGGTGAAGTCCTTTCTCTCCACCGAAAATTGTTTACTTTAACAAACAAAAGATATTTATTAAAAAAAAAAGCATTATCCTTTCCCCTCAACTCCTTTTTCAGTATTGCATGAAATATGGGTTGTAGTTAAAACTATAAAGAGGATATTATTATATGTACAATATGTCCATTTTAAGTTGGCAATAATCAAAACAAAAATGAAATGTTTCACCTAAAGCTGCTCATTGTTCTTTCCCAAGACATGTTAACACATCTGGTAACCATGACAAGCAGAAAGCACCCACTTACAGCACTGCCTTTCAGATTACAGGTGGATAAAGATCACTGTGATATTCCAGAGGCAAAAGGCTTTTGGTGCAATAAAACAGCTGTCACAACTAAGGACTTGAAGTATGCTGCAGTTAGAGTTTTATACAGATGAGCACATTTTCCAGCAGCTTTCCAGTTGCCCATATTAGCTACTTTTATCTAAATCTACATATTAGGTCCATTTTATCTCCAGCTCTTACAGTTTATTGGTTTTTCCCATACCTAAAGAGTGAATTTGGAGTGAATTCAGATATCCCAGACAACCAGTCAACACAATGCAGAAATCCTATTTTAAAGTATACCCAAGTGTTGTTTTCACTCCTAAGGCAAACGAGAGCAGCAATAAACTCTGTTCTCCCCTTCTAGTATCCTTTTGCATCCTCAAGAGTATTTTCTTCTGATAGGTACTTCTAGAAAACTTGTACACTGCCAGAAGGTTTTATCTGACACTGGCAGTGTTTTGAGTTCCTTTAGTACTACATCTCCAGCTGCTTCTGTTAAAGTTCCATCTGTGGAGAGAGAAGTTCTGAAGGGCAAAACCAATCCCTATTTCATTATCTGTTTAGAAAATTATTTTGAGATTCTTACTCAGACAATAAACATTATGACAGCTTTATCCTAGAAGATTGCTGTTAAAACATTTCTTAGAAGGTCTATAATTTCCTCCGTCTCTGTAAAACACAAAGAAATTAATCAGTCTTTCAGAATTTGAAGGAGATCATAAAGGAATTTAAGGTATTACTTCCATTCTGAGAAAAAGCCTATCTTAGATGCTGCCAAGTGAACACTTAAGAATGTGACAGATATGAAGAAATGTTAATGCATTACAGTTTTAAAGCATAATATTTGTCACTGTAGATCATCTTGGGGAGATGTAACAGGGATGAAGATAAAGACAACATAGTTACACCACAGGAAAAAAACCCCAGGGAATTGAATTAGATCCTGTCTAATATTAAATGCTTAGAAAAATCCCTGCTATTATCTTTTTGGTTTTTTATTTGTATGCTTTTTTATTTATCTATTTCTCAGTTTGGAGTCTGTGTCAATTAGGCCCTTCCCTCATCTTTCCCTGGATGCATTAGTTTTTGTTGGGTAGGATGCCATTTCTTTCTAAATACAGTTTAGTATTGCAGACAAGAGTAGCTCTGTACTGACTGGCCTCCATAATGATCATCAGTAGTTAACCACTATAGTAAATTAGCTTCCAGTATATTCTTAAGTATCTGGGAGTGGAGCACAAATGGGAATCTTACTATAATTTGTCACACCTTCTCAACAGTGTACAATGCTGAAAATTTCCTCCCTGGAAAAGAATTGTCGTTGGAATCACAGAAATACCTGTACCCACAGAGAGTAAATTACAACACTTCATTTGAATTAATTGAACTAAATACTCAGTTCTAGAAAATTGGTATGAGGCAAGAGGACTAGACAGATCTGGATAAAGATTAATTTTTTGATAAGAGAAAGCTGGACAGTTTGAGGGAGTCTCACTTAAAGCAGAGCCTAGGTAGGATAAAGATTTGCTTTTAATTGTAAATATTATAATTTGATAAAGGCATTAGTTACCATAAGAAATTATTCTTCTCTTTTCTTCACAGGAGAATCAGTTACTTGCTTGTAACATTTTGTTTTGAGACCCTGGCAATCTTCATAGCAGGTTTGAGTTATCATGTGGGGAAACTGGGGTAGGGGGGATGAATTGTAAAAACTCCCAGAGACATTGCAATAGCTTCAGTACAGTTGCTTAAATTGCAGGTGAGTTTTGTCACTACCTTTTTACCTGACCATAAATAACCAATACTGTATTTAGTATTCCTGACAGTAGCTGCTTGAAAATGTATGCTACACTTGTGCCTAGCAGTTTTAGACATGAAGATTGTTCACTGGATTAATAGATGCAATTTCATATAGGGTTTTGTTTTTTTTTTTTTATGAATATGTTCCCTAGTTGCATTTTCTTAAAATAGAACAGCATGCTATGTTGTGCTGTTGAATACAATTATTTTCTCTTCTTTTCTGATCTTGAAATTGAATTCAGGAATGTGGAGCTTCATGTGCACTGGTTCATCAGTGATGTTAAACCAAAAAATTGGTTTTTTCTAACTCACTTTTACATGCTTTATAAATATTACATTGCACTCCCACTTATGCACCAGCCTGCCTGTAACATATTTAACATCACTATGCATCATTGCAGTGTTTTCTCCATTTGTTGAACCTGATGTTCTCAAGGATGTTTGATGTTGTGATCAGTGACAGGCAAATAAATAGGCTTTGAAGGATCTGAGCATAATTGATTTCTGCTGAAGTCTGTGACACAGCAAGAAAATGAACATTCCAAGATCCTGCCCTAGACCCAAACACATATGCTTGCATTTGGCCTTTTTGAACCAATAATGCTAAATAACAAGATTTTTTTTTAATTTATCAAAAGGTAATGGTGAGGGGAAAGCTGATTGTTTTTTATTTACATTTTGGGTCCTCAGTAATTTAATCCTAGGATAAGACATTTAGCTGCTTAAATCCTGCTAATTTCAGTGCATACTAAGAATTAAGCTTGGCCTTTAGCTGTTTTCTAAGCTGTGGTCTCTGCAGTTAGTAATAGTGTTTTACCAAGTTAATATGCATTTGTTGGTTAGCCGATGCATTTACAGCTGGAGAAAAAAATACAAAATGTAAGTGACTCACTACCTCATTGCCCTTAAAAACTCTATACATATATAATTTTAATGCATCCAGAAAATCCCATCCTTGTGAAATAAAAATCTGTTTCTAATCATCATAGTGAAAAATAAAAAGGTAAAAAATATCATTAGAATGAAATTTGATAAGGAGAATGTTAGCTTGGAAAACTACAGGTAAGAATAGCTTTTCCACTTCCAAATAATTATTTGGATGCTAAAAAAACCTGTAGTAGTTGCTGAATTAACTGAGTTTTAAACAAAAAATATTGAGATACTCAGCTTCTCTCAAGTAGCAACCAGCAATTTGATGGTTAAGATACTCATTTAAGATATGAAGATTTAGGACAAAATCTCATTGGGAAAAAAAAATAGAAAACAACAAAAAAAAGAATACCCTCAGCCTGCAATAATTTTTCTTGTGCTTGGTAAGTTCTCCACTAATCAGTAGGATTTTGCTTAGAAGATTTAAATATAGTCACTACTCTAAGCTAGTACTAGACTAAGGGAAATTTCTATGAAAATTTTGCAGCCATCTCTTCAGCTGACAGATAAGGAAAGAACATTACAGCCACGTGGCATCACTGAGTACTCTGAATACCAGATTTCTGTCTTTGTATCTATGGAGTAGCAGAGTTACGAGGAAAAACAACAGATTTAAAGCCTCAGAGAATCCCTGAATCAACATTTTTAATTTAACATTTCTGCTACTTCTACACAAAAAGTAATTTTCAGGAAAAAAAACACCAAACAAGCAGGGACATTTACATCATTAAAAGTAAACTCAGACTTCTTACCTTGGCTAAAAAAAGAATTAAGAAGCCAAGAGCATGAAAAGATATATTGGAGCCAAAATAAAGTTAAAAAGTCTGTGTAGCTCTGGGAGCAGTACTATATATCTTACTTCCATTTAAATAATAATGGAAGAATTTTAGCAAGGAAAAAATCCCTGAGTAAGTATTGTTTTTTTTGGTTTCAGTTGGGATAGACTTCATTTTCTTCCTGGTAGCTGGTTAGGTGCTGCATTTTGGATTTGGTGTGAGAAGAATGTTGATAACACACCGATGTTTTGGCTGTGTTTATCCTGAGTCAAGGACTTGTCAGTGCCTGAAGCTCTGCCACTGAGGAGCTGCTCAAGAATCTGTGAGGGAGCATGGCCAGGACATACATAACCTGAATGGGCCAAAGGGATATTTCACACCACAGAACACAATGCCCAGTATATAAACTGGGGGCAGCAGGTTTGGAGGGGCCAAGAACTGCATAGGGACTGGTTAGGCATTGGTCAATGGGTGGTGAACAATGCATTATTATTATTTATACTATTAAAATGTTTTTATCTCAACACACAAGTATTATTTCCTTTCCAACTCTCTTTCCCACCAGGAGAGAGCAGTGCAGGGAGTGGGTGAGTGGCAGTGTGGTACTTAATTGCTGATTGGGGTAAAACCATGACACTGTTTTAAAAGCTGCCTGAAACAATGAACTTGAGTTGAACCTTTTCATAAAAGGAAAAAAAAAAAAAGCAGAACAGAAGTCAATGATATTGATAAAGGAATGTGATACTTACCTTTGTTATACATTTGTCATTCAGTGTGCGTTTAGATTATTTTTGCTTTCTAGAAAGCATGAAGTGAGTGGAATACATTAATCTTCTATATACAATAACATAAATTTTGTATTGTCTTTGTTTAAAATTAATTTGGATCTTGAAAGGCCATTCCAAGAACATATTGCCTGTCTTGTGGAACTGCAGGCTTGATAACCACATAATTCAATGGAGAACTTTGGATTTAATTGGTTATTTTAAATGTATTAATGTTTTCCATCAGTAGAACTTTGGAAGTACCATTCTACAATCAAAGGTCATTCACTTCTGTGGTCTTTATGTCCAGATTGAGCAGCAGGAATGCTCACATTTACAACTGAGCACCGAAATCTCCCAATACTTACCACTTTTAAGTCTGGTGCACTTCATAGACCTCTATAAAACCTGTTGTAATAAATGTAGGAAAGAGAAATAATGGGGTCAGAAATGGAGTTAAAAGTGTACTCACAGTGTTTCATATATAAGAAAGCTACATCTCACTACATGAAATGTTCAGTCTAACTTACCAGCATTAGACTCAGATCCAAGAAAAGTTTCAAAAGCGGAACTTTCAGGCAGAGTGAAGATGTCAAAGTATAGAATTATATGTGCCCTGGAAACAGTGCTTAGCTTCTGTGGAGCTTTTGAGCGTGTCCTCCCTTGACTCTGGTATAACAATTTCTGTGTGATGACAGTTTCAGAAAGAGACTTCGCCAATCAGAGCAATACTGTCAGAGCATTTTTGCAAGAGCCACAAATGTCCATTTCAGCTCCTTGAGGTGAAGAGGAAATTTAATCCAGAGCTCACTGTCTGGATTAAACAGGAAGTGTTGTGAGAAAGGGGGTACTTTAGCAAAAGCAGACTACAACAACACTATACAAAAATATTAATTTCCCTCTGTTCTATGAAAGAATGGCTGGAGATACATTTATAGTGTATGGATCACCAACAACTTCTAATTAGCAGATTGGTGGCCTTTCTGGGATGACTCTTCCTTGATTTCTCTCCTTGAGACTGATCTACTATAAGTAAAGTACAGCTTGTTGGATAAGTTTCTCTTCAAGCAACGCTCATTAGATTACCCTGCGTGGAGGATATCAGAGCCTCCATTAAAGGATGCAAAACGTGCCAAGGAACGATCGACAGACAAAGCCCAGAATCATAATTTTTTGAGACTTGTTTGCACAAACATTTTTCTTGTAATTACAGCTCCTTTAGGTGCTTCTCAGAGAGGATTACACCGGGAAACAATGTCTGGTGGTTTTGTCAGCAGAGGACAAATATCAAAAGTAAATCTGACTAATTCTCAAGTGTTGAATTATGCACTTTTCAATAGACCCTTGCCACAGGTCTTACTGTATGCTACTCAATGCTACCTAGAAAATGTTAACAAAAACAATGCTTTTCCTCAGACAATCTGTTTCATGTCAATTTTTTGAATATGTCTCTATTTCAATTAATAACAAGAGACATTTTTCAAAGTTCTTCTTATAACCTTTACAGTTGACTTGGAATGTGTTGCAATTATATTTGGGTTAATTTATTTTAAGTTATTTTTCTATTATCACTACATTGACTGTTTATATCAAAAGAGGTGGCAAAGTTCTGAAACAGAAGTTTCAGTGGGTCACACTTAACATTTAAATTAACATGGACATAATACCCTACTTAAAATAATGTATTACCATATAGCCCTAATAATAGTGCATGTATTTTATGTACATCATAATATGATTTTCCTCTTGAAGTCTCTGCCTATGATTGATATTATTAGTTATAGTTATTAACTGAATATTATTAAAAGTTGCATAAAAGTACTTTTAAAATAGAAAGGCAGTTATGTCATCACATTTTAATGAATCCATCACTGTAAAGTATTGTTTGATATTTAGTGCAACAATATAGTCCAATGTTTAAATTTGCATAGGCTTTCAGAAGGAGCGGATGATTTAGTAAGGGAGCATTTACTATTTTTACCTTGAAATTATTTATGAAAGGCATCTTAAAAGTCTTTCTATCTCTGCATTAAATCTTGTTACTTTGCAAGATTGTTTTTTCTAAGACAAATCTATTTTAATTTAAGACAAATTTTTGTCTTCCTTTCCTTTCTGTCACTGTTGATTGCCTTTAACTAAATTGGTCGGTAAATCCTTGTATTTAAATGAAACAGAACTTCATTTTTCAGCTGTAAGTGAGGCTTAACTTCTTCAGATTTATTTGGCTGGATAGGTATAAATCTATATAGAAGGCTTGAGTTCTATTACTTACACATTCTCAAGTCTTGAAACAATTAAAAGAACCAAGCATTTTTATTGGAACTAAATACTCAGTAAATTGGGTAATCTGAATCACAATTGTGGACTGTGGATGTTGTAGATCATATGCCTATTCTCAAACTGGCATGTCTTTACTGAGATTAGTCTATTAGTTGAAGTGTGCTTGCTTATTAAAGAAACACAAAATTGTTTAAAGAAAATTAATGGGATTTCAGAATTAATTACTTGCAAGTTAGGAAATAGCAGAATGAGCATTGATTATGTAAACTTAGTTCATCTGACTGAGTGCACATAGTGTGTTTTCCACAGGACCTCCTATTTCCTTCCATGTTAGTAGTAGATACTGTTCACTTCATGATCTCCCATTCAAGCTATGCTCTACAGACAATATTAATAACCCATTTTTGAAATTGCTGCAGTGTTAATCCTCAAGATTGCAAGGTTAATTAATTATTTTCACAGCATGAGTTTGAGATAAGAGAGGGACACTAATCTCATTTTGCAGAGAAGTCAGAATTGGCCAAAACATTTGGCTACCAGCGTTGAAGTCCTAGAACCAGAGATTTACCTTTCCATTGTGCACTTGCACTAAAAGTACAACTCCTGATGAATTCAGCAGTGTTTTCCATAAGCGCTTGCCACTGTAAGTCAGAGTCTGTGTTTATTGGGTTTGCAATCCTGGTTTAGGAGCCCTCCAATCCCTTTGCTCTTCTTCTCTTTCAAAGACCCCCAGGGTGCCCCCGAACTCTATCCCTACCACCTCAAAGAGTGGTCTCTGGCACATAGTGCCACATTGGCACTGACAGTCAGCCCATGGTATGATGTTAGAAGTTATTTAACACAGGACAGCACTGTAGCTCATGCTATGGCCCCAGGAATTCAGATGTACCCCATACCAGCATGGCCACAGGATCCCCACTGTGTTTCCCAGTAAATAAGGTTGAGGTACAGGAAAGAAACCCTTGGGCAAAGTGGAGAATAGGATCTAACTTTTCAGGGAAGTGTTCAGGACATTTTAACCAGATCTTAACCTTTCTCTTGCCCCATTCTCACACAAAATATTCTACTTCATTCATTCCAATCCTCTATAAGACCAGGACACATGGAATGATGTAAGAGGAAAATTTAAGGAATAACTAATGTGTTTTGCCTGGACTAACATACTGGGAACTAAATTAATGTGTAAGCAACTTGATGGTGGCATTTTTTAGCTTTAGAGTGCTACTTTGACAGAAACAGTTATATTGTCTTAATAATGATAACATTATTTTGGTATTTTTGCTATGATGATGGAAATTCCCTCCTCTGATAACTATGAGGTGAAAAAGATAATGAAAGAGCTGCATAAATCTGATAATGTATTGGCCCTGACCTAACTGCTAGTTAACACAACTTCAGACTACCATGAGCATTGGTAGCTTGATCATTCAATTAATTTTCTTTCATTTGTAAGGAGATATATTCTGCTATATTTTATATTCTTAGACAACAGATAACATGATTTATATATTGTAATAGGATGCTACGAGAAAGCAACACAGAAGCCTACCTATCCACTGCCCTCCAACAAACCCCCCCAACCAATCAAGAAAAGAAAACCAAAGCAAAAACAAAACAAAAACAAACAACAACAAAAAAACCCCAAAAACAAACAAACAAAAGACCCCAAACCAACCAACCAAACAAAAGCAAACCAAACCAAAATGGCACACAAAAACGCAAGTCAGGCAACTACTAAAAGAAACAAGTCAGAAGACATTTTACATTATTTTGGGGATGTGCAAATACTTCCACACTTAAAATGAAGCATGAAATCAATTAAATAAATTTTATAAAATGTCATGCTAGAGGTCATAAAATGTCATAAATAATGAATTTTCTAATTTCTCATTAATATACCACAATTCTTAAAGGAGATTTTATTAAAAAAAACTATTTGCTCCAAACCAGAGCATTATGTACTTTGATTTCTTTATCTAGGAACCATCACAAAGAGATTTGGCCTGAATGAAAATGAAACTAAATTAAAAGTCTTTTAATAGTATCCTTTTTACTCTGTTTTCACATACATAGTGCATCACCACTGCAGGAGCTCACTCCTATAGTTGCTATATCTGTTTCTTTCTTGTCTTTAGCTCAAAGGAAAGTCCACATCCTTGCATTCTGTAAGCATTGAAATCACTGCTTTAATTTTTAACATTTGAAGGTGTGAGAATCAGCAAGGAAGTTCTGGAACATGTTTATTCATGTAAGATTATTTTACTTGCCCCCTTTTTTTGTTTAAATTTCTTGCCTTTAACTGTCCTACTGACTCTATGCTTAGTAAAGCCTAGTCTGACTGTGAGATAGTTCCACTTCTTTTTGACAGATATACAGTCCTTTTGAGAATTCACCTGGCCACTCTTTTTATGCCTGTCTGACTTGATTCAGATAGGTTTCATAAATGAGGGAGAAATTTTAAATTCACTTTAAAATAACAAGTATATTCCAATGCTCTGACTCGACAATTAGAGCCCAGGCTGTAGGACCCTGTTATTTTAGGCTTGCCTGATATGTGTGTGGGTAGTATTGACTCCACTAAGCTCTGTATTTATCAGATAAAGTACCACTATTATTTCATTGTTCTTCCATAGAGTAAGGGGAAGAATTTTCTTTTCTGTACTTCACAGAATGCAGGACTGTATTTCTTTTCTTGAAATCTAAAAAATGTGGAAGTCAGGACTTGCTCCCTGAGCTTTACAGTGAGCAGAAGAACTGACCAACCACATAACCCAGGACTGGCTGTGTCCTGCTAAGTGCACTGACAGGTATTTTTGCATTCTTGGATAGTCCAGACTACATGATCTAACTTTGTGTTTCTCCACAGTAAGAGTATGTTGCATTAGAGAAGGAATTTGTAAATGGAGGCCACATGCAGGCATTAGAGTGAAGGGACAAGATATTTAAAATCTTTTCTATATTTGAACAATTTAGACAAGTTCTTGCCCTGGAGCCACTTTTTCTGAGGACAGAGTCCGAGGCGTTTCCTGAAGCTGAACAGCCAATGGCAAATGATCAGTGCCACAATCAAACAAATGAAATTAATAATCAATCAAATCAGTCTAATCAGCGACACACAGTAACAACTTACCAGTACCCAAAGTGGAAGGGTCACTCAAAAGTAAAAAACTCAACCATGAAACTGCAAAAGTATTAGCCATAGTGTGTTACTGTGTAGTTTAATGAAGCTTCAGTACCAGTACAGAAACAAAACTATATTCACCAACATAAACAGGCACTTTAGAAGGATGGTAGAGTATTGTTAAGTCTGGTTTACTTACTAGGAACTAGAGAAATGGTTTGAAATGATAAGGAAAAAAAAAAAACCAAAACCAGAATTGATTGGAATTAAAGAGGATCCAGAAAATGTACTGGTCTTGTATTAAAGAAAAGTTTAACATATTCATCACTAAAACCAGCTAGCTAAAATGTACCTTTCTTAGGATACAAAGATAATCTTCTTATGTATCAACAACACATTAGGAGTCACTATAAAGCTGAAATGTACAGTAATCTTTCCCAATTATATGTTCCCTGGGTGCTGTCCCACTTCTCTCTGGCATTTCAATTCATTCTCCAAAGTGAATAAGATTTCTTAGTGAAACAAAAACAAAATCAAAACCACATACAACAGAGAAAAAAACCTCCCCTATATTCCTAGGCTCACGTTCACTCCAGACTGCTCTCCTCATCCCTGATAGCACCACAGGTTACAACTTCAGTCCCTCCAGTGAGGCTGTGAGTGGCACAAGGCGTTTGGGGTCAGGATGTAGCAGTTTCTTGCTGCTGCTCCTTGTTTTTTGCATTTTTGCCCTGTGCTGTTGTGGGTACTCTGGAAGCTGCAGCTCCTTTGAGGGAGCACCTGCTCCATCATAGACAACCTCCTCCTCATCTGACCATAGTGCTCCCACTATTGTTTCTCACTCCTGATTTGTTTCTTCCTTCTCTCTTTCTCCAGCAGTTTTTTGTCTTTCCTTAAATATCTTTCCACAAAGGCACAGACATTTTGGCTGAGGCAATCAGACATTTCCTAAAATGGGGTCCACCAGAGCCAGCAGGAACTGCACAGGGAACCTCACTCTTTCCTCTCAGAGGTGCCTCTGGAGCCACGTGCTGGGAGGACCTGGGAACCTGGTCCCAGCACAGGGACTAAGGTGCTTCAAAATTTTCCACAGACAAAATAAAAATCTCCACAAATGACTGTATAAACCAACTGGCCAGGAGATAACGAGGCAGATGAAACACAGAGTTGAAAAATGCACAATGAAACATGAGGACAAGCACCCTGGACTCTGGATTTGCAGTTAATTAATTACTCATTAAAGTACATTTTTGCCAGTCAGGAATGGTATTGGGCAATGCTCAGTCCAAAACCAAAGGAAATTGTATGAAAAAACCCCAAAGAATAAACCAGAAAATATTATTGTACTGTCACATCTTACACACCATATGCATTGCAATCCTTTTGCAAAATACTGAAGCACAAAAGTACAGAGAAGAGTAACAATGACTGAAGTTATGGCATGATTTTTAGGAACTGGAAAACCTGCAAAAGCAAAGACAAACACAAGAGATGACACATCCTTGCAAAATCAGGTATGGCTCAGAGAAGATGATATAGACTCATTACTCCTTTCACCACAAAAAAAATGTCTAGCATCCATTGACATGAACAGACAGTGGTTTTTTTCTGGGCTTTTTAAAGGGGAAATTCTTTTCCACAATGTGTCTGATATTAAACTAGAAAACACTAATTTCCACAGAAGTTTGTAATGCCACAAGTGTAAACGGATCTGGAAGAAATGATTAGGCTGATTAGTGGAACAAAACTTCACAGGGACTAATGAATTGGATTACCTGGCTCAGGACATCTTGAAACAACTGGTTAGGAAGAAGCAACACCAGCAGAGGCATCACTCCGTATGTGCTTTGGGGAGCAGCCAACTGCAGGACGCTGCTGGAGGCAGGTTATTGGCCAATGGCCTGAACCAACACAACAGTCCTTAAACTCAACAGGTGGGGAGCAACCACACTTAGCCTAATTCCATTGGAATATATATGTACTGAAGAAAATTGTCTTTCAATTTTACCCCCTTTTCTCTCTTTTTCTCCTGTTGATAAGTTGCAGGCCTGAGTTGTGCGCTCGATTTTCATTATCTTTTTTCCTCCTAGAAAATGAGAGAGAGGGCAGTAGAGAAATAAAATTGCAGCACGAGCTGCTCAGTGACCTGTTACTGACAAATAAAACCCTGCTATGGAAAAGGGCAGATAGGAGATGAGTAAGAACAATGTGCCTATGAAGTTCATGGAATAATGCACAGTGTGACTTACCAAGGCTATTGCAAAGAAGCTGTATGTCAATACAAAGGAGGACAGAGGGCGGCCTTTGTTTTAGGTAAACAGCTGTCAGCAGTTGAGAGGATCAGCTGTTGTGTGTCTCTCCCTGAGTTCATTAAAGCAGCATGAAAGTCTCACTGTCTCAGCCATAACATTAGAGAAGGGAGGAATATATGGTTCAACCCAACACGAAGTATAAAAATCAGGCAACTATGAAAAGAATTTCAAAGACAGCAACGGTATTGAGCTGGCTTCAACCCACATACTACTTACCAGCAACTGGGGAGGCCCAAATCTGTGACAGTGAATGTGTTAAAAACCAGCAACTGGGGTCACACTGGTACCATAACTGAACAGTATTGCAATTGCTGGTTTTGCTTTTGTATTTGCATTTGTATTGTGTTTTCAGCACATTTTGTTTCATTGACTCATCATTTTATTCCATTTAATTTATCTAGAAAAACAGAAGTTCCACGTAACATAATCTTCGAATGAGATATTAAATATAGTCCTTCCTATGAGGAATATCTAAATGCATTTGGTCAGAGTGTGCTGGACTGTGGTACTATGGTAAATCAGCACACTTCCTTTGAAATCACACAGTTCATTAAACTATGTTGAGGAGTCAACCATACGTGAGAAATATTTCAAAGCTTCTGTTTGCTACTCTGTAGAGGATCTGTCATGGAACATTATAGTTCCAGTTTGGATGTGTTTGTAGATACAGTATTGACTGCAACAGTAGGTTTCAGTTTATTTTTCAATATACAGTCAGATGACTAAACAAGATTAAAAAAAAAAAAAGAAATTTCAATCTTTTCTGCACATTTATTTTATCTTTTATGACAGAAATAAAGCTCAACTCACCCTATCTACTTTGGACTTCTCTTTCTTGGTGTTGCTTTCATTGATTGTATCTCTGTAAATATTACTCAACATAATAAGTTTTTCAATGCTCTTGATTCACATAGCTTCACTCCGAACATAACTTACTCTTAATAAATCCCAAATATATCCACCTTTTTTATTATTATTAACTTTGAATCTGATAACTGTTGAGTTCCCTGAGATTCTTATCATGTGTTTCTTATTCTGACAAACAGCTGTCTATTGATGTCCTTTAGATTCCCAATTCACATTTCCACAAGTTAATCTGGAATCAGTAATTTAGTTGAGGAGGCATACCTTCAGTTTTGCCTTTGATTTTTAGCTTTTTGTTGACCAAACAACAATTTTCAGCTCTGTGTTGATGAAACTGTGTAAGTCGTAAACACCTGCCATTTTGTTACAAAATTCGTATTTGCATAGCCCTGGCACTACTGTGCTGTAATTGCTAAACAGGTGAACTGACTCTGTTGTATTCATTTGTCTGCTGACACACTGTTTCAACTGAAACATGCTAAGGTTATCATTATTGAATTTCTGCAGCAGTAGCACATAAAGTTATGAAAAAGGTGAAATACAAATTTTGATTCACACTTCAGGTTTCCGTTCTCTAATGCTTGGCAGAGAGATTAACTTCATCATGAGAGAAAGTGTATAATGTGCTTGTAATAGAACAAAGGCTGTAGACCTTCTAAAGCACATGTATTTCTTCCCAGTCATTCAACATATGTCTTGCAACTTCCAGACTTGCCCTGAGTTAATGGCAGAAAAACCAGTAACAATGAGAGTTTCATCCTGCTGATTTCAGCTGTGCTCTTGAGAAACCATTTGCTTACGTCTGTATTTGGTTCACCTATGCTAGCTGTATAGCTGTTATATAAATATACAGTCATATACACTCAGATTTTCACTTTGGATTATGATATCAGTCCAACCTGCTCTACAGCAAATGGGAAATTGTCTCTTGGCACTGGTCTTTGGATGACAATTTTCTATGCAATGGAGCAGGCAAAGCCAGTACATGTTTACTCCTAAAATTACTTTTCCTGCTTTGTCCTGGAAAAGACTGGAACACACATCCATCCTTGTGAAGGCAGTGCTCTTCCAAGGCAAATACTGACATGAAAGTCACTGCTTTTACACCTCTGGTATCACAGCTATGGCAATCTACATCACATTTTCCCATTATGTTTGCCATGGTTGAGTTCTCCAGTCTTGGCACTGATGCCTGCCATTCTTACAGATAAAATTGTTGGCTTGAGCTTTAAAGGCTTTTTTAACTTCAGTTGATCTCATAATTATAGCTGTTCAGTTCATACCATTATTTATTTTATTACTCAACACAGCTCAAAACCATTGATCTTCTAGATCACCTGTAATTTTTCTGGTCTGGAAATTAAAATTAATGTTGTTTTCTTTGAGAGAAAACTATCATACCATTGTAACTGCATTATGATTTTATTCTTTTTATATAATTTTTGATATTCTATTTCTCTACAATCATTTACTCCAAGTGAAGTTTGACATTTTATACCTTCATGTTTCTCTCTGCAGACATTTCTTTCTATCTGTTTCTTTAGACACTGATTTTCAGTTTGCTTCTTCTTTAGTAACTGTTACCTCACAGCCCTTTGGTTATTAAAGTTCATCAGTCCAGCAAAATCAATGCCAACTTTTTTTTTTTTTTTCAATTTCTCTGCAGTTTATTTTTTCCTAAGACAGGCTGTTGAACTTTCACTGATTCTCCTACCTGGGCAATCAGTGAAATTATATTTATTTTCTCTTTTCTGTCCACATCTTGCCATTTATGTGCATTTTCCTATCCTTATTTTATGAAATTATTTTTTCCATTATGAAAAAAAAATGGAAAAATAATTTGGGGAACTTTAATTTGCATGATTACTAAATATCTCTTCTTTCAAAATAACAGAATGCATTATAGCTTGATAAAATTTAACATTTTCCATTAAAAATATTTTTGACTCCTGAAAGTATTTTCAGCTGCTTACATTCCCTTATGAAAAGTATTTTCTAAGAGGAAAATATTAGTTGTGTGGCAATGAAATTAGTACCGTCATTTTTGGCCAAAAACTGAAGAAAATTCCACTTGAAAATTTCCCTGACATTGAAATTGCATGTGAAATTTCTTCCTTCCCTTCTTCCCTCCCTCCTTCCTTCCCTCCCTCCTTCCTTCCTTCCCTCCATTTCTCCCTCCCTCCCTCCCTCCTGCCTTCCTTCCATCCTTCCCTCCCTCCCTCCCTCCCTCCCTCCCTCCCTCCCTCCTTCCTTCCCTCCATCCCTTCTTCCCTCCCTCCCTCCTTCCCTCCCTTCCTCCCTCCCTCCCCCACACCAAAATATATTCATTATCTCTAACAGTTAGCACTCATTTGGCTCTCAGCTCCAGATGTATCTTTACTGTTCAATATTCATGTCATGCTCCTATAGTAGTAACTTTCAATGAAAGTGTAAGGAAAGAATTAACTGGAACACATTAACTTTATGACATGTTGTTATATGAAAGTAAAGCAATTAAATATTGTCATGACTGTATTCTCTCAAATTGCAACTCTCAACCAGATGCTTTACTGCACTCAAACCCTTTATACTTCACTGTCATGGAAGTAAATGCAGTTTTTAAAATGGTAGTTGTATAAGATATATAAAAAGGATTATGATGAAGTTTAAAATATCACTTTATAGACAGTAATCTTGGTAAGTAACAAGGATGAATTTTTCTAGTGTGTTTATTGATTACACCACTCTCATCCAATGTCAGATTTCCTTGCAGCTGGAAAAAAACCCAATGAAATAAAAAAACAAAACAAAACCCCAAACCAAAAATCACAAAGTCTGGTAAATATCTGCTTTATTTCAAAAGAACATATGCAATGCAATAGCAAAGAGGTTTTGACTTTGTTTTGGGGGTATTTTATACAATCCGCTCCTAAAGGTTTTTGTGTAGTAGCTGTGTTTCCATTTTCCGTGTGCATCAGGCTAGGCTAAACAGCACTGCAGGCAAAGGAGTGAGATCCCTGCCCAGAATTGTAAAAGGAGATACAAGAGGTTGTTTTGGATAAATGATGTATCAGATTGTCTGGTCTTGGTATTTAAAGATCCAACTTTACCTTATATTCAGTGTGGGCCGTTTAGAGAAAAGATTTATAATAGTAAAAAAGGTAATTTACAAGAAAAGAAAGACTCCAGAGGCTGAATCAATGTAACAATAAGTTTGTCCCATATACATCATGTGTTTTCTTCTGGTTCCAACACTGTGTGTTTAAAATTGCTCCTCTAATACTTAAAAAAATATCTAATTTCCAGAAATAAATTCAGAAAAGGTGGAATTATTTTCACAAAAATAAAAGGCAAAATAGGAACCAGTAATTTTATTTCATCTTTGGCAGGTCAGTCCTTTGAGAGTTTATTACTGTAACATCCAGAAATAATTGAAGACCTGACAAATTTGAAAATTATTAGCCTGTTTTACTCATGTTCCTGACAAAGTGATAGTATTTTAACTTTACTGAAAGAAGAAACTTACTTTGTTTTTTTTTTTAATTGAAAATAGACTTTGTGAAGTATAGACTTAATTTCTGATTCTTAGCTAAGGTTTAAAGTAACCTTTCATTCCATTTGTCAGTGTATGTACACACTGACATGTTTCTCAATTTAACTGAAGAGAGAAAGCAATTTACAGCACATTTATCGCAGAAAAGAAGGAGAGTTTTACAGGTCAAATGGCAGTAGAGATAATTTATTAAAATAAAAACAGAAACTGCACATAGCTAGAAATTTACGTAGAAATTGAAGTTTTTAGTGAACTCAGGGATAAGAACTTTTTTTTTCCTTTTGTTTTCTACTTGAACATCAAAGATTAAATACCGTCTGGATGATATGATCCACCAGAAGTCTAATAAGTCCACTGAGTCTATGATTGAAAAACAGAATGGAATTTCTTTGTTGCAGTTATTAGAAAGCTGAAGCTGACAAATGAGGAGACCTTTCTCCAGTACGTGTTTTGCTACTTCAAAGAGCAAGATCATCTGCAGACATACATAATCTTTTTATGTGTTAAGATAAGGCTGCAACTTATTGACATGGCAATTCTTCATTATGAGTCTAAGAATTAATAATATATGTATGGAAGACATTTTGAAAACAGGGAGAGACAGTATTAAAGAATTCAGCAGTTCAATAAATACATTTTTGTTTTCTGGGTTTTTCCTGGTCTTGACTGAAAAAAACACCCTTGTTCAGAAAATTTTTATGATGTGAATGATTCTCTGAATTAGGTCATGGGGCAAAAAATGCACAATAAATGAGCAAATATTTAATTCTAACACATTAAAAATAAAACTCAATTAAAAATTTAGCAAGAAGCAAAAATGTTTTAGCAAAAAATTGAAAAAAACATGTGGTAGATATACGAAAGGACTTAGCTGGGGTTTTTAGCAAAAGAGTTTGAACATTTTAATGTTAAATCATTATGTTTATACTCTACTTAAACGTGGAGTTAATAAGCAACTGTGCAATGTAAAATTCATCCAGCTGTTTGTTTTCTGAGTTATTACTCAGAGCTTAGGTATATTTAACTGCCAGGTTTGTATTTCATTCACATACTAGAAGGTGAGCTATTTCTCTTGATTTTTAGGATCTGACATAACAGATATTCTCAGAGCATGCTTTCTTGGAAGCTGTTCAAATAAAATACAGTACTACATTTGAAAAGAATCATATTACAGTATTATCAACAACCCAGTCTACTTTTGTATTTTTTACATTTTGAATCTACACTTAGATGATGAGATTAACACAAATATTTCCTCCTTTGCTAAAATTAAGAGAGAACTTTAGCTTTAGACCATTATTCATTGGGCAGTCCTTAATCCAGACTCCAGAGCCAAAAGCATGTCCACAACCAATTGACCAGGATGATGATGAGTAGCCGCTTAGGATGTGAGCTATGACTGGATCCTGCCCTTTTCAGACCATGTGGTAAGAATGGGTGCAGATTGATGCAGCTTCTGTAATGTCTCTGTGCTGCTTTGCTTTGGCAGCTCGTTTTTGATTGATTAATTCAATAGCTTGTTGAAAGTTTCCATATAAGTAATGTACAATATTGCTTAAATATCTGCACTACAAGAGTTCTTCCAAAGTGCAGCCTATGAAAATAATGTGATAGCTGTATTATCCTGCTTATGCCACTGTATGTATTAGATGCATTATTTTTTTAAACACAGAACTTGAATATGGATTTTAATGCAAAAAAACCCTCCTATATTTGGCACTTCTCCTAATCTGTATTTATTTCTATAAATATTGGGCTACATATGCACCCTGTTAGCAATTTTAGATTGTGAATAGAGCTATGCTATTTTAAAAGCATCTCCATCTGTTCTTAAATGCACCAAAAAATAAAAACTCACAAAAAAACCCCAAAACCCAAAGCAAAAAAACCCCAGCATGAATCTGAAGAAAACATAGAAACATACAAATGTCATATGTAAGAACTAAACAGTATCCTGAACAGGCTGCTTTAGTCTGAAATCCTTCCAAACATTTTGTAACCAAAAAAACCTCCATCCAGAATTTTAAAAAAATTTAAAAAAAAATTATTAATGTAATTTCATACATTCATAAAGTACGCAGTCCATTACATACTGCATTGCAATGTTTGTGTCTTTCTGACTTTATGCACTTGCTATTTTGTAAACATGACTATAGATCCTGAGAACATTGCCTACTGATCATTAAACATGTCTGATTTCCTCTACTGTCTGTACAGTGTGGTAGAGTCTACTCTGAAGTAGTTCTCACACTACTTTGAGTTGCAAGACAGCACAGCAACTGTCCTGCTGTTCACAGTCCAACTATAAACAGAAGTAAAGAATACTCTTGCTACTGACACGTGAATCACTTCATATAACTTGGTCACAAGCACTGGTCAGTATATAAAATCCAACTGTATTGTCTGATATGTGCTTACAAGACTATAAAAATGCTGTTAATCTAATGCCTAGAGAGAAGAGTGTCCACAAAGTCAATTATCAGGAAATAACTCCTTAAAAATCTCATGTATGCAGGGTAGCAGTGGTGTATTTTTTCCCATATTATTTATTTACGTGAATCTAATTGCCTTTAGTTTGAACTGAGAATACTAAAATGCAAGGAGAGAAAATTGAGGTGATCAGGGTAATATTTCAAACGTGCCAGCTTTTAGAGATTCAATTATTGCTCAGATAAAAATGTTACATCAAGAGTAAATCTGTGCTTGAGTATATATAAAACTCTTTAGCAGGAGAAGAGAATTAATTCTTTTAAATTGGCCAAAACTAACCTAGACACATTAAAGATGTGTAAGGCATTTCCAACAAACAGAAGTTCTTTTCAAACAGTGTATAGTCCCCAGTTTTTGTGTGGCAAACATTTAGGACTACCAAGGGTAAAAATAATTTGAATGTACTGTTTGAGCAAAGTATTAGTTTGTGTAAAATTTTAAAAAAAGAGTTTGAAAGTAAGTAAGTAATAAGACAGCTCAACTTACTACCAAAAAGTAATATGCATCCAGGAAAAAGAGAACTTTTAAGTCTTCACAGAATCACAAAATATTCCAAGTTGGAAGGGACCCACAACGACCATCATAGTCCAACTCCTGGCCCTGCATGGCCCCAAGAATCTCATGATGTTCCTGACAGTGTTGTCCAAATGCTTCTTGAACTCAAACAAGCTTGATGCTGTGAGCACCTCCCTGGGGAGCCTGTTCCAGTACCCAACCTCCCTCTGGGTGAAGAATCTTTTCCAAGTACTTAACCTAAATCTTCTCTGACAGATCTTCATGCCACTCCCTCAGATGCTGTCACTGGTCACCACAGAGAAGAGATCAGTGCCTGCCCCTCTGCCTCCCCTTTGAGGAAGCTGCAGACCAGGATGAGGTCTCCCCTCAGTCTCCTCTTCTCCAGCTGAACTGAACAAGTGATCTCAGCCACTTCAGACCTTTCACCATCTTCATACCCCTCCTTTGGATGTTCTCTAATAGTTTTAGACCCTCCTTATATTGTGGTGCCCCAAACTGCCCCAATATTCCAGGTGAGGCTGCCCCAGAGCAGAGCAGAGCAGGATAATTCCCTCCCTTGCCTGGCTGTCAATGCTGCGCCTGATGCACCCCAGTGTAGGAAGATGCTGAAATGAATTCCAAAACCAGCACTGGACAAGCACCTTAAAAAACTCAGAGACTCAGTTGGAGTTTTAAAAAGCAGTTTCTGGTTCTGTTACCCTGCCTGCGTTTCTGTTGTGATGGGTCGTTGTCCACACCCTGCCAGTTCTCTTTGTGTCGCCCAGAGGCCTTTCGTTCTGTTGATGGGCCAGCTGTTGGGCAGTGCTCGTCCCCACCCCGGTGCTCTGGCGTGGGCTCCTTGGCCCTTCTCCCCTTTCTGTTCTGTTATCCCGGTGCCTCGTGGCTGGGGGGGGGCAGGCCAGGGCCCCAGCCAGCCCTGCCCCTGTCCCAGTTCTATTGGTTATTGCACCCTGGACCCTGCCCCTTCCTCGGTTTTCATCCAGTCTGGACAGATCTGGGGACTGCCCCCAGGACGGGATATTACTACATGGTTGTTTGAATAAACAGATTATTCTCTGCCTTGCAGCTCTTGTCTCTCCCTCCCTTCTCTGCCCCCATGGAACAAAGGGGATAGCAGGGAAACCCTTCTCCCTTTCCCTCCACGCCGCACAGAAGAGACCCTTTTCCTTAAAACCAATACCCCGGGGCAGGGTTGGCCATCCTGGCTGCCAGGGCACTGCTGACTTATGTCCAACTTGCCATCGACCAGGCCCCCCAGTGCCCTTTCCATGGCAGTTTTTTCCAGCATCTCATTCCCGTTTGACTGCACATCCCAGGTTGCCCTATCCCTCATTCAGAATCCAGCAGTTGCCCTTGTTAAACTCCATACAGCTGGTGATTGCCCAGCCCTCTTATTTGTTGGGGTGTCTCTGCAGAGCCTCCTTGCCTTTGAGTGGAAAGTGCCTCCAAATTTGGTATCATCAACAAATATTCTTAGGGTCATTTCAATCCAGCATACAAGTCATTTATGAAGATGTTGAAGACCACAGGGCCGAGGATGGACCTCTGCAGAACCCCACTAGTGACAAGTCACCAGCCTGATGTGAATCCAGTCACTATTACCCTTTGTGCCTGACCCATGAGCCAGTTGCTCACCCACCACATGATGCAGCTGTGCGATATTTTATCCAGAAGGATACTGTAAGAGATGGTATCAAAAGCTTTACTGAAATCCAAAATGATTCCACCAACTGGCTTCCCTTGATCAACCAGGTGGTTTACCTTGTCATAAAACAAAACTGGATTTGACAAGCAGAACTCTCCCCTCATGAAGCCCTGCGTGCAGTGGCTGATGTGACATGCTGGTACTGTCCTTCAGGTGTTTTTCAATACTTCCCAGAAAAATCTTCCCTGTAACCTTAGCAGGCACTGAAGTGAGGTTAATAGGCCTGTAGTTTCCAGGGCCATCCTTCTTGCACTCATGGAAGACTGGTAACTCTTTAGCCAGTTCCAGTCAACTGAGACTTCTCCAGACTGCCAAGACCATTCAAAAATCTTTAAGAGGCCTCGAAATAACATCAGTCAGCTTTTTGAGCATTCTCAGATGAAGCCACCAGGTCCCTGTAGATTTATAGTGATCCAACTGGAACAGTAGATACTTCACAACTTCAGGATCAACCAGGAGGTGATCATTCTCACAGTCATGGTCCTCCAGGTTAGGGCACTGGGACTCTCTAAGCCTGCATCAGTCCTGAAGACAGAGGCAAAGAAAGCATAAACATCTCCACCTTGTCTATGTCCCCGATCCCTTTAATGAGATGACTTCATTTCTGCCACTGTCTTGCTCTGTAAAACCCTAAGAACCCCAAATGAGTCCAAAACTTCTTAAAATGTACTCATCAGCACACAGATTTGAAACCTACCTCTTGATATTTAGTCTGCGGTAAAAAAATCAGATAATGACAGGTTGTCTTCTTGTACATCTACAATCAATCCTAAAAAAGAAATGCTTCTGCAGCACTATCAGCTCTAAATTCTTTCCTTTTCTTGTCAGTAGTATTTTTTAAATAGCACATGTTGTTAATTCCCCAGTTACGGATTGTGTGATCTATTCCTCTTTGTCCTGCAGTACTCAGCATTTTGCTTTGAGAACTGACCCACTTATTGCAGAGACAGCTTGTTTCAGTCAGTGATTTACCCTTCTATGACTTTTATTATGATATCTGTGTTTAATTGCATGGAGTTTCTTTCATCCTCTACTTGCTAACAAGAGCATTTGAGCAGCACAGTTTTCAGTAGCCTTGGAGGTATTTGTCAGAATTTGCAGAGCAAGCCTCTTTGTATGTGGCCTTTCATATCATGCAAAATGTGATCACTGACTAGGATATTCAAATATATATGACTTAGCTACATTGCAAGTTTGTAGAAGGACAGGTGTGCAGTTTCACAAGGCATCTTGCATTTCCCCTTCAGAACGACCTTTTATGCATGGGTCAAAGAATTCTTTAAATTTTGAATAACATAGTCTAGCAGTTTTCCCATTCTAGTGTGTATTTTATTGCTTCCTGAATCTTTAAATGTGAACCATTCCACACATACAATTTCTTTACATTGCTATTTGCTATATGAAGAAAAAAAAAGCTTTACAGAGGCTCAGACTGACAGAAGCGACTTTTGCTAAGTGTTTGTTTTGCTTCTCAAAACATGTAATGGAAATGTGGCATAAGGAAGTGATAACAGGAGGGAAATTTCTTACTTTCTGTGCTTGGTCAATGTCTTGAGGTGTTACCTTTGTTGCTGAAACCTGCTGAATTAAACATCTGCTCCTACAGATCTCCTTAGTCACATGATCCAGAAACTTAGTGAGAAAAGCATCCAAAAGGTTGCATTGTTTTAGCTCTGGAGGAAATCACTAGGAATAGAAACAAATTTAAAAGATCATTTATTTCTAGAAGAAGGAAGAAAAAGACCAAATGTTCACCTTGGTTGCTGCTGCTGAGAGCCTTTCCTCCTATTTCAATCTCATTTAAGTAACTAAGAAGACCAGCTGCAAGAAGAACTGCTTCAATCAGAAAGTCTGTTATAAAATCATTTTACTTTTCAGATACAGAAACTCTAAGGATATAATCAACACACAACACAAGTTACAGGGAGACTGGCAGAGTTCTTTCACTCCTGCATGAGAAAGGGAAGAGCAGCCTTGGACTGACTGCCCACAGAAGAGCATTTCCACAGAAAACAGAGAATTACAGTGGCTGGAAGGGGAAGAGAGATAAGAGCTCCATCAGAGCTAAAATGTGGTAATGTAAGGAGCTGACTGAAGTGGTGGCTTCAGTTAATATTCACTTGAGACCTGAGACAGAAGTTGCTTCGTCTGCTTTACTTAATATAAAAAGAGAACATACTAAAGTAATAGCTTTCAACTGAAAAGTAAAAATTACTAATATGACAAAAGAGTATGTCTTGCAGTCTTAATTGATTAAAATGAATCCTTCTTGAGTGAGAAGATAGTAACTGGAATATGGAGCAGCCCGCTAAACAGAGGGATAGATAAAACCTGCTGAAACTTTTTTGGACTAAGAAGAAACTTGGAGATAAGAATTAACAGTACTTTGATACAAGGACTGTGAGTTCAAATCGGCTTAAACCAAAAAAACCTGATCTTGAATTGTAAATATCAGGATCAAGTAGATGAAGACATACAGGCTGTAACAGCCAGCAAGCCAGGGCATCAGATGATACATGAAAATAAAGGTGCAATACACGTGGCAGAGTTTCATGGGTTGGTGAGTACCTACAGAGCACAGTGTGGGTAAACAGAAGAACTGCTGTGGAACATGCTGAAATGTAGTATTTCCACTTTATTTTCATCTCTCTGGTGGAATATAAGAATGAGCTATGCTTAAATACAGAACTCTACTGTTAAGGAATGTTATTCAGCTTGGTTATAAAAGCTTCACCTTACAAGAATGCTACTTTCACTTGAGTTGTATAGGATCAAATTTATTTTGCCAGAATTTGAATACATTTCTTAGCCTTTAGAAAACAACCAGTAAATAAAATCTAAAGATGAAGCTGAGCAAATGACACAGAATTCAAATAGTTAAAAAACTCCCTATGCTGTGCAGCAAACAAGGCAAAACAAATAAGGAATGCAGTGGGTAATTGACTAGATTTGGGGAATCAGGACAAAGAGAAAAACTATTCTGTACACAAATACCAAGAACTGGTAGCCTGACAGAAAAGATGTATCTATTGTGGACCAAAAAAAAAAGGAGCATTTGTACGGTGTAGGATACATCAGTGGAAAAGAGGTCTGCGAACACACAACAGTGTTTCATCTGGAGAGAGTCCATTTCATCAAATTGCTTTTTGAGTTGCCCTGTAGAAAGAATTTCACAGAGGAAGAGCACAAAATAGCACAGCTGGGATGAAAGTTAACCAAGCAAGGAGCAAAGATTTTTTTGCAGCCAGCCTGAGCTCATTCATCACCAACTTCCATGCTACTCCGCACTGCAGAAGTACCAAGTTCCCTGCAAATAATCAGGATTTTCATGAAAATCATTAGCCTCAATTCTAAAACCATTGGCCTAACAATGCTGCTTTTCGAGATGCACAGCTCTAATCTTGATAATAAGTCCCAACAGAAAAGTTAAGAGGAGACCTGGAGTAAGACATGTCCAGCTCTAAGTTGCCCAGCCTAAGATTCAGAGAAAAGTGATGCTAAATCTCATTTTCAGTGGTGGGGTTAAAGCAGGCTAACACACAGGTGATGATGAAAGCTGTATGTCAATACACTTATACAAAGAGATACTCTCATAACATACTAAAAAATCTGAAAGATATTGATTTGGGAAAAAACATGGAACTCATCATAAATATTATATTGTTATTGGCAAAAAGGCTTCCTCAGCTCTTCCTTATTCTGAAAGCACAGAATGTTTTTGTGCTCTGTACCGGAGTTTGGGCTGGTCTGACTTACCTCACTACAAAGCAATTTCCAGTCACTGCTGAGGGAGGATTGACATACTATGCTACGTCTCTCTTCTGTCTTCTCTTCCTTCTACTTGGGATTTTTTTATTTTGAGGCAAGGACATGGAGATGAAGCACAGACCTAGATGCAACATATCTACATTTTGCATTGCGGAAGTTCTCCACTGATGGCACAGAATCAGAACACAGCACTTTGCAGTAGCTGAGAAAAACAACTTCATGTGACCTGTTTCGAGGCACAAATCTAGATTAATCATATACCTTTCTCTAGCCTAAGACCAACAAACATTTTCCCACTGTCCAGTCAGACTAAATAGATATGTCAAAACTAATTCTCAAAATTCTGCCTGGGTAAGTGGTGATTTCCTGTTCAAGCATTTCAGGCTGAGATTTTATTTGTCTCTTCCTCTGTAATTCTGTAATTAAAGAATATTCACAACTTGTGATTTATAGCACTTTACAAGTGTGTGTCTAAGCATATACAATATTTTTTCCATCACACACTGTTTTATTCAGTCACACCTGAAACAAAGATTTCAAAAATAAATATTCCTTTAGCTTTAATGTTGAAGTACACAGTCTTTCATAGGTTGGCAAATCAAATTTACTTTCCACAGCATTTATCTGAACCATAAAAACAGATATTATGCTATTTTTTCTATGAAAAATAGCTATTTTATTTTGTGATGTAATTTCCTTTAAAGAGCACTAAAAAATAAAGTTCTCTAAGCAAAAGCAAAAAGTTCTCTGCCTTTTATTTAATGCAAATCATATTTTTAACTGTCAAAAGAGTAAGTCTCTGAAATTGACACAGTGCTTATATTTCCTCAGATGAAAAAGGCTTAACACTGAAAAGGTTCTAAGGGACCTATATAACTGTGACTGGTCAAGATTTTGTATGCTTTTCCTGAGCCACTAACATATGGTAGAAATTATTTCTCTCAGTACTGTCTTTGAGAAATTACAAGTAATAGGATTATATTTTTATCTCAATTTCTATGAGATACATTTTCACTGGTTTTTAAACTGTTTAGTTTAAGAGATCTAATGAAATACACTGAGTAAAATTCAGAAATGTCTTCATATGTTTTTGTTACACTTAGTGTCTGTCTATCTTGAGTATAGCACTGGAAGTTAAGTGGGCTGAAGTGATAACCTAACCCTGCTAAGTCAATCAAAATTTAAGACCAACTTCAGCAGAGTCAGAAACTCAATCTTAGATCTGCTTCACATATCTGCCGACTAACCTGGATGACATATGGGAAATGTAATTTCCTTGTGGGTTTTTCTTACCCTGGTTGGTGTCCTTGGCGTGGACTGCAATTTCTGATGCAGGCTTTCCCATGGGAATTTAAATACCCAGGACTCTGATCATCTGTGACTGGAATACTAAATCGTAGTTTGCAGAGAAATAAAAGCAAAAATATATGGAAATTTTGCATTTCAGAGAATGATTTTCCCTGAAGAGGCTACTACTTACAGGCCTTCTTAGAATGTGGTAGATGGGGGGTTTGTCCTGTTTTAACTGCTAGGACATATTGTAATCCACTTTGTCTCACTTGTACTGTGAAACTGTCATTGAAAGCAGTCACTAAAAATGAATTTAATCACAGCAATGCAGGCTGAGAACATAGCTTCACAAACAATTCACCACAGAAAAGGGTATACTGTGAACTTACAGCATCTGTTAGTTGTTAGGCAGTAACAGTTTGTACGCCTGTTTTTGTCTGCAGGAAATATGAGATTACGTTAAGTTATCTTAGCTGTCAACAAAAAGGGCTTGCTTATTCATCTGCTCATACGAGGTCTATAAGTTGCTCTGAAGACAGTCAAAAATCCTTTCTTCATCAGGGATTTGAGTCCAGATCCTTCGTATCCCAGGTAAGTGCAGAACAGACTAAATTACTGGCAGGCCTGACCTTTTCCGATGACTAGAAATTCAGTTTTGGACATGGAGAAGATTTTTTTTTGTTGAAACCTATAAAGATGCTGTAAAAGTGCTGTTGAATGATGTTTCACTATTTTGGAGGGGGGGGGGAGGGGGAGGGGGGAAAAGTAAGAAAAGAATCTCAACAAGATGTGGACAAACATCAAATGCCTCAAAGTGTAAGTGTCAAAGAGATTGTAAGACAATATAGTCGAAGGCACATAGGATATCCTTTTGTATGACTTTATCAAAAACAAAGCAATGAAAGCCAGGCAATTTTGTAGTATCTAACCATATAGTTTAACCACCATTAAATTAAGCAGAAATAAAAATAGGAATAATAAAAATGGGAATTAGTTCCCAAAGACTGAGTGGCTCCTGCTGTGGTTTGAATTCAGATAAAAAGTTTCTTTCCCCATCTTCAAATCTGTATAGCCTAGGTGGCTATCCAGCTGGAAACCTTTAGTAAAATGATGGTTCTCACTGGGAGGCCATTCACTGTTATTAAAACATAATAAAACCTCACAAATCCACCATTTAGCTTCTTGGAAAATCTCTTTCCAGTTCTCAGACATGGAAAATTCATGAAGTAATTTCCAATAATTTCACTAAAATGTGTTTAGGAAATATATTTTCTCTGCATGCTGTAATGACTTACAGAGTGTTATAAATAGATGAAACTAAAGCATAGCTTTCAAACAAAGGAAATTGCCACTTAATGTTGTACCCCTCTTGGTTTTACAACCACAGTTACTCACTTGGAAAAAAACCCCAACATGCAAGCTCTACATTAATAGATATGAATCAAGTACTATTATGCCTTTGAAATGCTTCTTAAAACTAATTTCTGCAGCAACAATTGAAGAGCAGACTGGTAGCAGGTGTGCTGACAATATGTCTTACCTGCAATTAATCACACTGTTCCCTTCCCTCTGTTTGCCTACTGCCTCTTAACAGAAAGCGGTACTCAAAATTTCAGGCAAACCCAACCAACATTGCCCCAGAGAAGGAACAATGGTACTGTATTTTGTGCGTGGGTCTGGGTTGTGTGGAAACCTAAGTTCACCTTGCTGTGGTTCCAAGGTGTTTCAGCTCTAGAAACTTTCCTAAAGCACAGAAGAACAAAACTGTTAGAAACAGAATTAGGGTTTTGCTGAAGCTAAAGAAACTGTAAGAGAATAGGGGGTGGGATAGTTAAGTTTCCAACCATTTTCCCTGCCTGTGGAGGAGGGTGGGGGATCTTGGGCAGGCAGGTGAACCAGGCCAGACTGTGAACCCCAATTCCCAGCCAATAGGAAGGGGGGCAAGGGACCTTTTTCATCTGGGAAAGGGTATAAAAAGTCTGTTTCTTTTTGTTCTGGGTCTGTCTCCTAGGCCACAGGGACACTCTTGATTCAGCTGAAATTGTTAAATTAAAGGTTATTTTTGCTTTGACAACTTTGTCCCCTCTAAATTTCATTGGTAAAATGTGAGCATTCCTCACAAAACCAACTTGGAATTTTTGTTCCATGTTAAATGATTATGCTAGAATAGAGATGATCTGCCTAAGTCTGATCTTACTTCCTATCTTGGGAGGGCTATTGAAAACGCCACAGGACCAATACAGGGTGTCGTGGTTCAATCCCAGGCAGTCACCAAGGCCCATGCAGCCACTCACTCAGTCTCCCTTCAGTGAGAATGCAGAGAGAATTGGAAGGGTGAAAGCTGGAAAACTCGTGGGTCAAGATAAAGACAGCTTAACGGGGAATGCAAAAGCCACATAACACAAGCAAAGGAAAACACGTGTAACAATCACTTGGCATGACAGGGACCAGCACTCCAAACATCCCCCCCGCCCCTCCTCCTTCTTCTTCTCACTTTATATACTGAGCATGACGCCATACAGTCTGCAATACCCTTTTGGTCAGTTTGGGTCACCTGTCCTGTCTGTGTCTCCTTTCATCTTCCCACACAACCCATACTTCCTTGACAGCATGGCAGTATGGAAAGCAGAAAAGGCCTTAGCTCTGTGTAAGCCCTGCTCAGCAATAACAAAAACATCTCTATCATCACTTTGTTCAGCACAAATCCTAAACACAGCCTCATATTAGTCACTGTGAAGAAAATTAACTCTACCCCAGTTAAAACCAGTACAATACAGCAAACAGTTTGGAGTCTTCCCGATGTCCCATGAAGTAAGGAACTCTCCTGGATCACTGATCTGAAGCCACCTGAAAACAGAACAGATTCAATGCAGCTGAGTTAAACCTCATTTTAAACATAACCTAATCCCAACCCTACTCTGTAACCCCTCGGCCCTAACACCTTAACTCTGCCACCCTAACTGTAAATTCCAAACTGTAATGGCCATAAACCTAATGCTAACAACCCTAATTCTAAATCCAACCCTGACCTCCCACCTCCAATCTAACCCTTAAGCTTAACATCTACGTGGAGCCACTTTGGACCACGATTTCACTGCAGGCATGGGCAAGAACAAGTCATTAAACTGCAAGGATGGAAATATCAGCAGAAATTTACTTGATTTTTATAGGTTTTAAGGAAAAGGGTCTTTTCTGTGCGGCGTGGAGGGAAAGGGAGAAGGGTTTCCCTGCTATCCCCTTTGTTCCATGGGGGCAGAGAAGGGAGGGAGAGACAAGAGCTGCAAGGCAGAGAATAATCTGTTTATAGCGACGTAATGTCCAGTCCTGGGGTCAGTCCCCAGGTTTCGCAGAATTGGGTGAAAACTGAGGAAAAGGCAGGGTCAAAAGTCCCTTAACCAATAGAACTGGGACAGGGGCAGCGCTGGCTGGGGCCCTGGCCTGCCTCCTCCCAGCCACGAGGCACCGGGATAACAGAACAGAAAGGGGAGAAGGGCCAAGGAGCCCACGCCAGAGCACCGGGGTGGGGACGAGCACTGCCCAACAGCTGGCCCATCAACAGAACGAAAGGCCTCTGGGCGACACAAAGAGAACTGGCAGGGTGTGGACAACGACCCATCACAACTGAAACGCAGGCAGGGTAACAGAACCAGAAACTGCTTGTTAAAACTTCGACTGAGCCTCTGAGTTTTTTAAGGTGTTTGTCCAGTCCTGGTTTTGTAATTCATTTCAGCATCTTCCTACAGGTTTTCTCCCATTTGACCTAAAGGAAACATATAAGCAAAAAGCAGACTCATAGCTGAGTTATGTTTTATGTTCTAGAAAGATAAATTCTTAATTCAGACTCCAAACCAGAATTGTATCTGAACAATTAAGTGAGTTTAGGGCTTGAACACGGGCTCAGGCATATTTAACTGAGGGAGACAAGGACTTTGTTCTTGCAGGAAGGACAAAAAGCAGACACAGCTGTATGCATTTCTTACCTCAGTTTATTCAGCCATGCTCCTCCATTTAAGTAGTTTCTTGTACCTCTTCTGGACTCTCAACTCTCTCCCATTTCTTTTACTGGACCAGATATGGCTGTTTCCCTGTCTCCCAGTTGCCAACACCTTAATCCATTCATCCTCATTCTTCTGCTATATCTACTTCTTTCTTTATCTTCTATTAGTTTCCCAGTGTTCTCTAACCCTTATTTCTGTCCCCTATTTTTTCTATTCATCCAAATTACAAAAAATACAGGTTTATTATTTTCCTTAAGGACAGATTGTCTTGAGCCTCAGTGAAAATAATACACGAGATAGTGCAGTTCATCATTATCAAATTTCACACATATAGTCCCTAAGAGTGCAATAGCGATTTTGATTTAGAATAGTGAGGTTTTAGCTCTCATAAAAGGCATACTAGCTGAGAGCACTCTTGAATTAGCAGAAAATTAGCATTTTTAAAACTGACGTATGTGGGACTTTGGCTATATCCCATGTCACAAAAGTAATGCGATCATGACAATTGATAATATTTTCTTTTAGAATGGCCCCTACCTGCATGATCACTGCTTGAAATGTGGACACAGTTTATATTTTACTACAATATAAAAGTGTGCATAGATCAGAAAAGTTTGCAATGCAATAAACACAACAGTGTAAGCACCTAAATGAAAAATCCTTCCTTGCTGTTACAGTACAACTTTATCTGGGCACCTCTGTATTGGCTAAATACACTACCGCACAAAAGAACATAAAACAGAGAATCTGTCTTCATTGGGATTTAGTTCTAACACTTTCCAAGGAATTGTTGTAGAATTTCTTCTAGAGAAAAATATGCTCCTTTCCTATCACACACACAAAAGAAATGGCTGAGAAATTCAGGTAAGCTTATCTTAACTGTCTCCAGTTGTTGTGCAAGGCAATTGCAAACACATATCATCACTGCATGTTACTCACAAAAACCAAAAGGGGAAGTGAATCTGAATATGGATTCTGACCTGTTTTTTGTGTCTGTGAACATCAAGAGAAAATTAATCACCACGAATCCAAAATTTTAGACCTATATGGTGAAGAAAGTATACAAAAATGCAGCTCAGTGCACAATTTTTAATTCTGTTGACTATAAAGCTGAAGTATTTGAAATGCTGCCATTTGGAATGCCAATGATGTTAAAAATGTAATATTAGACTTAGTATTTCAAAGAGGAATACATTTTAATGAAAGTGTGTATAGATGATGACAAACAGAAGCATAGAAAATATTCATATTTAGGCTATGAGAACAATTCTGCAAAGTTTCAGTCTTCTGTGCACATTAACACTCAGTAACAATGGGGATGTCTGGTGCCTTTTGTTGAGCCATCAGTGAAAATATTGAAGAATACTGATGTCTGCATCACAGCAGATCTATGTAGCAGTAGTACTTAAAATTTCACAAAATTTCATTCATTGTTTTGACAGGGGGTTTTGTACAATAAAATCTTAATAGTTAATACTATTCAACACATTCCATAGGATTAAATCACAACCAATATTGTTAATCAAGTGCAAGAAAGGAACATCAGCCATGCCCATGTACAAACACATGACCATTCTAAAATATTGATTCAGCATTTTGTTAAAAATTATTATATAGGAATAAGAAAGCTCTACTTGCTGTGATTTGAGAGATTTGCATTAAAATGATATTTAGAAGGGACGTGGAAAATTGACCTCATCCATCCTTTCTCCTTGAGTTAAAAATCCAGAGATTTGTGCAATTTGTTTCTAAAGACTACTAATGATGGAAATGCTACAGCTTCTCTGGGAAGCCTATCTAGTGTTTCTCTATCCACAGTGATAAAAAAAGGCTGAAGTAATACAGAAAATATTTCTGGGCACCCACAAACAACATGAAATACTATTAATGCAAGAAAGACTTTATATGGAAATGAGCACAAACAAATGTAAATGTTTCAAGTTTCTAGCTACTTTCTTCCGCATGAAATGCAGCCTTTCAAGAACTCTTTGCTGTAGGAACTAATTAGCACTCTGAAATTTGAAATGCTTAAATGCTTGATTATTTGTATTATTCACATTTTTGCTCCTCCAGTAGTCATCATGAAAGAAATTTTACTGTCATCACCAGCTGCCATGAAATCGGATTTACTGAACATGTTTCTGGGTTCACAGAACTAAACCATTCCTCTAATTCATGTAAAATAAACCATGCTATTTGATATAAACGCTATTCATTATTTAAATATCACTAGAGTGTATGAGAAAGAGGAAATCATTTCAAGGCATAATTTAGATAGCTTGTTAGAGTTATGAAGTACTGTTGATAAGTGGTTTTTTCCCTATTTTACTCAAGTGTAAACTGAGCATTTTACATCCTAGTAACTGAATAAAAGTTTGAGAGTCTTGATGGTTTAGTGCTTGAAGTCACCTTTTTTGGCATCTCTGGGTGCTGGAGGTCAGATTCAGTCAGACTGGTTGCAACCAGAGTGAGCAGAGAGAGAAAAGTGCACTGGTGAGCAAGGCACCTCTTGACAATTGTTGCCATCAGTTCTCAAGTCTCTTGGATGCAGGCAGAGATTCCTTGTGTGGGGTGAGGATTAGTTCCTATGAAGGAGCAGGGGAGCAGGGTATTAACCTTGAGGTAGAAGGAAGTGCATCAGAAGGTGGGGAAGGAGAATGCTCTGTGACTGTGCATGTGGCCTGGCAGAGGGCTGCTCTGATAGGTGTACACTGCCATTGGCAGCTCTGGGTGGAACCCAGTAAAGCCACTTCTGAAGGTGAGTGAATTTGGGATCCTTTGTATAAACTTTCAAAGCCTGTTGCTGATGAGTCCATCTAACTACAAAAGTAATCTGATATACAGAAAGTATGCATTGTATAAAAGAGAGCATTGTGTATGTTCAACAGGGTTAACAATACTGATGGAATCCTAACTGTTGAGCTGAACATGTCATAGTTTTACAAATATTAAATAGGATTTTACATTGAATCTATTTCTTTTTCCAGAAAAGAACATATGACAGAATTGTTGGAAACAGAATTAGGGGTTTGCTGAAGCTAAAGGAACCGTAAGAGAATAGTTAAGGGGTAATTAGTTCCCAACAGTTTTTCCCACCTTTGGAGGGGGGTGGGAGATCTTGGACAGGCAGGGGAACCGGGCCAGACTGTGAGTCCCCAAATCCCAGCCAATAGGAAGAGGGGGCAGGGACCTTTCGGCCAGGAAAGGGTATAAAATGTTCTGTTTCTTTTTGTTCTGGGTCTGTCTCCTAGGCCAGGGTGACACACCTGATTCAGCTGAATTTGTTAAATAAATGTTTAGTTTTGCTTTGATGACTTTGTCCCCTCTAAATTTTATTGGTAAAATGTGAGCATTTCTCACAGAAATTATAATTTGAATTTCACTCTCACAAATAGAATGATTTTTTCCCCTTTTGCTGCTGATGCCTTTTAGAGGTCACTTTCTGACACAAGGTTATCAGAGCCATAGCAGAGAAGAGCACAGAAAGCACAGCTTGATCTGGTTTGTGTGGAAGCAAATTGCAGTTTCCATTCCATTCCACTGAAGCTGAATTAAACCTTTCCTATTACATGAAACTGATTTCCAGAGCATAACAACCATTAGCAGCCTTGACATTCTCAACAACTTCTCTAACCTTTCTTCCCTTCTAATGCCTGTGAGGGAGTACTCCCTTGGGATGGAAAAACCCGTACTTATCACCAAATTTGCTTGCATCTTTCTTTGAAATGTCTGCTACTGAACCGTTCTGGAGACAAGATATGAGATCAGGGAAGGTTCTGTCATCCCATGAGCTCCCGCTCTTAACCTAAGCTAAGAAAGGGAAGTCACACTAGATTTGTCACAAAGCCTTCCCGGATCCCCGTGGGAGAAGAGTGATGTTGGTTTTGCCTTCTCCACAAATGCAAACTTAGGCGCTGTGGGCAGCTCCCTGTCACACGGAATAAGCATAGTTCCAGGGCAGCCCAGTCTCTCTGAATAGAGTAAAACAATACTGAGAAAAGCGGATACTGCTAACAATCTCTGGTTTTCATGTTGCATTATGCGTTTTAAAGTGGGGGTTTGTTTTGTTTCGTTTTGGGGGCTCGGATTTGGGTGTTTGTTGGTTTGGGGTTTTTTTTTTTTTTTTGTGTATTTCAGGGAAACCCTCCCAGCAGAAGTTGGGAAAAATAACGGCGACGTTGCGACCCTGGGAGCGAAACCGCACGCCGGGGAGCGGGCCACGGGCAGCAGATTTGGCCGGGCTTGGGGATTCCGGGCGGGCGTGTGCGGGGGCCACGCCGCTCCTCTCCCGCATCCCCGCCTCCTCCTGTCGGGGCCGGGGGAGCTGCCAAGGCTGCGCTCCAAGACTGGGAAAAACCTCCGGCGCCCTGTTCAAGCCATTTCAAGGGAAAAGAGAGGGGAGAAAATTAAAAACGAACAAAAACCCTCTTGAAATAAAGCGCGTTCCCGTCCAGCCTCACCACGCTGCCACTCCCTCGCTCTAACTCTCTGACGCCCAAACAGGCAACCCGGGGTACGACCGCGGCGTGCCAAAGAAGGAAGGCGCCCCTGCCCACACACAGATAAGAGAGGACAACCCCATCCCTCCCCGGACCCTCCGGGCACCGCCTGCTCCACGCTGCCGAGGAGCCTCCCCCGCCGGGCGCGCATTGGCCGCGCTCCGCCCCCCCCCCGCCGCGCCGAGGGCGGCACCGGCCGCGCCTCCGGGGCCGAGCGGAGCTGCAGCGGGGCCGGACGCGCAGCGGATCCGGAGCAGCAGCCAGAGCGGACCTTCGCTTCGCTCCTGGGCACTGCGGGCGAGCAGCACCACCAGCAGCGGCGGCGGCTCCGACTCGTCCCTCCGGCTCCAGGCGCTCTGAGCCGCCGCCTGCCAGCCCGGCTGCAGGGCAGGGCGAAAGAGGGACAAACTAAACGCCAAACAACCCCCTCAGCCTCTGCGCCCGCCTGTTTTTGTTTATTATCTTTTTTCCGCTGTAATTATTTTGAAGGGGGAGGGAGAAGCACCCAAAAAAACCTCGCCGTGTTTTTGGCAATTCGTGCCGCGTGTGGAGTTGTTTCCTGCACACCCCTGACAAACAAAGGAAAAGGGGGAGGGGGCCCGTGTTTCGCAGAAGACATGCGTTCCGTGAGGAAGAGATGGACTGTGTGCACCATAAGTCTCCTCCTCATCTTCTATAAGACGAAGGAAATTGCGCGGACCGAGGAGCGCCAGGAGGCACCTCTCGCCGGGTAATTGCGGGGCGCCGCGCCGGGAGGGCCCCGAGGGGGCGGCGGGGCCGTGTCGCTGCCCCAGGTCCCCTCCGCGTCCCCACCTGGGTCTCAGGTGTTCCGGTGACCCCCAGGCCGTGCCCCGCGCCCCTGCGGTGCCGCTGCAGCCCGGGGCTCCCGCGGGCGTGTGCGTGTGCGGGGCGGAGGTGCCGATAAGGGACGGGGGGCGGGCGAGTCCGGCTGGCGGGGCTCGGAGACCCCGGGAGGGGAGCGAGGGGACAGAGCAGGGAGGCCGGGAAGCTGCCCTGGTGCTGAGGTTGCGGCAGCCGCTGCTGCCTCCCCTCCGTGGGGAAGTTCACCTGTCCGCGGCTGCCCCCAGGGCCGGGCCGGCCGGAGGTGACGGGGGCGGCCGCTGGAGCATCTTGAGCCTTATTTGCTGCCTTGGGAACCTGTCGGAGAAGAGCGTGCCGCGGTGCAGGTGACCCTTGCCGCCGTACTTGAAGTTTGCCTTGGAGCTCTGCATAACTTCAGTGCTCCTTAGGGATGCTCGCACTGGGGAAGTGCGGGTCATCCCGTGTGGGTGCAGAGGTTCCTCCCCTGGAAACTGGCACCTCGCTGAGACCCTTTGTTACATATTTTCCCTCTCCTGCCTGTCTTCGACTGAAAACAAAAGGCGAGGAGTCCCTTGTCATTTTTATTTTCACCTTAGCTTTCTCTTTATCACTCGTGGTTTTGTATGTGAATGCTCGTATTCCTCATTTTCCTCCCAATTTGCAGCTGTCCTATGGAGACATGGGGTTTTCAGCCAAGCTGGTTTCTCCTTGCAGAAGTATAACATTTTGTTTTCACTGAAGGGATGCCTAAATGTCTTGGTCACTTAATGAAATAAGTGAAAGCTGTGTAGGGGTTTACACTTTCTGTTTGCTTGTGCAAGTCGACTGCTTGGAGAATGCCATTCACAGCAGATTCTCGTTCTCCCATGTAAGCCCTTGCCTTAATTTCAGGAGGAGGTATAAGAGGGTTGTAAGTACCCGTAGAGGCCTGGAGGAAGGTGAAGCTTTTACAGCCTGCTTAGTGCCCCCTTGGCCCCGGAGTTAAAGACAGAAAGTGCATCTCTTCTCCCTGGCCCTTGTGCAGGCGGGCTGGTGCAGGAGTGGGGAACAAGCAGCTGGGCACAGCTGAGCAGCAGTGGCTCCGACACTGTGAGTGCAGAGTTTGCTTCCCTTATTATTCAAGATTTTCACAATTTGCTCGTTCTGCCTTCTTGTTCTGCCTGGGTGTATCCCCAGTTTCTGCCACAAAGCTATCTGTAGGCTTAGGAGATGTACAGAAGTTTAAAATTTTAGGGTTATAGGTGTGTGAAAACACACGTGAAAATGAAGGTATGAGGCAGAATTGGCGTTAAAGATACCCATGTTTCTTAGTATGTACTCCTTCCTGTCAGACTAGAGGTAGCTGCTAAACTTACACAGAAATTACCATACACGAGTTTGCAAAGAAAAAGCCCCCTCTCTTACTGCACATAATTTGAAACACTAAAAGGTACTAAAATGAACTGTTGTTTTAATTATAAATGAATGAAAATGAGTGTATTTAGTTGTAAATATGCATGTTCTTAAAATAACACTTTAAAATATAGCTGTAATGTACTTCTGCCACCTCGTTTAGTGTTATCTCTATTTCTTTGTTATCAGTGAGACCTCTTGTACAGCGTGACACCACTCACTTTTGCTGTTGAAATAGTGTTTCTCTTCACAGTTTGTCATCCTGTTGACTACAATATCAAGCAGAAAAAAAACCCTTAAGTATCTGCTGCCACTATTGATGCTACACCTGCCTTTCTCTTGAACTAGGGGTTCATGGCATTTGGTTATTTTTGACAGGCCATGTGGGTGAGCAAAGTCAGTTTTCTATGGGCTGTTTTACTTTCAGAAGTACAGGTAATGCAGAGCTATGAATGTGTGAGGTGGCCCATTTTATGGTTATTAGTGACTTCGCAGGTAAATCCCAGACATTTCAAAATGGACTATATTCAGTTCCAAATTATACGATAAACCTTAAACCAGCTGTGTGCTCTCATAGCAGAGTTTGCTGGTACAATAACTGGAAAGCACACTCTGCTTCAAATAGACAGTAATTTCCCTTTAAAGGTTAAGAAAGTAATGAAATATCTATGTTGTGTGCAATGCAGTGTTTCTTAAACAATGCCGTCTTCTACTGGTGTGGAATATGATTGAAGGAAGTTACTTTATTTAATGAACTATCTTCAGGAGAAGAGATTGTCTTGTTATATTGGAATGATCGGTCACCAAGGCTGGGAAATTCAGAGTGAAGGCTGACTCTGTCAACTGGAAGTTGCTGTCACACTATGGCAGCTGTTTCAGTTACATCAGAGAGGATTTGCAGTGATTCCAGAATATACAAAGTAACCCAAATTTATTTCACAGTTATTTACACACTGAAGAGTTACCCAGAGAAAATTTATGTTTATTTAATATTACTTTTAGTGAAAATGAAATAAAACAATGCCAATAAAAGGGAGAGGAGGATGTAAGTGAGCACATGTGTTCATGCTAGTACTTTAAGACAAAGTGCCTGGGACCTTCT
Organism: Willisornis vidua nigrigula; assembly: GCA_021164005.1. Taxonomy (NCBI): domain Eukaryota; kingdom Metazoa; phylum Chordata; class Aves; order Passeriformes; family Thamnophilidae; genus Willisornis; species Willisornis vidua. Next base: position 478,248 of record JAJPCS010000021.1, on the reverse strand, counting down.
TTTAGCTCACATGAACACAGTTTAACACTGTTTTACTGTGCAGTCTGTATAGCTCACTGCAGATGTAACTTGTGATTGTGGAAGAAAACCACACTGCAAATACTGTGGTTCTTTAAGTGTTGGCAATGTGTTTTGTTGCTAAGTTTTGTCAGCTCTCTCACCGTTCAAATGTTTACTGAGGACTATTTAACCCAGGATAAACTAGAGCTGTCTCTGAAGTAACTTTAGACTGAGAACTTTAATGTATTTTGGTAATTTTCCTTTAGGTGCATACACTTAACACATCTAAAAATATATGCAGGAATATATACGTAATAAATATTATTGCAAACATTATGGAAAAAATCTAGGGAATAAAAAAAATTAATATAGCAAAAACCATCAGTTGCAGTCTGGTTATTGAATTTAGGGACTTCTGCAGCATCCTCCCGCACCCTCGAGTTAGTGGGATTTGGATAATTTGCGTAAAAGTCTTACACGTAGAGTTGCAGGTTTTCGATAGGTGGCAGCCTTACCTCCGCATCGGTGCGATGCCAGGGCTGCGGGGTGTTGGCAGAGGGGATGGGGAGGAAGAGCCGCGAGTAACTCAGGGCTGGTTTTGGTGACTTGTTTAATACCAGTTTCTTAGTTCCAGGGGCTTTTGCAATGACGGAGCTTTTTAGAAATTACTACATGTTACCAGTTTTCCTAATTTAGCTTGAGTTTAGTCTGCTAGATAGTTTACCAAATACTACTGCTTTAAATATGCAGCAGTAATGTTGCTGTACTTCTTACTAAGGTCCAGTATCCAACTGTTTTAAGAACTTACAGCCACAGGAAAACAAGAGTCAACAATTCCCTGGAAAGCTTACAGTCTCACATCTTTTCCGTTTTGTTGGTTGAAGGGCTGTGGTCAGAAGTTCTCTTGGCAAGTTATGTTATTGGCAGTATTTCAGACCATGCTTATTGAACAGATAAAAATACTTCTATATGTTACTGTTCTGTATACTCCTGAGTTAGAAGACATTCTACATGGTAGATATTATATTCAACAACTTTGATATGTTTATTATTAACAGCTGTGTTTGAACTCAGCTGAATGTTGCTCTGGCACCTAAAAGGGAGCAGTGTGGAAGATAAAGGAAACATACGGAGATAAAAATGAATTTTACTCCTAACACCTTAAGTTGTACTTGAAGTGTTTTGGATTCTCTGTCCCATTTGTTTGAGTCTACTGACTAATAGAATTGCAACTGGTAACATTACAATAGCTTATCCGATGTTCAGTGGTCATCACTCACAGCTTATTGTATTTCTTTTATTTTTTAAGGTTACGTTACAAAACCTAATATAGCAAGATGGATTGAGAGGATAAGACAATTGAGTGGTTTGGATGTGTGCATACAAAAACATGAGGAGTTCTGGGGAAATTTTTTATTTTGTATGGCGCTAGTCTACAGAATTGCATGCATAAAAGTTTTTAAGTATCAGTGGGAGGTGAAAGAGATTTATTAGGCCAGTATTGCAGATTAGGAGCAATTTCTGGGCAAAGGCTTGAAAGCTAACACTGAATTGTTAGTTTAGTACTAGAAATTTAGAATGTAAAAGTGCTGAACCTGCCTCACAAACATAATGAAGTTTCATCCAAGTTCACAATTTGGAGTTTATTGTACTTCTTGTTACATTTATTTCATTACAAATATAAACACATTTAAGGTCTTAAATTGCATATTCAACTATTAGATATAGCTATCCCACGGAGTTTTTCACAGTTACAGTTTATTTGCTTTAGAAAGCAGAGAGATAATTGCTTATTTTTTCTATGAATAAAAAGGATATATTGCTGATGTTTGGGTTTCATAAAACTGGAGTTAGCTTTGGTGTGACTGTGTCTTCTCTATATTGCATTGCAGAGATGGTGAACTGAGTTTGAGTAGATCAATGATCAATAGCTCTGATAAGATAATTCGAAAGGGTGGCTCCTCAATCTTCCAGCAGGCTGTAGAAGGTTGGAAAATCAATTCTTCTTTGGTAATGGAAATCAGGTGAGTGCCTTAAATAAAAAGCAGTTCATTTCATATTGCCTGTAATTCTTTTCATTCATGTTGCTTAGAATTCCTCTGGTCTTGAAAACAGTAATTTGATTTACAGTTGCAGGTGGATGTTTTATAACTGTAGGTATTTAGGTTTCAGCATTAAATGCAACTACATTACACTAGACTTCAAAGTCGAGTCATCCTTCATAAGAATTAATAAAATGTTTTCATCTTGCTGTGTCAGTCAGACCTGTGCAATCAGTATCTACATTATGCATGTCCACATTTATGCTGGTTGTCTAGAATTCTTCCACAGTCAGTGGTGAGAAACTGGCACTTTCAGGACATGATTTCCTCTCAACTTAAAGGTTTGAAAAAGAATGGCTGAAAGTACCCTGAACATACCAGTTTTCCTCCCTTAACTACAGAGATTGTTTAGGCAGACAGCTTAGATGCAGGAGACAAGAGCCAGGGGCATCAGGTGCTGTGAATCCAACTCTGGCCATGGCTGGTCGACATCACAAGGTCAGACACTGACAGTATCTGTGTTTTATACAGTTTTCTTTCTTGAAGTCAGAAAGGCCAAAAGGAGCTTCGGGTTCCTTCATGAGAGAAACTCAGTAGCAGAGTTGGAGTGAGTGATAGTTCTAATGTGTGTTAGTATTCAAAGTGGGTCTGTGCACTTGAGAGGAGAGAAAGCAGATGCCTCTTAGTGTGTTGGGTCATACCTTCCCTGTCTTCATCAGGAAGGTGGCCAGTGAAAGAGCCATATGGAGCGTGACTTGGCAGTATGGAGGACTAGGAGTGTCTCATTCTGTAAAAACTGAGCTAAAATAACTATTTTTAGCAAACTCACATAGCAGACTAGACTCAATTTTCTGAATAGAAATTTGATCTAGTTAAAATGTGGTTTCTGTGTGATTTCCCTTTCTACTTTTTAAAATAACTTTCTAATTCTTTTTTTTGTTTGTATATTAGAGGACTGTTTACAAACCCCTTGAACAGGCAACATTTCCTTGTACAAAAGAAAGACTTCTCTGAATGAGGAACTTACCTGTGTTTTTTAATGACTTCCATTTTATGTCCCTAATTCTAACACATGAAGAAGATAAAGCTAGCTCAGAAATGTATGGAACTGTGGTAAAGGATTGATGTTCTGGAAGCCTCATGCTTTGATGGACTTAGTGCGGTCCCTCTGCAAAAGCTGAGGAGCAACATAAAGTATGGAAATCGTATCAGGATTTGGGTAGGCAGCAAATTAGTACTCTGGAGGATGTAGCTGTCTCTCAATTGCCTGGCAGGTGGTCTGTGAAGTTCTGTGGAGCCTCCACTCCTTGACTACCGAGGCTAAGGAACCTCAGCCACTGGGCTGTTCCCTAGCACTTCGATTTCCTACGATGAAACCATGTGGACACCCTTAAACTCAGCTGAGGTGCAGTTCAGGAATGGAGTTAGTTCCAGTACTGTCATTCAGCTTGTTTGACCAGTGTATGGTTGTTCCATAAAGGGTAATTTCTGCTCCAGGATAGTGTAGGAAAGATAAGCAGACTGTCAGTATCAGTGGCAGTATTTAAAATTTGTATGCATATAATTCACAATTTAAGTTGGAGAAATATTGAGTAACTTCAGAAGAGCATTGTTGAAACTTCATATCATAGTTTATGTGTCTGACAGTTGGAAGAAAACAGCTTTTTTACTTGTGAAGTAAACTGAAATGGAAGTCATTGAGTGACTATAAGTAGATACAAATAACTGTTCTCAGTCATTTTGCTGAAAAATTATCGTATTTCAGAACCATGTTAAACCAATATGCCTTGCTGCTTGAGCCAACCAACAAACAAGTTAAAATACTACAATAACTTTCTGATTAAAAGTAAGGGAGAAAATGAAGTTAGAGTTTTGCTAGTTTTTCACCTGTTTCACATGCAAAATACATCATTCAGACAAAGAGGTAAAACAGTAGACAATGCTTTAGTTTTGGGGGTTTTTCCAAATGTGTATCACCTCAATCTACTAAAATCACAAGTTTCAAACCAATTTTTCTTTACTGTTGGCTGGAATGGGAACATTCTCTCATTTAATAAACTACTATTGTGCACTTAAGAAGCATGATATGATAATGTGTTGTGGGGTTTTTTAATTGGATAGGGAAAGATTTAATTCTTTTTTGTCTCATTAGTACAGTGAAGAAAAAAGTGTATCTTGTACACTGACTTAAGCAGCAGAGATTCCACTGCATCATAAGATTTTCTGTACAGTAGAGAGCACAAAGCTTAGTTTATTTAGATGTCCATACTGCCAGTCTTGTTTCAGGATGAAACAGGTACCATCATGAGCACTGGGACAGAGAGCAGATGTTTTCACTGAACCAGTAAAAGATTTTAGATTAATTTGACTCAGGGTCAAAAGTTGGCATGAACTATATGAAAGGAATCACTGCTACCAGCCAGTCCCAGCCTTTCTAGATATCCTCTTTGCTTACGTAGCATACCATATTCAGTTATGGTACTCAGCAGTGAGGTGAGGGAGGGATATTTGGCAAGCTTTTTGCTGAGGAAGCCACATGCAGCCCCTTGTGATAAGTGCTTCAATCTGATGCTGACTAAATGATGTTCATTCTCTCACTTTTACAGGTGGTCTTGCTATACACCTTTCTTCCCTGTTCCAGCAGTAAGAAGCATTTTAGCTGTATTTCTACACTTACACACCTACCAGGACTAACTTCAAATGTGCCTAGCAAAGTCCTAGAGTGTTCTCGTGGTTTAACTAACTGTTCAGCCCTCCAAAGTACATTGCGTGCACTGTGTAGACCATGAAGATGATTCATGCTCTATTATTGCAATTGTTAACGTGATGGTGGTCTTGTGGTGTGAGGCTGACTGTAGGAAGTAATGGTAAGAAGTAAGAGAGAAACAAAAAACAAAGCTAGTGCCTGTTGAATTATATATAAAAATGTATCAATTATTAACAGTTGAGAAAGAATTTGTAAAACCCTTAGTGTAAAGTGTAAAGATATTTCATAAAACTTACAGTCACCCATAAATGACTGCTGCTTTCGTGTCGCACATCAGCTTGACACCCACATTAGCAATTTTAAAACTAAGAAACTATTTGATAGTGAGTTTAGCTTTGTATGAGGACTGTTGGTCAGTAGTATGTCGAACCTAGTTGGCTGGTATCTAGAGTATTATACTTTGCTATTTCCTTTGTTGACTGTGGGCATCACCTCTGACCATGTTATTTTTGGTGAGGTTAGTGACCAGTCTCTCAGCCTCAAGGATCTTATGAAAAGACCTTTGGCAGGGCCAGGCTCAGATAGGAGTTAATGAATGAAAAACCTCCTTTATCAGGACACCATGCGAGAATGGAAAGCGTCTGGTGCTCTGGGACTTTTCAGCCAGAAAAGGCAGACTGTGGAGTAGCAGCTCTCTTGGGAGGGCCACAGTCCTTTGGGAATGTTAAGCAGACATAAGAAGGAGCTAAACTTCCTGTCATTGAGAAGGAAATTATGGGGCTTATTAATTACTTGAGACTGTGTGAAATTCAATGCCTTGCCAATCATGGTTGGTCTGTTGGGAGAGTGATTTTTTTCAACTGATGTTACCTTCTGACTGCTGACAACTTCTTTGAAGAATAATTGGTAATTCCTGTGCCTAAAGGAAGAAGACTGCTTTCTTGGTTCCGTTTCCATCTGAATAACTTCATTTATGGAGGAGAGAATCCATCAGCTGCTAATATTTTGTCTTAAGTTCGTTCTACTCTCTGTAGCAATGTGAAGGTTTTCCTTAGGGTTTTGGAAATAGGGAAACTTCGTTGTACTGGAGGCCATAGTTTCAGAATGGAGGGATGTGTCTGAGATGGTGCAAACCTATCTGGGGAAGAATTTCACATAGGGCTGATGCCACCACATCTGTGACCTGTATGACATGAACTACAGTCTGATATCTCAGGGTGTGATTTTCTCCCACTTATTTTTGATTAAGTATAAGCATTTCTGTTGGAAAGAGTAGAAGGTTTTGAATTGCAGGAAGGCAAAATTATAAAAAAACAAACACGTACATTGAGGCTGTATTTATCTCTGCACAGCAACAGAAAATTTCCTGTAAGAAAAGTGTGAGAACTTCTAAGATGTTACATCCAAAGAAAAATGAAAAGGGCAACTTCCTCCTTAGAAAGGTTCAAATTATTATTATTGTTTGTCTTTCAAGTTGACATGAAAACAGCTACGGTAAGTCCCTGAAGTGCAAGCAGTTAGTATTGAACTGGCAGTGGAGCAGTGCAAACGCTCTGAAGCTTTTGGAGCAACATTTTTGGGCCATTTGCACTGTTTCCTTCAGATTTTCTGTGTCAAAGTCATGCAAACTGGCTCTCTAGTCTGGTTTAGTCATAATAAACTTCAGGGGATTTTTGCTTGCCTATATATCTTACTCTCTCTTGCTTATATTCATGAAAAACTGGCATATGACCAACCTTCCTATAGTAAGTGCAGTCATGCCCTATTTAAAAGCCCTCTTCTTCCTTTGCATTCCCATTCTCCTATTATGTCATTCCTGTTGGTGTGGCCTCCATTGCCTGAGGGCTGCCAGGAACCATCCCGAGGCTGTTTGTAGTTAGGCTTGTTTTTAACAAATCCACATTGGTGGTTGGACTAGATGACCTTTCAAGTCCCCTTCCAACCCCAACTGCTCTATGATTCTAAATGCTGCTTTCTTTGAAGAGGTTTTCTTTAAACTTCCTTTCAATCAGACTAAAGTGAAACCCAATGCAGGTGCAAACACCTGCAGTCCCCACAGCCTGCTCAGGAAGCCAACAGGAGCTAGAACTCTAGTCATCTACAAGGGCAAGCTGTGAGCTTTCATTACCAGAGAGTTTGTTCTTCTGTGTTTTGTTTTGTTTTGTTTTTTAATTAATTTAGTTGATAAAAAGTGTGTTTATCCAGGGTGTAGTTCTTGGTGACTTAGAAGGCTGACACGCACCTTCTGCCTTCCAGCTGGGCAGTGTGAAGCAGTGTTAGGATTTGTTAGGGTGAGAAAATCAAGTTATTTATTAGAGCTGTGTGAATTAGTGAGAGCAAGTCTGCAGGAGAGCAAGAAGAGGGATCAGAAATCTACAACATGACCTGCCCAATTAAAAAAATAAAAGTTTAAAAAAAGTTGTGGATTCTTATCCTCAGGTAAATGAAGGATATTGCCAAGAGTGTCGTTTGTCCTCTGCAGGCAAGACCTAAGGAACAAGAGCAGTTGCTGTGGGAGAGGTCTGAGCATGAGGAATATTGTACTTCCAATAAGGCTAGGGCAGTGCTGACATGGGGAGTTTGCTGTGTCCCCATCACAAGAGGTTATTAGGAACATACGAGATAAACATGGTCTAGGGGACACTTCAATGGGCACAGAGAGGTTTAGGTAACACTTAGTTCATCTCTGTTCCATAATGTGTTGCTGGTGATCCAGCCCAGCTTCCCAGGCACTGAGGATGCCCTTCAGGGGCTTCCTGTCATGGTTACTGTCCAGATGAGCACAGAGGCCCCAGCAATAAGGACTTCTGACACTGCCTTCCTCTAAAGAAATTATTTTCCCAGGAAAAGCATTGGAAGTCATATTTCAATTTTCTTGAGAAGGTCTAAAAATATAAAATTATTTGTAATCTTAAATGTCAAATGTTTGAATTATTTATTTACTTCCCTTAATCCACACAGTTCTGCAGCAGATGAAGAATAGTTTGATATTACAATATTTTGTAGGACAAAGGCTACAGTACAAAATAAAATTATTAAAAAAAGGAACAAAAGAAAAAAAATATCGCCATGTTGCCCTAGACCAATGCATAGTTAAAATATTTGGGAAGCTGTTGAGAGACATTACTGTTTGTTGCATGAACTTTATCAGATAACTGGGAGTTTCAGTTGTTACTTAAAAATTGTGAAAATTTTTCTGGTTATCAAAATAAAACCTTAGGTCAACCACAGATTGTGACACCATGTTTTTCTGAGTCAAGTAAACATGTTGCAAACAGCTATTTGGCTTCAAATAAGGGTGAGCCACATCTGTCTCACCTGCCCACAAAAGGGCTTAGGCCACACCCTTGATACAGTTTTATTTGTCATAACAAAACTTGAAGATCTCAAGTAAAACTGTTTACTTATTTTACCTTAAGGTTGCAGAACACCTTTGCTTCAAGGTTTGCTAAAAATCATGCTTTTTTTTTTGCTTGACAGAATTGAACTTTGAATTTTCTATGCAGTTTGAAGTGGATTAGCATTTACTTGACATTATTTTGTCATGTCTGTTTCATCAGAATAACGTTGTTGTGCTATTTTTAGTACTCTGTGGGACAGAACAGAGGTTTAAACCAGTTCTTATTATTAATCAGCATCAAGACTGAGACATTCGTGTTTGTACGTTCAGGTTTTGTCACGTCCCTTAGTAATATTTTTTTCATTAGCACTTATGTGAAAATGGGAAGTACTGCTATCCCCATGGTACAGATGAGTCAGTAGTGCAGAGAAACTTAAAATAATAGCATGAACTCTGCATTCTTTATCATATTTCTTTCAGTATTAAAAGATACCTGGATAAAGTCAGACAAATATTTTAATGTTACCATTATTGCAAGTCTCTTACACAATGATTCTGTTTTGTACTGCAATAACTGTGTGTACATTTAATTGAATATGCTAATGACAAGAATTCAGATGCATCAGAATTAGATGCTTCAGATAAGAAAACATTTTTAAATATATAAGAAGATATTAAGATTCAGTGTAAAATAAATTCCTTAGACATTTTGGAAATTTCAGGAGTCTTAAGTAAGTGGTTGATCATCTGATTGTTATTCAGGTCCACATGAAACTCTTTGGAAGACTTCTATGAGCTTATAGTTAAATAAGTTTTGAATGTAAGTAATTGATTAATAATGGAAACCAAAGTGCTTTTGTTTTTTTGGCACTGTTTGCAAAACTTCACTGCCTTCCTCTTATTTTTTAAAATAATGCATAAGATAGTGTATTCATGCACAAGTGTTGCTACTTGTTTGCTATCAAGAAACAGTTTTATGCCCATTTATTCTAGGTATCATGGATGAGTGCTTTCAAGTCTTAAACTAATCTTCTGGTGGATCACTTGACTTTTTGTAGTCTGAACTGTTTCTTCCTTCTCTTTCATTTTGTAGCAATTTATGTATCTGTTGCAGAGTACCCACAAAGAAAGCTGTCAGACTCATGGAGATTTTAAGTACATTCGACTTGATGGCTGAAGCTCAGTCTTCATCTTCCTTTTACAAAAGTACATTGCCTGGCCTTACCTAAAGCTACACTCAGGATTTTAATATTGTCTGTTGTGCTCTGTTATTCTGAGCCTCAGCACAATCTGTCTTTGCTCTTATACTGCTTTACTCATACGTGGTAGCTGTAACAGATAGCTCAAGATATTCCAGATATTCTCTCCCTTTTTTTACTTTTTTTCCTGTCCTCTTTTAAGAAATGAGAGGAATCACTTGAAAAATATTTTTATCATGTTTCACTTCCCTTGTGGCTTTTAAGATCAGTTCCACAGTCAGTATTTTGTGTCATTGCTTGCGAGATTCAGACATACCTTCCTTCTCAAGGTAGTGACACAAGACTTGGCTCGTGAGCATGGATGTTTTTATAGTTCATCCCTTTTAACTTGTGGGTGATTATTTCCCCTTTATGGCTGTGACTGAGTGTTGCAACTGCTAGAGTGGCATCTGTAGTTATCTTTTCCTGTTTTGATGTTCTCTAAGGAAGTTCTGCTCTAAAAGCTTAATATACAAAAATAACATTCTCTTACTCAACAAAATGTCCATTCTGTTCTAAATTCCACTTTACGTACTGAAAACAGTGGAAAATGTAAAGTTTTTTGGTTTTCTTCACGTCTTGTTAGATTCGCAGAGGCAAAATTTTCTATAAGAATTACCACATGCTGAACGCCCTGCCCCTGCTTAGCACTCCCAATCTGTTCCTTGAAAGTATTGTGCTTGGGTTCAGATGTGATCTTACACTTCTTCACAAACATACATGCTTCTCAGAGTAGGGGTGGACATGAGCTTGTAAGGCTTGACTTATTTGCAATCCTGAGCTGCCAGTGGCTCCTGAAGCTCTGGCCTGGAGTCTCTCCCAGCTTTTTATGTTGAGCATATACTGAAAATTGCTCGAAGCTGCCAGTGCAGGTATTAGTCACAACATGGATTAACATTGCAATCCTTAAGTGTCTCTTTTGAATTTAGCCATTGAAAGTGTGCCAGTTTTTGGGCCCCAGTTCCCACCTGTCATGAGCAGAAGGGAAGCTTTAGGCAGAGTTTATTAGAGAAGCCCTCCTGCTGAGTCTTGAGGTGCAGAAAGGACACCCCTTGCTTTGTAAACTCCTTCTCATAGAGGAGTCAGGGTGTGGGTGTATCCAATCTTATCCCCAGACTTGGTCAACAGTTTATGTTTAAAGGATTGTAGAGGTGTAGTTGAACCTTTATGCAACTTTGTCCTGCAGGATTAAGGATGGGAAACCAAATATACTTCCAAAATGAATAATTTATTGATGATCATAATGACAATGATTAGTCTAAAATATTTTGATACAGATTATTTACTACACGGTATAGATAGTGGTGTGGGTGTTCTTATTGCCAGTTAATTAGGATAACTTTGGCTGAACTTCATTTCATTAGGGGGAAGTTTATGCTAAACTAAAAGTGTTAACTCTTGTGGTGAAATAAGGAGCTATAAGAAGTCAGGGCGATCCTTGAACCAAGCTGATTTCTAAGAGATACCATTTTCTAAATCATAAATAATTCATATATTCAACGGTGTTTCTATGAAAACAAACTGCCACAGTTGTTTTTAAAAATGTGTTTATTTGAAAATTTTATAAAAATGGTAGAAAAAACAGTTTGCCTTCTAATTTCTAAAGTTATCTTCCCTTGGTCTCTCAGTGCTTTTGTCTGTAGAGGTAATTAAGCTCTATTTCTCTAGTACTTACATGTTCTATTGTAACCACAATTTGAACTCCCTCCTAACAGCTTTGCTCTAACTCCATCCTAGAGCATGGGATATGACCTTAGTTTAACTGACAGTGTCTACCCTCTGCTTTATGTTGTATGCCTTGCACAGTCTGTATTGCTATTTAGATAAACTCTGTTCAAGTAGGGAGTGTTGGGTTTTATCTGTGCGTTTTTCTGTCAACACAGAAAGAACATTCTTCAATTCTTGGATGCTGAAAGAGATGTCTCAGTAGTCAAAAGCAGCTTCAAGCCAGGAGATGTAATCCATTATGTACTGGACAGACGTCGCACCCTAAATATTTCTCAGGATTTGCACAGCCTTCTCCCTGAAGTTTCCCCAATGAAGAACCGCCGATTTAAAACATGTGCAGTTGTTGGGAATTCTGGGATCCTTCTGAAGAGTGGTTGTGGAAAAGAGATTGATAGCCATGACTTTGTAATAAGGTAAGTTTTCATCTGGTGTTGAAGATGAAATATGTTACTTGGAGAAAAGCTGGGAGATGTTTTAATCAGAGGTATATATTACAGACATTATCTGAAATTAATCTGAAACAGTATCCATCACTGTGTGATTTCCCCAAATATAAATATATGCCTGTGTTACTGAGAAGGTTCCTTTTACAGTGAAAAATAAAAGAAGGGCCAGAAGAGAGAGGATTGTGCTACTTATTTTTGCTTTTCACTGTTCTTATTCCAGACAAAATAAATATTCTTATAGAGGCCTTGATAGAATAAATGCAAAATGTTTTCTCATTCAAAAATACTCTTTCTTAGCTCTTGGTCAGTACAGATGTTTTGTAAATCACTGCATTACTTCTGTGCAGCATGGTGTAAAATTTCAATGTGATGTATTGATGCTGAACCAGGCTGCCATCAAGGTAGTTGGAATTCACCCCTATATATTACTTCACATTGTTTTTATAACTTACTTCTGCTGTTTGGGCAAAAATATCTATTGCTTCCCTTTTTATTCATACTTCAAATATGCACAGTAGAATACCTTTGTGTTTCACATATCAATGGGGAATAGCTGACCTCATTTGACAGCTTGGCATTATATATAGAATATTGAGCAGGAAATAGGCCCTTTTGCTTTTGAGGCAGAAGTTTCAAGTGGTTTGGTTTAGGAAGGGTGGAAGGGCAGAAAACAGGAGGGTGATAACAGAAAACGGTATTGAAATAGTAGTCATTGCATGTTACTGACTTTTTCTTTTCTCACCTTAAAGAAAGATGGTGGCAAAGCAATATCAAAAGGATGTGGAGAAAGAAAAATTAAAGGTTCTTAGTACATAAATTAAGCATGATATACTTGAGACTTGTATTTCATTTGAAAAGTATACCAGCAATTTGCAACTGAAGCAATAACACACTATTTTTATTTTCCTTATTTGTTTTACTTGTACCAGTAGGTGTTCAAATTATCATCCTTACTACAGAAGCAATCCAAAAATAATTATATTTTTAAACAACATTTAGCCTATGGCATGCTTTTGTAGTCTCTCTCTGAGGTTAAATATGATTCATTTAACAGGACTACAGAAAAATTTTGATACTAGATATTCCAGATAAAAATTTTCTTTCAAACAGCAAGGTACATACTTTTATTTAAATCATGTGCTAAATTTTTTTGAAGTTGTCTCCATGATCTTCCACATGTTTTATCTACCCATGAAACTAGGTGATAATCTCTGATAGGAGACTTTAACTAATTGAAGCTACATGGAGGAAAGATAATATTCTCAAAGATTTGGTGAAGCTTAATAGGAACAGTAGGAATTTACTGTTGCTAATCAATTATTTAGACTGGAAAAATATGTGGGTGTTCTATGAGGATGGTGAGAAACCGGCACAGGTTGCCCAAAGGAATTGTGAATGCTGGAAATGTTAAAGGCCAATTTGAATGAGGCTTTGAGCAGCCTGGTCTACTGAAAAGTACCCCTGCCTGTGGTGTGGGTTCTAGAACTAGATGATCCTTAAGGCCCATGAAACATCTCTCATATGGTATATGACTAGAAAAGTGACCAATTAGTTAGTCTGACAATATTGTGGTTATTAATTTCTAAGGTTCTGGGAATAGCATGCTTGGTCCTGCTGCCTTTTTCTTTTTTATTTTCTATTTATAAATCAAAATTAAAATGATTTTGAAATTCATATATCTCATAAGTTAAATTATATGATGTTTATTTACATAAGTCTTGATGCATGCATAGGTACATAACATCTGTTTAAAGTAAATATCAATGAATTTGTTCACAGTTCAAGTTAAAGAAAAAACCCCAAAGCATTGTTCAGAATTGGTTGCCTACTTTTCCTCACCCTCCATTTAAAAAACGTTGTATGCAACATAATATATAATGACATGGTGTTATTATGAAGTCCTAGTATGCTTCATAAGCACTAACATCTATTGCTATTAAGATTCTGATGTTAAAATGTACCATGACAGTCTGTTAATATTTTTGCTTTCAGGTAGTCTCTCTAGAACTAAAAGGCACTCATTCTATTTGCTCTCTGATGGTGTTCTGAAAAGGAGTTACTATATGCATCCAGCTGTATAGGCTGGTGAACAATGTTTTTGTAGAATCTTCTGATGCCAAGTGCATTATGCCTGTGTGCTATGACAAGTTTGTCATACTATTTTGGTTAAGTATATTACACAGTTATTTTGATACTATTCTTTGGGGATTTTTTGAGATCTGAAGGAAAATTGTGTCTTTGTGAGTTGTTTCTTAGAGCAGCAGTTATAATATTGGAGCTAACACCAACAATACCATTAATTTAATGATAAAATTGATAGTGAAGGTCTGTGAAAGTGAAGAGGACACAGAAGACACCCAAAAGTATCTGCAATACAACTCAATATCCTACAAAGGTAGCATAAAAGTGTTAACAAATAAATGCACAGAGGTTTCACAAGTTTAGTGAATTCATCCCTGTTTTGACATAGAAAATGCAGACCATCTAATTAAAATGCAAAGCAAGGAAACTCTTTGCTATTAAAAAAAATCCCAAACTGTGACAACTGTAAACTATTTCTTATTTCCCATATTCCTTTCCTTTTTGCCTCCCATGCCTTTATACCTTTGTGTTAAGTAACTATTGATCTGTGCACCTCTACTACCCTTGCAGTGATGACCTAAAGCATTACTGCATTTTGGTATATACCCAGAGAGGGTCTGATGCATTCCAAAATGTCTGGTAAGATGAATAAGTGCATCTTACTCCCCCATTGTCTGCACTTTCTCATGCCAAAATTCTTGTGCCAGGGCTGAATTAGCTGTTGCATAGACGAACTTGTCATAGTAAGTGGTATGTTTTGAAATTCAGAAGTTATGTAGGACTTCCTGAAAAATACAACTGTAATTTGGGTAAGTGTAAAATAACAATATTGCCAAGCAATGACTTGAAATTACTTCTGGCATCCAATGAGTACCAAAAAAGAATTTAGTTCAGCTGTAGGTTCAGAATTCAAAAAGTGTCAAAGGTCAGAATAAATATTTTGGGGTTTTTTTAATTAATATCATTCGACATTCGTGATGAGAACGATTTAACAGCAGAGGCCAAGTTTATTTTTGCAGTTATTTGATTAAAACCAACCAACCAACCACACCCAGACTTAGTAAATAATATTGTTTTTCCTGTGGTGACACCATGTCTGGAAAAGTCCTTCCATTTTAGTGGGACTATGTGGAGAACAGGCCTGTTGAGTGAAAGTGCTTGAATAGTTTAGGGCTGCTCTGTCAAGGAACACCCATGAGAGGATATTAATTGCTTCTTTCTTTGGATTGAAATGCCTAGTTTGTACATTACAACTCTTCTTTTCCCATTGGAGTTTTCTTCTGTTAACTCTGCCATCATTTAGGAATCAAATGGAATATTTTTGCCATTAGTAGTGATAAAATTTAGCTGGGCAAGTGCAGCTCTTTATTTTTCCATTGTACTTCGACTTTCATTTTTTGACTTAACAATTCTTGCGTTTAGTGAAGTTGTCATGGGAAAAACTTGTAGTCTTTTTTTTTCTTTTAAAAAGGAAGACTGTTATTTAATAAACGTCATGGTTTGTCCTATGCATAGAGGAGGATAATCTGTTTTGACTCTCTCCGCTAGTGTGTTGGTTTCTATGGGCAATTGTGATGTGCAGAAGCAAGCATGATACGTGGTAGAGCAGACTGCAGCATACATGGTCAGAAAGGACAGACCTAACCATACCATGGAGGTGTGGTTACTTATTTCAGGAGAGCAATTTAAACTGATGAGAAGAAATTAGTAGTAGCTTCTTTCATGTGTGTTGTTCCTTCTGCTGATAGGAGAAAAAATAAGTGTAAATTTGTCAGAATAAAGATATTTAGAATATTAATTTATTTATATTCTTGAACTATTTATTTTTTTAATTTACATCAGTTTTTATGACCAAATACTTTTTTAGTATCCCTTGCTTGGACCATAGCCATTGTGCTGAGTAGAGCTGAGTGCCTGGAGCCAGCAGATCTGTTGAAAACAAAGTTGCCAGTTTAAAACACATATTTTAAAACATGAGTCTTCCCTTAAAAAAAATCTGAATATATCATGACTAACTCATTAGACTTTTATCAGATCTCAGTTGTGACAGGTCTATTTTTGCCTTCTGTTTCTTCCTAAAAATTGTTGCAGTACATTGAAATGAAAGCAGAATAAAGCCATCATCTTCCAATATTCTTGGTTCTTGGTGATTTGGGTGTCTGAGAAAGGGGAGCACTGGTGTAGCTGTTCAGTGTCAGTTGGTCAATCAGGTGTGGGTGGTCTCCACCTCAGAAGAGCCTCTGATAAAGCTTGATTTCTAGTGGCCAGGTTTTTTATTGTGGGGGTTTTTTTTGTTTGTTTGTTTGTTTTGTTTTTAAAGGAAGATATTTGAGGACAAAAGCCCTTTAGAAGTCTCAGGAAATATCGGTAAAAGTGACTTCTGTACACCCATGTACAAATTATCAAGGATGACAAAGTGGTGCCTTAAATAAATAGGTGTCCTATAAGCATCCAAATGTAGAGCACTCAGGGTTACCCTGAGTCTTTCTATAATAGGATAATTTATCTATAAAAGGATAAAATTATTTTAAAGTTGCTTACTACCATTGCTCATAATGCAGAGCTTTTAATTTAGTAGTTTTCTGAACAGTTGCAAACTCAGGAAAGGTTGGTGGTTTTTTGGAGGCTTTTTATTCATTGTCACCTCTTAAAACAGTAAATGTTCAGAACCATCTTGGTCTAAATATTGCCCTTCTTGCTATTCACTATTTTGTAGTGTTTAAACTGTGGCTTCTTTCTACATTCCACACCAACAACTCCAAAGTGGTTCTCTGAAACAATGAAAATTATATTTTTTTTCTGAGTTTATTGTAAGGATAATAATTTTTTTAACCCTTTCTGTCCTCATAGTGTTACAGATTTCTTAAATTTTATCAGAATTGTAACAGTTCTATAGCATCATAATAATTACCCTATAAAATATGCTCTTTGTAGATAGTAATATTTAAAGGTGTTTGCACATAAAAAGGCAAAGATGCAAGTATTCAGGATAGTACAAAGTTCCATTTCTTATTTTTTTCCATTAAAATATCATTCTCAGTATTTCATGGCTGTAGTTTTTGTGGGGATTTTTTGTTTGGTTGGTTGATTTTGGAGTTTTTTTATCATGCTACAAACTTCCAGTGCTAGAAATTCCTTGCTTTAGTTTATTGTCAAAGAAATGGTCTTGAGAAGAAAGTAAAACTCTAATTCATGTGTTACTTTAAAGCAAGGCCACACAGTAAGAAAGTAAATAATGTGTTTTGCCACTGTTTCTAAAATACCACTTAGGCTTTCTCTGGCACTTCACTATGCTGTGTCAGTTGATGATAACCTGGATTTCAGACATCGTTATTAAAGAAGACTTGAGAAATAAAGAATTTAATGATTACCAGTATAGGTTGTAGTCTGGGGAACAAGATTTAATCAAGTTTATTAGCAGGTGATGTTACAACAAACATCTTCATGCTGAAGTCAAGTCGGTCACAAATTCAGTATTCTTCTGGACTTGTGTTGTAAAAGGAGATACCAAGGCAGTACTGGTATATTTTATGTGGCACATCTTAAAACATAGCCAAGACTGCTGTCTGTGAATAGAATTGGTAATGCTGTACCTGAGCCTCTAACCTTGCAGCTCTCACAAGACATTCTCTGTTGTGCCATGGGTAAAGACTGGGATGGAGAGGGATTATGCCAGGGGATTCCCTGCTAATCCAGATCCCTGTGGTTAAATTGAAGCCACTTTAGCTTTTTCAGTAGCTGAACAAGTATTCAGAGCATGTGAGAATCCATACATTTTACTAATTATTAGGTTTTTCAGGGAGATACAGGGATATATCTGTGCATGGAGGGTTTTTGTTTGTTTGTTTTAAATCACATGTTTTTGGATGTTTGTGAATGTTAGCACAACACTGCTGCACACCTTTATTTGAAGAGCCAGGTTAGAATGTGAGCTACATGCACACGGGAATTAGGGCAATGTGCTTCTTGCATGTAGACTGACTACAGATCATATGTTATTGACACATGTCTAGGTAATGCCTTGTGTTTCAGAGAGGTTTAATGTGTTTTCCAGCAACAATCTGATTTTCATGTTTTGGCTTCTCAGAATGTATATTGTTAATACTGCGGGACGGATAGTTTTGGCTTTGTTCTACAAAAAGAAGATATTAATGAAACAAAGAATGTTTTAAAGCACTTTTTTACAACGACTTTAAAGTGGTTTCTAAGTGTTTATTTCAATTTGTAATCCTCAAGTGCACCAATCATTAGAGTATTAAGAAGTGTATGGATTGAGAGCCAATTTCTTGCATTATTACTGTATGTAGAATGTTCTTTTAGTTCTCAATATCAGATAAAATGAAAGTGGTCGTCACTTTTACTTAAGGAAACTTTTATGGCTTTTGTTTTAAATTAACTTGAAAATAACAACCTATGTTCTATGAATACTAAGGATTGGATGTTTGCATTCTTATACATGAGCTCTATGTTTCTTAGTGACAAAACAAGTTGAACTGAATCTCTGTGGAATACTTCTCCTTTGAGTACATTTTTGTGACTATGTTTTCTTTATTTTCTCTGTTAAGGTCTGCTCTCTGAAAGACTATGTATATTATGAGTGTGTTTGGGCCATAAATACGTCACAACAAACGCAGGGTTGAGTAGTTTGGTGTAAGTGTGGTATAGGAGCACTTAGTCCATTTTTCAGTTATTCTGATCCCATACAACTCCAACCATTGGCACTTTGGGGGTTTTTTCACCCTACACTTTTCTTAAAATATCCCAGTGTAACTTACATATGCAACCTATGGTTGTGGAAGAAGCAGGTTTTCGATGACTTAGACTTTTTGGCCTGTCTCAGGATGTCAGTTCTTCTACACATGTCCAAATGCCACATGATATTTCAGATATGGTTGAGGTTTTTCCCTTTTATCCCAGAGCTCTTTTTAGTGATAGCACTGCAGTGCATCTTCCTGTTGAAAATCATCCTGCTATCACACTGAAAGCTCATGTGTGGCAACACCTCTATTTTTAGGATGAATGTTTTATATATATATATATATATTTGCCTATCATTATTGTGATTATACACAAATACTGTGTAAGTTAGGTGCCCCTGTAATCTTACTGATTCCCTAAATCATATAATTGATGCCTAATACTAAGTTTAGACTAAGAAACCTGTTTAAATAGCTATGCTGAGGTTTGGATACAGTGTAGTCTGATGTCCTGGGAAGAACAGGGACTGCAGTATTGTTTTCAGGTACCTTGCATATTATTGCCTTTGATACTACCAGTCACACAGATTATGAATATTTTGCACCGAAGTTTTTTTCTAACCCCCTCTCCCAAATATATTAATCTCTGTCTCAGACCAGTTTCTGAAGTCTTCTGTTGTAGATAGTGGTTAGAAATGGTGAAGGAGCAAATAACAGCTAATTATTTGCTAGTTTCTTGCAAAGAAGGACAAAGTAGTTAGAGCTTCTGAATAAACACAATTATATAGGAAAAAGTAGCCATAAGCTTTTTTGTTTCAAATAATATATTTAGTGAATTTTTATGGAAAAAATTAACAAAGGAACTCATGAAAACTGTTATTTAATAATTTTTTTTTTTTGCTTGGGCAAAATACATTTCACCATTTTCTCTGGAAACAAGTCGATAGCTTGGTCTCAAGAGAAAGAGGTTTACAAGCTTTTTTATAATGTGGTATACTCTCAATGCTCACATTCCCAGCTATTTGCTTAATTGTTAGGTCAATCTTCAGTGCTGTGTGTGACTGTTAATTACAATCTGTTCTCATAGTATCAGTCACTTCATAGCAAGTTTGTGTTGCTCAGCTTTCACCTGCAGCTACTCACCTGCACGTTAGCACGAGGGCAGCATTGAACTTGTTCTTAGAATGAATGGAAAGTGATGGTAGGTTGCAGGAAGTTTGTGGTTTGGAATCAAATTTTAAGCAGTCAAATAGGTTCAAGGTATCAATAATGCAGCATGTGAGGAAGAGGAAATTCAATAAATTACAGGCCTCTGAAATAGTGTGGTTTCATTTATGGTGTATAAATCCCGAGGCACATATTGCTAAAGCTTTTGGTGTAGAAACCCCATCACCTCCTCATGTCTACAGTGAATATCTTTGGCATTCTGTGCCTTCTGGCAAATTAGCTAGAATTAAAAAATACAACAAGTTAAGGGTATTGCAGTGATTATTTAAAAGCTGTTTTGGTAACAGGCTTCTTAATTTCACTTAGAAGAAAATTAGTATATGTATATGTGTGTTTCTGAATGCAAAGTTTTCTTGAAAGAGTGAGAATTGGTGACAGATTGTTGACATTGCCAATAAAATCAACTTAAAAATTCCAACAATATGAAACTATGACATAGCATAAAGGTGCATTAATGGTTAAGATAAGAGCTCCAAAAGAGGTAAAAGCTATTTACATATACTCAGATCTATATACAAATAGACAATAGCTAATTTTATAAGCCCTGAAGCATATAAGAAATATGGAGATAAATTTTTTAGCAGAGTCTCTTGCAATAGGACAAGATGCAATGGTTTTAAGCTGAATGGAAATAAAGTCAGATTAGTTATAAGGAAGAAATTTTACATTGAGGGTGGTAAAACACTGTAACCCCATGGTTACCGAGTGCATTTGGATCGCTCATTATTTTCTGAAGTTATACTTGAAAAATCTGAATATACAGTATGCTAAGAATTTGTACTGCTTACACTGTATACTTTTCTAAAATGCACTATTTGAGTGTATTACTCATGTAGCAGTAATAACATGCATGGTAGGAAAACTTGTATTTAGTATGCCTCTGATTATTTTTTTGCACTATTTAGGTGAAATTATATATATAAGCTGGTTTCAAACTATACTTTTAAAGTTTAGGCATTGGTGCTGTTGGGAACTCAGAAAGGATCTGTCAAAAGTCATACAGTCATATTAGAACCGTAAGACCCACGTTGTATGTGCACACTGTGTGTGTGGCATACAGCTTGTTAAAGAAGGTGATGTTGGTACATGTATGGTCTGCTTCTAGAAGTTGCACTTGGAGCGGGATTGTCAAAATCTGTCTTACATTTTTAAGTAATGGATGCCATCGTGTGCATATATATGACTACCAGAAAATCCTGCTTTGCAGAAATCCTTCATTATGTTGTGCAGTCTGCCCTTAAAAGAGGTATTTTCAACAGCAGAAATAATTCAGTGATTTTGTTTGGTTGATTTTAAGTATACTTGGTTTGATTTTTTTATCATGATTATTTTTAGATTTTAACACACTTTTAATAATTACAGGTTATAGGTTCGTGCATTAAGCTTTTCAGAAACACTTTTCAAAGTCAGTATTGAATTCAGTGGGAGTTTTTCTTGTGCCCTACCTACCATT
This sequence comes from Willisornis vidua nigrigula, assembly GCA_021164005.1. Lineage (NCBI taxonomy): Eukaryota > Metazoa > Chordata > Aves > Passeriformes > Thamnophilidae > Willisornis > Willisornis vidua. The sequence goes on along the minus strand of JAJPCS010000021.1, from coordinate 457,288 downwards.
TTCTAAAAGACATTACACTTAGGAGCCTGATCTGCGTGCAGATTGTTTGTAGAATAAGTGTATAAAGATAATGAAGAATGTAAATCCAGTTCCTAAGAAAGCCTGCATCTGCCCACATGCTATCAAAAACTTGGACTCCTATATCTCCTAGGAATATATAGGCTTTACAATCTTCACAACATTTATTTGTAAAGATAGGACCACTTCTTTAGCTGATTATTCCAGAATGAAAATTATGTTCTTAGTACTTTGTAGTAGCATCTGTTAGAACTCGGTCTTCAAGAGGTGTTAAGAAACACTGAATTATTTTTATGTGACATGTTGTGTATATATGTCATCGGACATCTGGCCATTAGAAGAAGCTGGTGGATAAGTAAAAGGTTTACTGAAGAAAAAAAAAAGGCAGAACTAATGGAATACTATTTGTAGTAAGAGTATAATAATATGCAGATGTTTTGAAGGAACTAGTTCTGACATTGCTTCTTAGCATCCTTTATCTCAAGAAAACAGTCTGTTAAATTATGAAAGTATTGTTGTGTCAGGACACACATTTGGGGCAAAACAGCTACAGGCTAATCCACTGAGGATGTTGTGGAGGTGATTTGTGTTGGTCAGATCATATACTGGTCACTGAAATCCCATTTGATTTCAGAACCACGTTTTGTCACCTGCATTCAGCATGTCTGTGGTTACATATATATGTATTTATATAGTTGATGTAAAAATCTGCTGAACAAAGGCCTAATGAGACCTTTTTCAAACTAGTCAAACAAGGTTTGAAAATGAGATATGAAGGAATAATTCAAATTTTTATATGCTTTCCCCAAAATTTCAAGTCTAAGTCAAAGAAAAATACTAAATTTCAAAACATCTGATCAACTGCAGTGATAATACCAAAAACCAAAGTACCAAAAACTCATTCAAATATGGGGTAATGTTAGTTTGTAAATAATGTTTAAATACTATATTGTTAAAAAAAATAAAAATGTGTGGACCAACCTGTATAAATTGTACCTTATTTGGCTAGCATGGATTTCTTTGTGTGTGAGCTCTTGGTAATATCATGACAAATGAACATTAAGGAGAGGTAACAGGTTTAAGAAAGCATATTCTTACAAATGCTGCTTTAGCTGTTGAGGCGTACTAGAGCATGAAGACATGGTTTCCAAATGTTTTAAGAGGTTTTTTTTCTAACAGCATTATGTACACTTAAGGTTTCCAAAAATTTGTCTGATGAGTGTCCAAGTTGAGTAAAATGCTATGTGTTGTCACACCTATTATTTCTGGTATTTTTTTCTCACATTAAATTGAATTGGGCTTGCATGATCATTTTCAGCTTTCCCTTCATGCACACATTTTTCTGAGTTAATGTTTCATATTTATTTTCATTTTTCCATTAATTTCTTCCTCTTCAGGTGCAATCTAGCTCCTGTGGTGGAGTTTGCTGCCGATGTGGGAACTAAATCTGATTTTATTACCATGAACCCATCAGTTGTACAAAGAGCATTTGGAGGCTTTCGGAATGAGAGTGACAGAGAAAAATTTGTGCATAGACTATCCATGCTGAATGACAGTGTCCTTTGGATCCCAGCTTTCATGGTCAAAGGCGGAGAGAAGCATGTGGAGTGGGTTAATGCATTAATCCTTAAGAATAAATTGAAAGTGCGAACTGCCTATCCATCACTGAGACTTATTCATGCTGTCAGAGGGTAAGTGTATGGAAAAGACTGGTCTGTCCTTAGCACGATGAAACTCATAACTAGAATTCCTAGCAGGCAGAAAAAATAGATTAGTGGTAAAAGAAGTACGATATTTCCCTTACTGTTGTAATGGATTGCACTTATGATAAGTTTGTTTGGTAATAAATGTCATGTGCTCATTTAGCCTGCTCTGATGCAAACAACTGAAATGCACTAGGACAGTAACATTTTGATTGCACTGTATGTGTAAAAAGGTATCATTGTTACTGTGATAAGCTAACTTAAAAAATAATCTGAGTTCATAGGATATCTGTGAGTCATCAAATGAGTGTACAATGAATGTACATGTCTTCTTTGAGACAAGACTATGAAAATAAAAAGTACAGTCTAAATAGCATAGGAGTGTAAGGTAGCAACCATGTAAATAATGAAGTCTGGCAGATCTGAAAATGCTGAGCTCCTTCATAAAATCCTTCATAAAACACCTAGGATTTGTAGCAATCTTTCTCTGTTTGAATTTGGCCAGATGCTCAGGCAATTGAAAAACATTGATCCGAATCACTGAAAACACCAATGTAACCAGTTGTTAAAAAAAAATGTATCCATGCTTTGTGCAGAGATTTTTTTTTAACCTCCTAATTAAACAGAACTGTCAGATGAAGGCTTCACTGTCACTACAAGTATATAGGACTGTGCCTGAAAAACTTTTAGAAGATGAGGTGGTGCACTATGTGTTTGTGTAGCAAATTATGACAGCATGGTAATATTCAGCTTGACTTCCTTGAACTATACTGTCTGTGAGGTTTTGGGAGATGCCTGAAATACTGCTATTGGTTTGTACACCAGTTAGTGATTATGTAGCTCTTTTTAGGATTACAGCAGTAGAGATAAGTTTAGAAGGGATGTTTGAAACATCACCCAATCTAGTATGGTAATAAAGCTTAAAAATAAATTATTCTTCAGGCTATTAAGACTGTAAATACGACTTTCTCCTTTTGCCATGTCTCACATAGATGAAGTGCTCCACTCCCCATGTGATGCACTTCTTGCACTGAAAAAAATAATCTGTTGCCTTTGAAATGTAGAAGTCATTGGGAAATCCTTTAATTTTTTACAGAGTTGCTCGGTTTTGTTTCAGAGTTACACTTTAGCTATTTTATGGGCCTTGATTCTGTTGAATTTTCAAGTATTTGAAATGCCTGTAGCACATGGATAGGTGTAGTGGCTTTTGTGTGTGTGTATAAATCTGCATAAATAAGATTGTTTCCAGTTTAGAAACAGCTGTTGTAATTTTCATCTGCTAAATCTGGGCAAAATTATCAAATATGAATGGTAATTTAGAATGTGAATTCTTTAAGTTGGCCAACTTGAAGGTCATTTAGGGGCCTTTGTCTTAAAAAAAGAATTAGCACATACATTTCTCTCTGAAAGAGGCAACAAAAGCTCTGCTAGCAGAATTGTTGAATTAGGCTATGCTGTATTTTAGGTTATGCATAGCAGTATCATCTAATATGACAGCAGACGTTTGTCCAGTTGTTGAATCTGTGCTCTCTCAAATTTAGGTTCTCCACTTCCAAACTTGTTTAATCAACTTGTATTCCCATTTTTTGTTCTTGTAGAAAGTAACCTAATATCTTTGTTACTCATCTTTTTTGGTAATTTGAAGAAAAGCAAAACAAGAAGTCCAATTTAGCTTTGTTCTAACTCTTGACTTTATAAAGTGAGGCAGATGAGGTGATATGTTTTCATGAGTCAAGTCTGGAAGTGATGCAGTTAGCAGTAATACATTTGAAACAAATACTTCTTGGATGTCTTAGACGGCAGTCTGAAAGACACCAGCCCATAATAATGAGGTTTGTAATACAACAAAGTAAAAGACATCCTGGGGATTAATAGTGTTGCTTTACAGGTTGAATTACATCTCCTTAGGATCTATTAGGTTTACATGGCAATGGAATACCCTGGTGGTATGAGAAACCAATAAGCAAAAACTGCTCTTAAACAAAATTGTGCCTGAGCTAAAAATTATTATTCTCTACAAATAAGAAAAGTAACTTAAAAAACAAAGTAAAATGTAAAGCTGTGTAACCTGGTTGTCAATCAATCCATTTTGAGCAGTAAGACTGGGAAAGTTTAAGCAAGTTACAGCTGCTAACTTCAGTTTGAAAATAATGGAAAGCTGTCTGCTGTGTGCAACTTACTTAGTTTTAAGGCAAATCTTCATTATACTGTATTCTATCTATTGTTCTTATGTTTATTTCAAATTCTATTTGACGATTTATGAGTCTCTGGAGAAATATTACCTAAAAGGAATTCTTACAAAACTGTCTTTGTTTTATGAATCTGAGCTATTGTTGTGCATTTGTTTTGAGGTATTTGGTATCTTTGTCTGTATGTTTGATGCCTTTGCAAGGTCTCTCTGCTTGCGAGTTTAAGTCTTTGTGAAAGTTAAGTGATGATCTTGCTGAGGCCTGTGGTGCTTCAGTAGAGTGTGAACATTGCTGCTAGGTGAATGAGAAGCAAAAGCAGGAAAGCTTAACCACAAAGCCTCCATGTTAAAACACACAGTAAGATCTGTGCAGGGCATTTAATCTCCTTCACAGGGTGCCTGAGATACGTGCAAGACTGAGAATGCAAGGCTTATGGTATGTCTTTCAACCTCTTAAGCCTCTAAGGGAGACGAGGTTTGGTTTATTGATGGAAATAAGATAAGTAAAGGTGAACTACAGGAAATGAGTTTTGTAGACTTCTCTTAATTTGCACAAGAGAACTACTTGGATCTGTAGCATTTGTGAGCATTCTCAGATAGTTACATCTTTGTGCTTGAATGTTTCTTAATGATTTTCATTAAATGCTACAAATGTTTAGAGTGGACACATGGATATGTAGCATTTTCAATCACTGACCTGTGTTAGTATTTGTAACATCCCCAAACTCCTCTTAAGCTCCATACATGTAAGTATCCACTCCTTTCGTTTACAGTTTCTTGCCCTGATAATTCCAAAACATTCTGATTATACTCTTTGAGAATGCATATTTTTATTATATAATAGTTTATATGAAGATGGCTAAAACTGTTTTAAATTAGACTTTAGTGATAAGACAATCAGTCAAGAAAGACACTGTGGGTCTTATGTTGCTTTTTATATCTTGAAACTCTCACAAATTTGTGACAACTTAAGCACAGTGAGATTTCTGTTAGACTGGTCCAAAGATGTAGTACCAGGAGGGTCTCATGAAGAATTGTCCTCAACATGAAAGCATATTCTTATGAATACAACTTGCAATTTTTCTGTTTAATATATAAAATATTCCTTTAACCTGTTTCATAAGACTTATGCACCTAGGTGGTGTTCTTTAACTGCAAGTATACCTGCACATGTGGTACCCATCAGGGTTCTATCTGTATAATTCAGCTGCTTGAAATGAGGCTTTCATTTGAAACTTTAATGTATTATTTTGCAACTACATGTCTTCTTAATTTAAAAGTATAAAGTGCTTGGCGGCTGAAAACTACCTAAAAGAAAAGGTGACCATCCTAAAAAGTTATCAAGTCTTCCCTTTTTTGGACGAACAAATTCCATGAGTAAATTTAAATTTATATTATAAGTCCTTTGATTTAATGCTCCTAAAATTTTATTAAAATTGTGGACCAAATAATTTATTATCTAATCATCAATAAAGTTCATAATTTCAGCCTGACATGCTAAATACTAATAGAGAACATCTAATGCTGAAGGGTGCAGGCTGACAGCCTCAAGGTTCAGGAGGTATATTGTCTTTATTCCTTTTTGTGTGTGTCACATTGCCAAATTTTTCCTTCATTAGTCTTTAAAGGATACAGTGTAGGCCGAGTCTAACAGCAGAACATAAAGTTTCTTAGACTTCTGATTGAGTTGAGGCCAAATTCTGTATTTCTAATACAGATAATACAGAATTTATTTTATCTAATAGTGAACAGTTTTCTGCAAGCACATACAGCACTGAAATTCTCACTCCTATTTTTCCTTGTCTCTTAATGAAAGAAAACTTATGAGGAGGATGCAGTATTTCAGAGTTGAATTTGATCAGATAGTAAAATAATGACTGAGATAGTGTTTTTAAACTTCTTTTTTTGTACAATTTTTGGGTCAAAAAAGAAGAATGTGGTTGTTGGAAAAAAACTCTACTTTTTGCAGATTTCATGCTTTATTAAACTTATGGGCTGCTCCTCTAAAATCTCAGAGGAATTTTAGGTTTTAAAACCAGATTATGTAAATATGAAGTCTGACACAATAACTACTTTTTTAATCAGGAGCATGTCATAAATGACCATTGGGTTTAAATTTTTTTCTTTAGTAGATTTAGATCAACTAGTTTCATGTGACAGGTTTTTTTCTCTATTTTGTTCTTTCACTTCTTGATCAACAAGTTTTGAATATTAGACTTAGAAAGGGACTTGGGAGCCATTGCGTGATTTTTTCACAAAGTGTCTCAAAAAGCTAATATGTGGAACTTCTAATGTAATTGTGCACCTATTGACAAAACAGTTGAAGTAATCAATATATAACAGAGTTAAAGATGGAAGAGTTCAAGAATCTATAAATTAAAACCTTAACTGATTAAAAGGATTTACTTGCTCTCTAATGTCACTGTCAAGAAGATTAATTATGAACTAATTATAATGAGCAAACAACGCAACTTCTTTTTTTTCAGCTGACTTTAGCAGCAAATTTCAGAAAATTTGATTTAATAATGACCTTGAGGTTTGATGCTGAAGAGTTTCATTAGGATTATTTGTAATAATATTTTCCAAATGAAATGAGACTCTCTGAGGTGTGGACAGTGTCCCTATAGAGTCATGTCTCAGTAGCAGAGCTGTAATGGAATATGGATTAAGGAGTAGGCAAACAGGAACTGAGCCTGCTGGGATTAGAGTCCAGATCATGTTGTTTATTTCCGTTGGTGGCAGACAACCAAACTCAAAAGTAGGATCAGCAGATACGTTCTGCTATGGATTCCCCTTTGCAGTTCTGTGGAGGGATTAGAGTGTTCCTAAGACTAAGCATGTTGTTGGTACACAAGGTGGAGGTCAGACTTAACTCCCAGAGCCTTGCACAACTCCTTTTTTTTTGTGCTTCTGCTGGTGAGTGAAGGCATCCTCAGAAGGGGCTGAACACCACCAACCCTTTACCCTGCCAAGCAATACAGTCTTACAATACACTAGTTCTCCCCCATTTCCTCTCCCAACTCCACAAAAGAAAGTTCTCACAGTCATTTGTATGTGTAAGAATGTTTTCTTGGCTTTTTTTCCTACTGGAGCCATCCCATGAACTGTTAGTCACTCACCAGCAATATCACTGAAATTGCTTCACATAAGATTCCTTCCCATCTTTTGGGTAGAAACAATTGCGTGGACATCCTGTGGGATTTGCCTGTGTTCTGCTTATTTCCTCCTTAATACTCCCTGTGAAATAGCAGTATTATCCTGCATTAAACACGGCAGAACTCCCACTGCAATTTCTGCGTTTTGCCTATGTACAAAGTCTGCTGTGCCTATTTACAGTCACTTTTAAGTGAAGGGTCTTTTTTTTCTTTATTAGTGAGAGCAAACAGCTGTTCTTTGAATGTAGTGACCTTTTGCACAACTTTTCCACTGATCCAGATTCTTTACTCTGGGAATTACAGAGAAAATACTTTCAGAAACTCAGACATGCAGCAATCAAGTAGTTCTCCAGCAGCTCTGTGCTAAGAAACAATTACTGTGAGCAATTTTTATTGCAAACACATCTCTTTCTTTTCTCACTGTTCACAGACTTGACTTAGCAGGCTTTACTTTTTTCTTTAGTGCTAAAATGTATTTCTTAAGAAAGGCCATTTTGAAATACATGGATGAATAATTACCTCAAAAAACAAAAGATCACAGAAATGGCTATTAAGCTAAAAATAGAATTCTAAATATAGAATGACCATGTATTTTGCATCATGTATTTAAATATTCAAAATATTGGGGGAAAAAATCACTCTAGTTTCCTGTATTTTCAGTGGAGTACAATCCTGTTTTTTATATATATGGATGTTAAAAGGAGGAGTTCTACATTGCAGTATCCTTACTTAAACTTTGAGCTGGATTTGTTTGGTAAGTTATGCAAACAGATGGGATGCCAGTTAGTTTGGATTTTAAGGACTTAATCTGTTGTGTGAAGTTGTTCTTCCAATCCCAGGATCCTGTCCTAAGAGGAAATGGAGAAGTGATGCTCCCATCCCTGAAGTGGAGACACTCCAGGGTTGACCTTCGGTCCAAGAGCTAATTACCAGAGCTGCAGCATCCCTGCAGCCTCTGAGGGTGCCCCCTCATCTGGTTCACAGTTTCTCAGGATGAGCTTTTATTTCCTTTGCACAAGTTCTCCTATTTCATTGTGTTTCTGAAAGATTTAGAAAGGTCTCTCAAGGGGTACCTCACTTTTTTAGGGGAGTTTTTGATGGAGCAAATACAGTTAAAGTAGAGGAGGACACGAGGAGGAAACTGAATGTGCACTAAACTGACTGCCTTTTTATATTTTTCATTGCCTGGTCCATTCTGTCAGGTAGGCCATGAAAAGCCTGATCATGACTATTCTTATTTTTATTTACCTTTTGATAATAAAATTCTGTGAGTTGTTTGTGGAAAGGGATTTCAGCTCTTTTGCTGTGGCAACTGTTGCATTCCTTATTATAAGCAGACTTCTAAGTTAAGTCTTCTGAGGCTGAATTTCAGGTTTCAATTAGTGGAGAGCAACAGGATTAGTCATGAGAAAAAACAGTAATGAAATCTCCCATTTTCAAGTTTTGCTGCTTAGTTTAACTGCACCATACCTAATGCCAATGCCTGCCTAGCAGCTGAGCAGGGAACAAGTAACACACAGTTTATTCATACAGTGTATTTAAAGATTTATATTTATTTTCAAAACTATTTTGCTCCTTATTACTTTTCAATTTTAGGTTTCGATTTTTTTCTTTTTAATTTATCTTTATGTAAAATCTGTTTCTGAAGACTATAGAAACATGTTAAATTTATTAACTGTCATTTGACCATATTATTCTCCTGTAACAAAACCTGTAGCTGTGCAACTGAGAAGTAAACTAGAAGCAGTTTTTGTATTCTGTCTTTGAGGAACAAATAACAAAGAGGACTGGAGTCCACAGGGAATAATCTTGGCCAGATAGTATTAATAAAATCAAGAGTAGCTTTCCTTGGGTTTTTTTTAACATGTGAGATGAATTATCTGCTGATTCTCGATGGCACATGTGTGCGTGAGAAAATTCTGATAGGTTTCCTTCCTGTTTCTAAAGTAATGTTTCTAAGGTAAGACAACAATACAAATTCTGCTTTTTTTGTTTTGTTTTGATTGTAATGCCTACCAGCAGTGTTCAAAGATATGTGCATTTAGCTTTGATCTTACCAAACTTTTGTGATGAGGAGTCGTTGTGTTAAGCATTTGGCTGGTAACAGATTTCATTTAATGTTAATTACTGAGGTAACATGTAAATAAGTGAGCAGAGCTGCAGCTTTATGCACTGTGTGATTTGGCATTTCCCTTTGGTCAATTCAAGTCATTGGGTTGTTAAAATGGATAGTGCTTCAGTGTAATAATACACTGGCACAGTCCTTACAGCAGTGTCAGTACAGGGAGGAACAGTTTGGCTTTGTATCTTCTGTTACCTCATTTTTTAATGCACACAGGTTTCTTCAAAGTGCTTTAATGGATCTTTTTTTGAAGTCTCCGAGTTCTTGTTGGTATGCAGAGAGATTTAGGTGTTTCAAGTCAGAAGCACTGAGTAGCATTTGGGCATTTTCTTGTCTGAAGTTACCAAATGCCAAGGCTAATGGCTACTTTCCTCCCAAATACTGGGAAGGTGGTCTGTTTTGTGTTTGTGAGTAACACAGAAGTGTTTTGGCTGTGCCTGCAGAACCTCAGAAATTCCCCCATCTCACTAGCCCTGTACCCAGTGGTAGTCGGCAAAATCTGGGAATGGACACAGCCAGGGCAGCTGACCTGATCTGACCAAAAGGGAAATGCCATGCCATGCGACACCTAGCAAGCTGTCTTCAACTTGATCCCCAAGTTTACTTGGGTTTGCTCTTCCTGTTCTCTCCCCATTCCACTAAGGAGGGGGGTGGGAAGGCAGTGTCAGGCCACCATGTAAAGGAAGGAATTTGTTTATTTGCTGCATCATCTCTGTACAGGCTTTTCAGAGACTAAGGGAAGCTTGTTAGCCTGTTTCAGTTCACATGAAAGAACTAGAAAGTGAGAAAAAGGGTAAGCATTGCTTTATTTCAGACCCTTGGGAGGGTTAGGTCAGCGCTGGCAATTCTAGTGATGTTTTAAGCACAGAACACGTTTTGAAAGAAAATAACTGATTCATCAGTTGGCAGATCTGGATTCTGCTTCTTTGGTGTTGGAAGGCAGACCATGGTTGAGTTAGATGTTTGTGCCTGTGTTTTGTGTGGAATGAGAGTTAAGTCTCTCACCAGTACTCATTTCCTTCCCATTTGAGACTAAGTCTCTGTCCCTGTGCATTCTGTCTTACACACTTCTTTCAGCAGAGATTGTTCCTGTGAATCCTGTTTCAGGTGTCCTACTGTCCTTATGCTCATTTGTAGACATAAGGACATACATCTATACATGTATGGGAGGTTAGTGTGGTTTGCAGATTCACATTGAGTTCAATGCTCTAAAATTGCCCTATTGAAATCCTTCTTTGAGTTTCATCCTTCAGTCTTCAACAAGTGAATTAATAGGCCAAAGGAAAATTTAAGAGAATAACAGCTACTTCTAAAATGTAAAAAAAAAAATAAAATTTATATCTACCATTTTTATTTTCAAACAATATTTCTGTATTGAAATAATAGTTCATATACCTCAGGAGCACTGTGGAAACAGTGCTTGTTGATGTTTTCTATTCTGTCTTTAGTGGGAGAAAGTGTCATGATTTGCATTTTTTGAAGTACATATTTAGTGAAATAGTCAAAGAAAATTGATTTAGAGAAAGTTATTGCTAGAACTTGCTTTTTCATTTTACACTTACTTGTACTATTGTCTAATATTGAGATAGAGGGGACTTTCCAAAAAAAGTGAGTAATCGTTTCCTCTTGCAAGAAAAGACCTATAAAAGGATCTGAGATAGGACCTACCGAGAACGAGTTTAGCTCCTGGTTTCAGAACATTTTGGAGGCTCACAAGGAGGATTTTATTTGTGGGGGTTTTTTTTTCCATTTTAGTATTAATGTGGACAAACTTACTAGAAGAGTTGGCAGAGAGGAAGTAGTGGGTGTTTTCAGAGTCATACTGAAACCATCAGGTGGCACAGCTTATGGTTGTATCAAATTCTTCAGCCTTAGATGAAATGAAACTACATTAGAAGGGCTGAGAGGACAGTAGTCTTTGAAAGATTCATGTGTGGCACAAACTTTACAGGTGAGGCTTTGCCTTTTTCACCTTTTAGTCTATAAGGGACAGAGCACAGAAAATGCAATAAGAAGAAGGCAGTCTACAGAACATAGCTCTCAATGACAGGAAGCTTTCAGAAAAATTGCCTCAATGTTTATTTTTGTCTTCCTTTGCAGAATTAGCAGTCGTTTAAAAATCACTGAGGAGAAACTCTGAGGTCTGATAGGGACAAGGTCAAGGAGGGAAACCTTCCCTCCATGCTGCAGTGTGTTCTCTCCAAACAGCGAGGCTGCAGTAGAGACCTGCGTGGCTGCATGAGACCCTCTGAGCACAGGTCTGGGCTGTGCTGGGGAGGCTGTGCCCAGGAGATGGTGCAGCATGGTTTGCTCAAGGGGGATAGCTGGGAGCTGGCTCTGGAAGCAAAATGCAGGGCTTGACCTGTAGATTGCTGACGTCAATTGGGATTTCTGTTTCCTGCAAAGGGTTTGTCATGGGTTTCCATTGAGAAGTTGATTTGCTGTACTTTGTGGGTTTCCCCCAGGGACGTTTCACAGTGGGAGCAGATCCAGAGAGATGCTGCTGGCTGTCTCTGGAGTCTATTAGAAGGTGAACTGGAGGAATTCAGGAGAAAGAGTAGAATAGGTGTCCTAGTTCAGCAGGTGGGACCAGTTAACACTGTGTGTGGGTGATCAAAGCTGTGTATTCTACCCCCTCTATTCATTCCCCAAGGACAATGGGCCATTAGCAGCAGCTGCCCAGGGAGTCATTATCACCTTCACACCCAGCCTGAGGGGGTGTGGCTGCTAATGGGCCATCAACAGTTCAGGGATACCCCATGACTCCTAGAGTTAATCACCCATTGTGTGAGTCCCTGCCCTGGGGGAGGGACTGGGTGCTCCCTGAGGGTACATAAGTGGTGGGTAAGAAGACTTGGGAACCACTTGTTGGATCCAGAGGAGCAGCAGGACCTCAACAGGAGGAGGCCACCGCTCTTGACTAGACTGCAACTGCCACTCTTGACCAGACTACGGCCATCACCTGCACCAACAGGTTTCTCACTTCTTTTTGCTTTGGACTTGGGGAAACCACACGGGTCTCAGCACAAGGGCAAACAAACCTCTTTGGGTTTGTGCCCCAGGACACTGGGTTATACTGCCGGGTTTTGTGAGTTGAAAGCAATTTCTCTTTGCATCAGTGTATTTATGGTAATATCTTTCATTAAATTGTAACTCTGACTTATAATCTCTCGTATGGTGGGTCCATTTCTCCTGACAGTTTACCTTTAAAACCAGCACAATAGGTTTGAAAGGACATGGGTAGAGGAGGATTTGGCTCAAGCATTTGTGAATCTCTGCTCTCTGATATTGTTAATAGCAAACTAACTTTTCCAGCTGAATCTGTTTAGAGAACGGAAGGCTTCTCACCAATGAGGATAATGCATAAAGGCTGTTGAAGAGCACAAGATTTTTCTTGGATCCCTTTGCTTTAACTCATAAGATTGCTAAGGCATTGTAGTTATTTTGGTATGGTGATCATCCTCTGAAGCAGAGGTGAAAGAGAAGAGGAAATCTGTCTTTCTGGGTTTGTTTTCAAATTCTATAAACTTGTTTGTAATATGCAAAGCAAGTTCCACACAAAATATCTGGGAAATATGCCAATGTGTAAACAGAATTTATTTCTATAGCACTGATGACTTGAAGTTGAGTAGCTTAAATTCAGACTGAAGATCTCACTTCAAATTACTGTTAATTACATGGTTGATAGTAACTTAGTAAAGCCACTGGCAAAATATCACAGTAGCATAATAGTAAATAACTGTAAGGCAGTTCAGATTTTGTTTAAAGGCTTTACTCCAGAAAGTGACAACTATTTTCTTTTCTTTTAAAATAATTTTTAAATGCAGTTGCACAGCCTTTTCTTTTTCTTTTCTTTCTTACAATTTTATTTTAATCTTACAGTCTAGTGAACTGGATAGCTGATTTCGTTTGGGATTGTCATAATTCCTTTTTTATGTATTTTATTTATAACAGCAGTAATAATGTAGACAAATAGTAGACACCTACCTGCTGCATGCTTCTATTGATACATTTTAAAGTGTGTGAAACCCACAGAATGAAAATAAAGGAAGTTGTACAATGGAGAGGACACACTTCTAAATTTTTTTGGCAAATGCTAGCCAATAATGACAAAGTCTTTTGTCATATTTCTCTACACTTCTCTCTGACATATATAGCAGAAACAGAAATTGATGCAGCGAGCTGTCATATCAGCAAATCTTAGAGGAAAACAGGCTAAAGACAGAAAATCATTCTGGAGTAAAAACAGCCATTAATCTTCTTACTTAAAAACCACAGGAATTTCTCTTGGGAAGTTATTGCTTGTAAAATCAGTAGTGGGATCTGCAGCCTTTCACACAGGTATCATGTGTTTGTTTCTGATGGAGTGTACCACAGTGACAGAAAACAGTTTTTTCCTTGGTGTATTGCTTGTCCTTGTGAAACCAGTTGGGCTTGGCAGAACTCCAATCACAGCTCATTGCTGCTTGATTGGCATTTTGGTTGGCATTGTTTGTAGTGGAGCTAAAGCTTAACAGGATGTGAAAAGTGAAGGACATTAATTCTTTAAAGATGCTGGTCCTTTGTCAGGGCAGTGTGCAGACTCCTGTGCATTTCTTATGTGTTTCATTGTTTAAGATTTTCATATTTAATGGATTTTGTGAGGCAGTCTCTCACTGTTGAGCTCTACATTGTTGTGATGCAGCATATTGTTTCTGTTCAAACATGTTCTTCAACACATTCTTGCACATGCTTCAGTGAGTGCTTTTTGCCGGCTGATTAAAGGTAATCTTGAGCCTAAGGAGTAACTTCTGCCTCCTTAATTTACTGAAGCAGTTTACTTTTTTTGTATGAAGACTCTCTCTCTTGCTGGTTAATTCAATGACAACTGTGGGATTCATTATGGTAAAATCAATAGCTTTTATATCTGATTAATCTGCTCTGGTTCATTGCACTGATCAAATTTAAGGACCTGTAACACATATTTTCTGTAATAATCTCTAAAAAGGAGACTTCAGATTGTATTGATTACATCAAAAGAGGTCAGATTTTCTTCTATATAATTGAATTTAGTCTAATAAGTAACATAGCACTGAACATGTTGTTTTACTGTACCTATCCTATCCAGAGCTGATGTTGGGCATTATGGACTTCGGCTGTCAGGGGAAGCTGGGCACAAACTGAGAGCAGGTTTAACCTGTTTATAGTTCAATAAGGAAAGAGCATCCTGAACATATTCTCAGATTCACAGGCTGCACTTTTCAACATCAGTTTCAGTTATCAGTGACATTAATGATAGTCCTCATTCTGGGATCATCTTTATGAATTTCTTCTGAATGTTCCATAGTTTGGGGGAAGGGGGAGGAGGGTGAGGTGGGTTTGGTCTTGGTTGGTTGGTTTTTTCCCCTCCTTTTAGGGTAGGTTTAACAGTTATAAGTTGTAGAAAAATTGTCACCAAAGAATACAGACCTGTAGAATAGATGTTCTGGGCAACAAATAAATTAATATAGGGGTTTCCAAAGTGATAAAGGAATAATTTAATGATTTGAGTCGATTCTTGTATTACTGTGCTCCTAATTCCTTATTATGCATAGTGGACACTCTGCATTTTATTCTCATTCCTCAAATATTTGATTTTAATTGTTTTCTGAACATGACTGTACTTGCATTGTTTTGAAAAGAAAGAAAATTAGGACTTTTTTCTGTTACAGAAATATGCTTATTGGATCTTAGCCTAAGAACAGACATTCCCATCAGTAGGGAAGACTAGATCTAATGGTAAAAGCTAGAATTAGGGCAAGTTATTAATTTTAATTACACCCCTCCAGTAATAGTCTGTTGAAATTTTCATAGGAAAATGCTAATAAATTGCAAGTTATAGTAATGCTTTCATAGAGTATTAAGAATTCTTTAGGTTTTGGAATTGCATATTTTATAAATTTCATTGAAAGTTACCTGTGTGTTTCAAGGCACTTAGCAATGTCCCCAGTCACTGTAATGCACATTGCTACTACAGCTTTGCAGTAAGACTACATAGTTCTTTTTTTAGCTTACTATTCTTTATCTGAATTATCATTACACAAACAGACGGTTGTTCCCTGTTCTTAATTTGACCTGACTTTTCCAGAGAAGCTTTGGCTAATGTAGTTGAAGAGTCTTATCCAATCAGTCCCACTCTTTTTACAAATCAAATTCCTTTTCCCCTCCATTTGCCCATTTTTGACATGAGATAGCTTTGCATGTAGTAATTTTTAATGAACATTTTGTCATGCCCTCACCAATTCCCAGAAAAACTCAGAACCCCAGGGCACAATTTACAAAGCACTGAAGTTCAAGATTTACATGAACATGGGGTAAGTATAACCAAATTACTATGCAGAACATGGCTCAAATTTATTTCTTGGCTGTGGTACCTTTGCTGACTCAAGCCACTATCAAAGTTTCTTACCAAGGGACTGCTCAACAGTCTCTCTGATGCTTGAATAGCTACTCTGAAAAGTATAAATAAAGGCTCCTTCAGTAAGGGAGTATGGCTGGTAGAAAGCTGGCCTCTTATTTATCACTCTGCCCAATCTCAGTTAAAATGAGGTGAAATTGGATGCACTCTTGGGCTCTGATTTCTCAGTTTAGCTCCAGCAATAGGAGAGGTCCCAGAGTGGCTTGTGCCTCTGTCCTTTGGTACCTGCCCTCTGGATGCCACAGACCAAACTTGGGCCCAGGAAGCCAGGCAGCCATCAGCGTTGGTCTGGATCAATCCCTAGGTCCATAAAATGTTCCAGTAGTAGGGAACAGTAGCACTGTCTCTTGTGCCACCCCTGGATGAAAAGGGAGCCCTAGAAGATGAGTGAAGAGGAAAAGGACATTGTCTTGCAGTGCTTAACACTCAGGGCAAAGCTGCTTTTTTAGTGGAGTAGTTTGCTTCAAAAACAGACACAAGCATGATCATGAGTCAAAATATAAACTTAGGCCGTAAATGTCCTAAAATCTAAAAAAATCTCGGTGAAGTAAAGTATCTGCCTTCTCATGTCTGTTAGGAAATGCCATTTTTTTCCTGTACATTACACATTGGTTTTGTGTGTGTGTGTGACACTTTTCCCTACTTCCACTCTTATTTCCCCCACCTTTACATATGTTTCTGTGTGTGAAAGAGTGGTAGGTAGTCTTATTGTACTGAGTAGAAAAATCAATCTTAAAGCCAATAAAATATTCTTATGCTGTCTTCAGTCTGCTCATGATTCATCCCTTTGTTTCATTGCTTCAGTTTAATCCAAACAAGTGCCAGTACCGTTTTCTAGAGAAGAAAATAAGTAATATTTACAACGTACAAGGGAGGAGAAAAAGCAATTGACTCCCTCTAAAATATGCTTCCATTTGTAGCCTATTTACTTAAAATGCAATTACTTTCTTTTGCCTACTTTTATAACTGTTTCATTACTATTGGGCTTAGTATGCTTTCCACAATGGAAATCCAACACAACTTTTCCTACCAAAGTTTTTTTCTCAGCTTAGTTTATATTGTAGCTGTGCTTTATAGCTATAGACGTAGGATTATAGTTTATCTTCCGAGACTTTGTGGATAAAGAATGAAACAAAATAAAAAGGAGAACTACAAAATTATGGCAAATAGTTGCTTGGGTTCAGTATTCAACTTGTTGCATTTATTCCCTCCTAGTTAATCAAATATATTTGCTTTTGTCTTTTGTTATCATTGCTACTGTACCTTGCTGCACACATTTGTTTTGTATTAGCTTAGATCTGACTGTTGATGTGCCATCTAAACACGTCTCCCATCTTACATTTCAAATTCTCATAAAACCACATGTATGCTGCTTGGTCACCATTTGAACACCTACAGGTAACATGCTTCAAGTGTTCTCCATCATTTTTAAGGTTTTTTCTTATCCCTTAAAATTTGTGTTTTTAAACAGTTCAGTGGGGCAAGACAAAAATACATGAAACAGTAGTCAACTGTTGGAAATGTAAGGAGAAAAAAACAAACAGTAATGCTAGTAGTTTTTAACAAATGTGTAACAAAAAATAATTTACTTGATTCAGGTTCATTTTATATTAGTCAAAAATAGATTGAACTTAGAGACTGACAAATTTGCTTATATCTTGTAACTGTAAAGTTAGTCCCATGGTGTAATGGAGAGCACTCCGGACTCTGAATCCCAAGGACCTGAGTTCAAGTCTCAGTGGGACCATCCTTGGCAGTTCAAGCCTCCCTGCCATCCCATCCCATTAGATCTGGGATGCTCAGCAGGGTCAGCCCCGGTTAGTACTGGGGGCTGTGACAGTCCCGAGGACTTCCCTGTCACTGTCCAAGCTCGCTCAGCCGTGGCAGATGGACCTCAGGACTGAAACGGTGGGGCCAGTTCTGTGCACGCTGAGCCTCATCTAAAATATCCACTGCGCAGGCTGGAAGGGCACATGGGGACAGCCCTGCCCAAATCTGTGTTCCCAAAGTCTGGCCATACACATACATACAGACAGACACAGTTAATGTGTGTGTGTGTAGTAAAAGAAAAATAAATTAGTGCAATGTTATTATTTATCACTGGTGTGTTTTAGTTGATGATACAAATTGATTAAAAAGAAAAATTGAGCAGGTCAGAATTTCTAACCTGAATGAAATATTCACATATCTTCATATATATACATACATATATATGAGCCAGCAATATATGCTTACAACCTAGAAAGCCAAGTGTGTCCTGAGCTGCATCCAAAGCAGGGTTGGCAACAGGTCCAGGGAGGGGATTCTGCCTCTCTGCTCTGCTGTGGTAAAGCCCCACCTGCAGTGCTGCATCCAGCTCTGGGGTCCCGGCACAGGAAGGACATGGAGCTGTTGGGCAAAGCCCACAGGAGTGTCACAGAGACGGTCAGAGGGATGGAGCACCTGTCCTATAAGAGGCTGAGACAGTCAGGACTATGAGGCTTGAGAAGAGCAACACCCCAGCAACACCTTATTGTGATCTTCTGTTACCTGAAGGAAGCCTACAAGAAAGCTGGAGAGAAAGGACTTTTTAGCAAAGTCTGTAGTGATAGGCCAAAGGACAGTGGTTTTGAACTGAAAGAAGATAAGCTTAAATTGGGCAGAAGGAGGAAATGTTTTATGATGAGAGTGGTGAGACTGGAACAAATTTCCCAAGGAGGTTGTGGATGCCGCGTTGCTGGAATTGCTCAAGGCCACGCTGGATGGGGCTCTGATCAACCTGTCTAGTGAAATACATTCAGGTCCAATACAGAGAGGTGGATTAACTGATTTTTATAGAAAACTTCCTAGTTAACCAATTCTGTGATTCTGTAATTCGTTGAATTCTGTATTATGCCTTGTTATCTGTACTGAAGGCACATCTTATTTTCAAAGTATGTAACAGAAAAAGGGTAGACATGGAATACCTCACCAAGATATATCTCCTTCCATCGTATTTCAGTAAGGAGCTGTTCTGTCAGAAAGGAAAACTTTTTCTGCACAAGTTTATCTCTTAGCTTTCTAAGTCTGTAAAATGTATTCTAGGTTCTCTTTTACTGAACCTTTACTGTATGTCTTTGTGCATATCTAGTACAACTGTGATCTCAAATTATTTATAACTCATTTAAAATTAGGCTATGTTTCATTCTTTAAAATATTTTTGTGCATGAGTTGAAGGAGCAATGTGTTTTAGCAGAGGCATGTGCTGTGCTAGGATGTGTCAGCTGATAACTATTGGCTGAAGCAGGGGTGACTGTTTAAGTCTGTGCAGTAGAGCGCTAACCAAATTTACTGTCAAAGGTTCAGCTCTTTTCAGTGTAAATGGGTTTCTAAGGGCTTAAATAACTTTAAAAATATATCGATGGATATTCTTTGCAAGTTTAATTAGCAGCATAAGTAAATAGCCTTCACTCTTTCTGTCGTACAGTGTGATAATTTCTAACTACCAAAGCAGCAGATCAATGTTTCCAAAGTGTTTTAAAAGTTGGAAGAAAGCAATAGTCTGGGTAAGCTCAGTGTGCTTGGAAAAGTAGGGAATACTGAGTAGTGCTGAGCAGTTACAGAAGTGCTGACTTTGTGGGTCTGATGGAGCCTGAGGCAGTGGGCTGTTGCTGTGTCTTAAGACACAGTGAAAACAGAAGTGATTAAAGTGAGTTCCAGAAGCTTGATGACTTGGAAAAAGGAGGAGGTGAAAAGGAGTTGTGAAAAGCCTCATTCAGTTTTTTTTCTGTGGGAATGTTGTGTAATTAGCACAGCCTGAACACTTAAGTTGTTCCACAGATGTCAGCAAATGGTTTGCTCAGCAAACTTACTTTAAAAGTTGTCATGAATATGATTTGCCTTGTAAGAAGAGAAAACTAAAAAGTATTGTGTAGCTAATTGTAGATGACAGTGAATAAGTGATCTAGAATACCAATTGTAAGCTACTGCCAAAAATAACAAACAGAAGGGATCTGGACCTCTGGGAGCTGTCAAGAGAATGGTGAATGGACCAAAGCTAATACAGGTTTTCAGATGCACTAAAGAACTTACTAAGTAGATCTTAAAAATCATACCTCAACAGCAGAGGCTGTACATGCTTTCCTTCCTTCCAAATAAGACTACAAGAGTGTGTGAAGTGAATAGAAGGAACCTGAACATGATGATCCTCCTATAAGTAATTAGTATGCCATTAAGTCAAGCCCAGTCTGATAATAATAGCATTGCATTGCACTTTCATTCTGTAAGTTTCCCTCTAGTGATCCTTATTTCTAACCTGGTTCTCCAAGTAGAGATAGTCTTATCACTATGAATTTAAAATGTCTGTTTTCCATTGCTTTGATTTTGGTCTTCATTGTCCTGAAAAATACAAAGCTACTGCCTTCTGCATCAAAACTGCCATTTTGGTCTCACATAAAAGCACACATATGCACACTAGTATGCCATTTTTGTCTTTTTCTCTATTATTTACTTTGTTTTTCATAATGTCAGCCAAAGCATGAGAGTGGTAAGTCACATCTAGATACTGTGCTAACATCAGATTTGCAGTCCTTCTTTCCTAGGCTAGTTTAAGTGAGAGACCTCAAAGAATTGCTAAAACATGCTAATTGCAGTGTTCAGGAAATGCCTTAGAAACTGTAGCTTTTACATTTTAAGTAGGTAGTTGTCACTGGTGCCTTTAGTGTTTCCATGAAGTACATATCCTGATGATTCTCTTTTACTGTACTTTATGTCATTGAAGGGTCTTAAAGCACTTGATTTTCAGATAAAATAAACTGAGGCATTTCTGGGGTTCACCAAGTCACCTGAACTCATTCTCTGGTGAAAAAACAATTGTAATGAGTATGGTGTCTACATCCAGTTTGATTACTAGTATATTGCTCATGGAATGAAAGTAAATCAGTTTCAGTCACATCTTGGCTGTCATTTTTCAAGTCATCACTTTCTTACTTTGACATGTTTAGCATTTTGGAATCAATTCTCTTTTCACTCTTGGAGACATTTCTTTGTAGCCCTATGTATAACTTGCTATTGCAAAAGCAAAGTATATAGACCTGGGTTAGAATCTCCCTATTCCCGTTGCTTTCACTTAGCTTAAAGGTTAAAATTTACTTTACAGTGTGGTTCTTTATGGACCTTCCGGAAAAGGTTGGTAAACTTACTATTTACACTGATGCCTATTTTTGTCCATGAAATCTGAAATGAACTACGTCTTAAATCATTCTTTTCCTTCCCATAGCCTTTTTTAACATAATTTCAGTTGCTTTTTGAAAATATGCATATGCTCTTTCTTAGGGTTAATTGCAGAATTAATTGGGTTGTGTTGTTTTGAATAGGAATAAATGTGTATTGTTTATTGCTTACGTTTTTTCATTTTAATTTCCTTTTTTGTTTTGTAAGGTTTGCAACTCCTGATGCTTAAAGTACCTTCTGCAGGGGTTTACTGTCAGCTTCTGGGGCAAACTATTTTTAAACAGGGTGTTTCTAATAAAAATCTTCACATTTCTTTGAAATTTTAGAGTATCTTTTAGAATTCTTTTCCTTTTTGACCGAGTCACCACCGTACTTATTTTATTTAGTTTTGAATGGCTTTATATCCCTTGGAGTCCATGGGTGTTAGCCAGTTTCACAGATACAGTGTACCTCATAACCGTGGGAAAATAAAAGAGCATTTGCCCATGTTTTATGGCTAAGTGAAGACAATGATCTGGTCTCAGCTGAAATACATTATGTACAAGTGGGTTTACGAACAGCCATACGTGTTTAGGGAAACAGCTTGGATTTTTCTAAAATTTGGAGTTCTTGGCCATATTCTTTTTCATATTCTGGAATGCCTTGATCGTGAGAGCAGTAAGCAGAGTGCCAGGTACCTCCACTGTGGAGGTGTGGACAGCCTTGTAAGAAGAGCTTGGTCTTGTAGCTGTGCTCTGTAGGAAGCTCTTTGCCCATTACCAGTCCATTTTCACACAGTTGCACTACAGTTTTGTTCCAGAAGTTACTTAAGCAAATGGGAGATGATGGTGCTCATTCTGCTCTTGTACTGCAGCACAAGGCATAAAGCACCTGCACAGTTTTAAACTTGGCCTCTTCCCCACTGTGGTAGTTTTGGCTTTAGCTTCAGTTTAGGCCTTATCTAGGCCTCAGTTTTAGCAGGCCCAAAGGATGTGACATAGATTAAAAGGGACAAGCGAAGCATTAAGTATAAAAAGAGAGGGAGGTGGAGCTTCTGCGTCTTTTGGTCTTTGCCTTGGTCCCAGTAGGACGCACCGTGTCATCCCAGGAGGGACTGGAAGGCCCAGGCCCGGCATAGCTCACCACCATGTTATCTTAGAGAAGTAAAATGTTTAGTCCTTCTCTCTGCTTGGGTCTGTCTCTGAGGAATTGACTTCTCCAGAGTGATTTCTAGTTGGAATGGTGGGATTTGTGTTCAGTGGGGAGTTATTTTTTGTTATCTGTAACTTGTGTGTGTTTTATATTGTAGTTTTCTTTTAATTTTCTCTTTTCTCTGTGTATATATATATATATATATATATATATATATATATAAATATATATAATTAGTTTGGATTTAGACCTGTTCTGAATTTTGAGGGCTTTTTGCTTTCCCTTCTCCCTTTTTCTTCATGGGAGAGGCTGAAACTCTGTATTGGGCAGTTCTCATTTTGCCAGATCAACCCAAGGCACCCACCTGACCAGATCAAGCTCCACATTTCCTGCTGTCACACTATGCCTCGTATCTGCTGAGGGCTTTTTTGGGGAAAGGGTTGCCATCTGTTTGTCTTGCTGGGATGCTTCTACTTTAAAATAAAACAAAAATAAATGTGCGTAATTTTGGAAGTCAATGTTTATGAATGAAGACTCTAGGACTGGCTCATGGGCATCTTATGTTTTGACATTTATGATGTTAACGTAACCAGAGGTTTCCATGGGTTCATCAAGGATTGAGGTATGGGCCCTTTAGTTTGGGTGACTGCTTTTATCAAATAAAGAGACTTATTCGTCCTGTTATCTCCTCCTAAACCTAGGTCAGTAATTTGTTTCGAGGAAAACTGAAGGAGTGTGTGTGAGTTCAAAGAAAAGTATTCTGATAGCTTGGAAATTTTGCAGAAGTAGGACATCGAGGCATGTTCCCAGACTTGAGTTCATCCTGTTAATTAGCCCTGAAAAATTTCTCCTTCATATGTGGCCCTTGCTGCACCCTTCCTTCTAAATATTATGTAGGGCATGTGGCTTATGGATGTGAGGGATTCCATTTGTTAGACCAAAACCTTTTTATGTATTTGAGTTTGTGATCTTGCTTGGTTTTAACTTTAGCAAGTGTTTCTTAAGAGCAATATTATGCCATATTTTGATACTTCTTTGTATTTAGCAGATCATTGTATCAAAAATAGTGTGGCCAGCAGGCCCAGGGCAGTGACCCTTCCCCTGTACTCTCTGTTGGTGAGGCCACACCTTGAGTGTTGTGTTCAGTTCTGGGCCCCTCAGTTCAGGAAAGAGATTGAGGGGCTGGAGCGGGGCCAGAGAAGAGCAACGAGACTGGAGAAGGGACTGGAGCACAAGTGCTGTGGGGAGAGGCTGAGGGAGCTGGGGGTGTTTAGCCTGGAGAAGAGGAGGCTCAGAGGTGACCTCAGCACTGTCTGGAACTGCCTGAAGGGAAGTTCTGGCCAGCTGGGGGTTGGTCTCTTCTCCCAGACACTCAGCAATAGGACAAGGGGCACGGGCTCAAGCTCTGCCAGGGGAACTTGAAGTTGGAGAGCAGAAAAAAATTCTTTGCAGAGAGAGTGCTCAGGCATTGGAATGGGCTGCCCAGAGAGGGGGTGGATTCCCCATCCCTGGAGGTTTTTAACCTGAGCTTGGCCGTGGCACTGAGTGCCATGATCTGGTAAAGGGACTGGAGTTGGACCAAGGGTTGGACTTGATGATCTCAGAGGTCTTTTCCAACCCAGTTGATTCTATCATTCTATGATTTTCCTATTGAAGTGATTTTCCAGAAGTTGATTAAAGCAGCTTTGGAAGCAGATCATGCAACGTCAACAGTGCAAAGCAAAGTAAGTCTCCTACACAAGGGAAGTTACACAATTTTATTTTAGGACAGGTAAAAATGAGCTTTGATCTATTCTTAATTATTTTGTCATAGCCAGTAAAGGCTCTGTTCACAGCGGTTAAAGTTATTTGCCATGGCAGTGACAGTGAATGGGAGCCTGCTGGCCATGCTCTCATTTAGCTGTGGCACTGCAAAATATGTAATATGACTGCATTTACTACTGACATCACTCATCTTTTCTTTCTCAGTTGAAGGAAGATTGCAAGACAGAGTCCAGTTTCTCAAGTGGGCATTCAAACCATGTTTATAAGTAAGAATTTTAATTCACTTGACAGTATAAGATGAAGGGATAAAGAAAAAACAAACAAATAAAACTCATCATTTTACATTAAAGTAGTGAATTAAGTTTGCTGAAAAGTAAATGACTATTTTGTAAAGTGCATTATTCATTTAAAGAAATGGGTTTTGTGTACGGTCTTTCAAAATATTGTACATTGAAAACTGTCAAGTAGATTTTGTGCAAACACTTGGCAGTGTTTCTGTGCTGGCTGTCACATTCTCAGTGTTATTGTTCACACTTTAATTCTTTCAAACTCTAGATTCCTTGTGCAGTATTCTGCCCAAAGCATGTCTCAGTAAGGAAAGGACAAATAGTCATTTTGAATTAAAGCATTCATATAAATTGAGAGGGTCAGTTGAAGGGTTGTTCATATCATTGGTGTGATTAATACCACTGAAGACAAGAAAGCACACACAAAGGCTTCATTCTCTATGAGTCTGAGGAAGATTTTGCATTAACGACTTGTAGAAAAAGCAGGTGCTGGGTCCAAGTATATAAAAGTGACTGTTTTGGAGATCCCATTCTATCCTGTGGACTTACCAGTGCCTAATGCCAACAGAGAGGCTTTGAAGAAAAGGTAGAAACAGAGGAATTGTCAAGTGCTTTTCTTGTGATACATGCTCTCATGGGAGCTTAACGAACCTTTGAGAAGGAGCTTCAGCAGACTTCACAATGTGTTTGTGAATGTTAACAATTTGTATCTTTTTAGTCAGTTGGCTGTTGACATCCAAAACATTCTATTGCAATGAATTTACAGCTCAGTGTTGTGCTGTATAAAAAGTACTTTCATCTGTTTATTTCAGACCTACCACTGAATGAATCCACTGAGTCCATAGTTTATGTTACAGTAGTTGTGTTGAAGTAGTAGTTGAATCCCTATTTGCCACCTTCGCACACTACATAATTTTGGAGCCTTCTGCCATCTCCCCACATAGTGTTGTCTCTTTTTCAGGTTTCTCTAATGACTCTCACCTCTTGCAGAAGTTACTTTATGCTTCTGATAATCTGTGTTCCTTTGCTCTGTGCCTTGTCCTGTTCTGAAATCTTTTGAGAAAGTGCAATCAAGAGTATATATCCTCTAGCTTCTCACACACATTCTCAAGTGACACTGAAATGCTTTGTCTTTTTTCCCCAAATCTTTTTTCCCCTACTTTGTTATCAATGCTAGTATTTTAACTTCTCAAATACTATGTAAGATTTCTCAGAAAACTTTTAAAAATATTGTCTCTGTGTAGTGGCTGTAAAAGGAACAAAATTTGAGTGACAGACAAGTGTGTTGAGAGGGTTTACATGGAGATGAGCTTAGCAGTCAAGGAGCAGAGTTTGGTATATAATCTTGTGGAGCTCTTCACAGTTATAAGATATATATTTCTTTAGATTCAGCCTTGTCCAGAGAAAGGAGTTAAAAATCCACTGAAATACACACAACTAGATTCTGAATCTTTTTATGCTTAGACACCTCACAGAAATTATAGATAAGGCAAATAAAGATACTGTGTGCTGAGTTATCTGATACTTGAATGTTGTCCATCATACCTGGTTTTCCTTGTCTGCAATGGCACTTTGAGTACAGCAATGGGAGAGCACATGTTGTGTTTTAATCTAGTCAGAAGTCATCTACCACACAGTATCAGGGTAAACAGTTATAATTTGAATTCCCCAGTATCCATTTAATGGAATGATGATTGGCATCAATTGTTGCATGTACTTATTGTTGTATTAAAGTATCCTCAGGAGTCATTTTAACATTAACTATTTTTAAAAGAGATGTCCATGTTTTCATTTGTTTATTTGAATTTAATTTTTGTTAATAACTGCAAGAACTCATAATCAAATAGCAACATGCTAATTCAATTAACATTTCTTCTGCAATCATCCTATTAGTAGAACATTCCATTGCCATAAATGTAAGGGTATTTTGCTGGATGCAGGTGAAATTATGATGGGTTTGACTGTATATTAAACCATAGGTGATATTTTGATCTGGCAGGACAAGGTTCAGTGTTTTTGTAGGCCCAAGTATTGAGGTTCTATAAACATGAAGACAAATTTAAGTGTCAAAGCAATCTTTGAATAGTTTTTATGGTTGTGAAAAATGTCTGTATCTCATATTAATAAAGCAGACCTTTACATCTTTAATTGCTTTTCTTGCAGTTTTTAAGTGTAGAAGGAGTTTTCCACTAATTCTCCATTCCTTCATAATACCTTGTATTTTGCCAGATCATTCCAAAACATACCAATTTACTGCTGGCACAAGGCTTAAAAGCAGATCAGGTACACCTGATCTGTAACTTGTAACTGTTTTGGAGCCTGGCAGTGAAGAATTAGTTGTGAGTATTGAGCTCTTGCACTAGTATTTGGGAGAGATAATTTTGGCAGAAGATTGCTGCTGACCAGAGAAGAAATGCTTTCTATTGTATTCTGCTCACACTCTGTTTTTTTGTTTTACTTAAAATTCCTTTCATGCAAAGTTCAGTTAAATACTTTGTCAGCTGAGGTTAAGAAAGGATAAATGTTTGTGAGGATTGCGAAAACACAGTAAAATGTTAAAATGAGGAAAAAAAAAGAAATAGAAATATAGTCAAATGTATATTTAGAAGTCCAAAGCTCAAGCAGACTGAGAATCTGTAGACATCGACAGAAACACAGTCTTAAATTCTTACTTTCCAATGTAATCCCATTGATTCTGGTGGAGGTATAGCAAGTACAGGACTGGAGATTCATGGCAGAGAGAACTTTTCCAGTTTCTGCTTTTTTACTTGAAGTGGAAAACCTTCTTTAAAGTTCTGAGATAGCAGGATTTGACATGCAAATACCTAAAATTGCCAGTGCTAACCTCCACATACATCTCCAAACTGGTACCACTTTATGAGTTTTTGCCAGCCTTCACAGTCTATTTTCTGCATACCTACATTTTCTATTTCTTAAATTGTATAATTTTTTTTTTGTATGTGTGAGAGAATAATGGGTTGCCATATGCCTCGGTGGTATCAAGGCTTTGGACACTGTCTTTGGACACATTCTTGCATCCAGGTTGGGATATTGTGGTCTGAAGACTGGAGAATTAGATGTCCAACTCTAGCTGGATGATTGGCCTGGACACATAAGGCAACAGGAGCGAATTCAGCAAGGACAGTTGTGGAGTCTTGCACCTGGGAAGGGTTAACCCTTGCAGGGACTGCTTGAGCAACTGGGATCAGCTCTGCTGGAGGGAACTCCTGGGCATCTTGGCAGGCAGCAAGAGCACGAACCATCAGTGGTCCTTATCACCAAAGGGACAAAAAAGTCTGGAGCTGTATTGGCAGGACTGGAGCTGGTCAAGCAAGCAAATTGATTGCCTTCCTCTGCTCAGCACTTGCTGAACTACATCTGGAGAAATTTGCCCTATTTTAGGCTCCCCTAAGCAGGAAAGATATTGTTCAACTGATTCAAGTTCAGCTGGGAGCTATGGATGTGGTTAGGCTGGAGCACAGGTCAGCAGTGGCTGAGGAACAGTACTTTGAGAAAGAAGTTAGGCTGGAGATCTGCTGATATCCCTTCCAAGAATGATCTCAATATTCTTGTAAAAGTCATTATTACTGAGACACTTAGTTTTTGTACCCAAGTCTCAATTTAGAATATATTTTTTTTTACATACCTTTTATACATTTTGGTATTATTTTGGTAGATACAAAGAAAAAATTCACAAAAATTACACTTTTACGTACAGAATTTTAGAACATGTAAGTCTTTTATTTGTTGTGGGGAACTGCATGTAAGAACTAGGCTTCATTAAGATAATAGTATTAAAAGGCAAGGGAAAATTTGTCTCTGAAGCATCAGAAGGTGTTAAAATAATGTTGACACAAATGAATTATTGACAGTATTTATCTCTAGTCTCTACAGAAATACCGAAATTGTCTTTGATTATTTCACTTTTATCTGTTACATACAGTGAAACATGCAAGAGATCATTGCTCAGATTTTAAAATCTCATGAAATCTATTTGAAGTGTGTATTCCCAGTAAAAGAAAGGATTGTAGAAACGAGATCCATATTGTACTGGGTGAAAAAGAAAGTCTCAGGTGTGTGGCTATGACTTACTACGTAATATGTCTGAGGCAAGTAGGTTTTGGAGATAAAGATGCTTGGATTTGGGATGAAGAGCTGAGATGAAAATAGACAGAATGATATTAAAAAAAAATAAATAAAAGGAGTAAAATCAGAAGGAAAATGTTAGAAGAACCAGTACCTGTTTGAATATACCCACTTTTCATGGAAGAGAGTTTTAGTGGTCCCCTGCTGTCAGCAGGTTGACCTTTAATCTTAGTGTGGATTTCTTTAGTTATTTGTAGCAAATGCAATATTTATGAAGTGCAATTTTATAAAAATCAAATACATGGACCTAAGTACTGCTCTGACCTTTCTTTCATTGCAGGTAGTTTAGCATACTCTCTATTCTTGCATGGGGTTTTTTGTGTGTTTATTGGTGCTGTGTTTGTCCCCTTATTTCTGGAGGTTTGTTTTTGACTATTAAGCTGAAAATCGTGATACCTTGCCAGTGTCTCTACTACATTACCATCAGCCATGTATTTAAAGGTAATTTGAAGTGAGGTCTCTTAGATTTGAAGCTATCCAACTTCAAGTCACCAACATTATGGAACTAACGTGTGTTTTCATGCCGGCACATTTTGGTAAATTCAGTAATCTTCAATAAATTCAGACTTCAGGCCCCACAAAGGACTTGTTTTAGCACAAGGTATCAAGAGAACAAGTGAGCACTTGTAGCGGTGCATTGTATGGCCTTTCAGTTACAGCCTTCATAGTGATGCCCATTTTCTAACAGGGTAAGATGCACCTACTCCCTTTTCAGTTAAGATTATTTCTTTATCCAATTGGAAAATCAGGAATAGGTCATGAGAGATTCTCATTTGGTTCTGTGGTGAATTGCTTCCTTCCTGTTGTAATCTTAGTTACACACAGAACATGAGTGCATGTCAGAAAAAATAGGTCAGAAGAGTATCTTTAAAGTTATTGCAAAACTCCAGAAACTGAAAACAGGTACAAAAGTGTTCATTGGTTAAAGCATCGACAACCATTAGCTTTCACTTTTAATCTCTTGTAATCTATCTGTGATATGAAGTGCTAAAAGATCAGATTTATTTCTTCAATAACTTCCATAAGCAAACATTTATCTTCTAGAGGTGACATCTCTCATTTGGCTTGTTTCACAGAGTTGCAGTTTATCAGTAAGAAGCGAACTATTTAGCGTCTTATGTCTGAAAACTTGGGGTTTTGAACACAATGAAAAATGATACATTTGTACACCTAACCATTCCCTATTGCATTTGCTCCTCAAATATGCTTTTTACCATCCTGTTTTTTACAGCCAAGCAAAATTCTGAGTTCTTCTCTGTATTGGCTTTTGAGAACCAATCACTCAGCCTAGAACTGCTTTCTACTTGCAGAGTCCTTTAACTTTCAGAAACAAATTTCTTTAACATAAGTACGTGTCTGTGATTCAAGGCTATGGTTTTGATAAAAGTGAAACTGAAAAGGCCAGTTTCAGTGGGATCATTAATTTACTTGTTGCACATGATCTGATATTTTTAGGATTCTTAAAGCTTTGATTGTAGACATAGTTTTGCCATCCTGTCTCATTATAGTGGGTGAAATGTTCCTCTTGGTACACTGTTAAATGCCTTTACATCAATCTGGTTAAGTACTTTAAGTTCCAACCTTGTTTAAACCAGGCTGACTTTGTTCTGATGATGCTTATCTGCCTTGACCCTCATCTTAAACTATGGTAGAAGCAATTCACAGTCTACAACTAAAATTATAGTGATACATTGCAATAATTTTACATTTGTGTGGTAACACTATGTAATGTTTAACTCCTTTACTTACATTTCACATGCCTACAGTTTGACCAGTGCAACTGTGTGCATGGCTGCTGTTTGTCTGAAGAAACAGAATGACCAGGTTTAAGAATCTAAATACCCTTTTTTATTTCTATAAGTACTAAACAAACTTTGTATTGAATTAGGCTTGGGAGAAGTGTTTTACCACTAATAGGCTGGCACGATTTTAATAAAGTTGTATTTTGGAAGGTTAGGGATGTAGAAGAATATCAGTGGCAGATTTTGGAGGTCCCAATGTGAGACACATGACGTAATCCAGCTAAACTACTACTCATTTCTTTGAAAACTCTCTACTGCTTCTAAACCCATAACCAGACATGATATGAATGGCTGTAGGAAAACTGTCCTGGACCTTCAGTCTGATCTGTGAACTGCTGAGGGCAAAACAAAGACTTATAAGTGTAAGATTTTGCTTTTTTTGAAGCCTGTTGGTAGCAACCAGGAAGCTTTATGTGCTTAATCACAAGTAAGTAATTAAACCTTACCTTCTGTTTACTTCTGAAAGTTACATTCTTAAAGGAGTTACGTTTATCATTTCCATTTGCTCTCTACTTAGACAAGCAATCTATAAAGTAATGACTGGGCCAATCAAATATTCAGTGTGGGGCTGACTTGATCAGGTGAATTGAGTAATGCCAGGGGTTGGAGTTTATAGCAAGGGGCTGTTCCCTGATCTGACTGAGGAAGTTAACTTCAGTTTTCTAGCATCTGCAGACATCACTACATCCTTTTAGGGTTAAAGCCTGAACTAAGACCTTTGGTTTGCCAGTTTTTCTTCAGCACTGTGTTAAATAAGGTCTCACTTACTGTCTTCTAGGAGCAGTAAAGGTGCACCAGGACAATGTCATCATTTATGATCTCAGTTTAGAGAAAAGAGGAATCTTTCACCTTTTCATAGTGTAAAATAAGTGCTTTGTAGATAAAATAAGATCACAGGATTTATTCATGTAGAATTGTATGACAGTTTCTTAATGTACTTTTTCTTTCTTTGCAGCTACTGGCTGACAAACAAGGTCCACATTAAGCGACCCAGCACTGGTCTCCTCATGTATACGCTTGCCACCAGATTTTGTGATGAGATTCATCTGTACGGATTTTGGCCATTCCCAAAGGATTTACATGGAAAACCAGTCAAGTATCATTATTACGATGATCTGAAGTATCGGTACTTTTCTAATGCCAGTCCTCATAGGATGCCATTAGAGTTTAAAACGTTGTATGTATTACATAATAGGGGAGCACTTAAATTAACAACTGGGAAATGCATACAGCAATAAAGCACATGTAAAGTACAGTAAATACAGAGTACACTCTTCATCGTAAAGATGTTGTGGAATGGCAATGGGACCACAGTGGGGATTTGTTTCAATACCCACTAAGCCATTGGGCAAAGGAGTTTGATCAGAAGTACATAACCAGCTCTTATACCTGTAAAGTGCTATATGACTAAGCTATCTTGACTGCAAGGGTTCAAGTAAGTGCCACTTTCACTAAGAACAAAGCTTGAATGTATACTCAGTAGTGTTTACAGGATTCAGTGACACATTCATCATGAACTAAAGAAGAAAAGTAGAGCCTGCTGATTTGCAACTGTGATCAGACAGTCCACAGAAGAAATACCCAGTGGATGGAATATTTTCTTAAGCAGATAAACCAGGCTGTGGCAGAAAAGATCATGGTGGATTTGAGTACAGAAAGTGAAGTCTGTAAGATCAAACAAATCAGTAAATGCCTTCAGTCAGAGAACTGTTTCTGATCTTGTATTATAACCTCAGCTTTTGTTGCTGTTTTTCTTATTGCTGTTCGTTGGGTTTTGTTGCTTTTAAGTATTGGAGCCCTTACAAGATGTTAGGGATGTTATGAGTAACTGAAAGTGTATATCTTTGGAATTGTCTTAAGAAAGAAAGATTCGTAGTCATGGGAGGAGGGTGGAGGGGAACATCAAATATTTCATCAAGTGTTATTGTGTTGTATCCTGCTGTCACACAACCCGTAACATCCCAAGTGTTTTTCTATCTACCGCTGTCGGTACCTGTTGCATGAAACCACTCAGAGATCATTTTGATCCATTTTTAAAGAGGAGTTTCTCTTGTGTACAGATTTGAAGATATACAAGAAGGTGCCCTTATTTTTTTTGCCAAAGATTACTCTTATACACATTTTTCCTTACCTTGAAGAAGTTGTGTAGATTTAGTCTTACGTGTCTTTGCTGCTTAAGGGAACATAGTCTAATTTCATTTTTAAGCATTTTGAAGCAAAGGCTCTTTACTGACTTCACATACAGAATTCTTCAGAAAATCTGCAGAAGTAAAGAAGTTATTTCATACATTCAAATAAGTATATGTAAATACATGCAATTTCATTCCTAGTAGAGAGGAAAACACTGTCTAAAGAAACTCAGGTGACAGGGAAACACATCTAAAGAAAAAAAAAACCACCTAGCCAATTAAATGGAAAATAAAAGAACTGCAGATAGCACAGTTCTTTTAAAACTTCAATTTCTAATGCTGTTGGATGATCTCTTTCTCTGATATACCTCTTTTCTATCAGCTTGATGTTCTGGTATATAATTGACTGAAATAACACAGAGCTGCATTATCTCAGCCATTTTTTTATAATTGTTGTTTATCCACAAAACTAAGAGTTTTTTCACTTCCTTCTTTCAAAAAGAAAAATAAAAGACAACAGGAGGGTAGGAAGGGGTGGGGTGTCAGTACACCATACACTAAGAAACAAAACCTGTCTGCCTATGATATGTTTTAGTGCTAAAGGAGCACCTAAGTGGATAATACCATGCTTCCATGTCTTTCATGTCATGTTTGGCTAAAGAGGAGACATGCAGATACATAGTATGGGTATTTTCTTGTTATACTTTCAGCTCTACATTAGATCCTCATCTCCAAATATGATATTCTACTGAATTCTGAATTAGCTTTAGCAATTTCCTACGTATCACCACACTCGCAAACACTTACCACCTGAAAATGCTGTTTGTTACCCATTTTCTCCTCTTAAGTTCACATGTATTTCAGCATGCATGACTGGAGATCTGTGATTATTCAAATTCAGTAGCTAAAACACTGCCTTGCAGACAGTTTTGCCAAAAGTTATTTGGAATAGAAAGTCAGTTCTGCTTTATCTAAGACAGAGTAACATCTTTCCTTACTCACCAGGCTCTCCTGCACAGGACGGTTTACTTTGGACATATCCAAATGTGTGGGATGTAAGCCTAACATGAAACTCATTGAAACCAAGGCATCATGAGGAACTAAACAGCCATACAGATGGGAATGTGTGTAATTTGTTGTTGATAAGCCAGAAGGTGTTATTTGTTCACTGTGTATTATTGCATTTTAAGTCAAAATTATTTCCTTAATGAGAGGTGGGCATATTCCTGTGCTTGCTGTGTAGGATTTTGCTGCTCTTGATCTTCTAGAACATATTTCATATACATTGGCACAATTTCTATTGAAATAAAGAATTCACAGGTTGCCAGTCTCTCAGGAGTTCGGAGAAACATCTACTTAGATTTATCTTCTCTTCTGGGAATGTCTTTTCTTCTGTGTTGTGTCAGGCCCTCAGTAAAAAGCAGGTTTGAGTAGACTAACATATTAACGGACAGATGATTTTGTTCACCTCAGGGAAGGTTTGAATATGCCAATTGATTATGTCTCTGACAGCAAAGTAGTTCGAGACACTGTAATTCCTGTGGCAGTAAAAAACAATATTTTTATAATTGAGTAAATAAAAAGATTGGTGAGAAAATTTGCCTTTAGAAGTCAGTGGACAAAGTAAAACTTGACCTGAGCCTGTTTTGCAAGATTCACATTTGATTTGCTGTGAGTAAAGTTAACTTTAGTGCACAAGCCATGGAGTCCAGATTTTTTATCCCTCTATTAAGTTTCTCTGAATTAGTTTGGCACAAGACATGACCGTAGCACCTACTTCCAAGACACCAGAGTTTGCACAACCTTCTCCAAACTGGGCCTTAACCTCATCTCCTGCAGGCTTTCCACCTTCAGTACTGCACACTTATGGCACTGTGAGCCATGGTCTCACAGCTCTCTACTTTCATCCACACTCATCCTTCTCACAGCATTCCCCGCTCAAACAAGCACCCAGGTGTGCCTTCCTGCCAAAAGCACAGGACTCCTCACCAACCCTCCTCTTGTCTCACTTTATGCTGAGCTGATGTAGTAGTGAGTGGTGGGTTTCAAACCATTCTCTGAGGCAAGTAGCCGTTGTGGTGCAGGCTTTCACCAGTACTAGGAGTTGTTTTCCTCTGTTCATGTATGAGACCTGTATCCATTGGATTACAGAGACTCTGGAGGGGCTCCCTGGTGTGTGGTTTGTTGTGCTACAAATTGTCTGTTTTGAGGTGGTTTGTGATCACCAACCGCAGGTTAGTCATGGGAAACTTGAGGTGGGACAGGCCCAGGACTTTCCCTGTTAGGTTACATGGCCTTGGTTGTGGGGAGGCTGTAGCAGTGAAGTCATTGCAGACACCCTTTCTTAACTTTCCCTTATGCCTCATGAGGCTCCTGGCACATTTCTATTGAGGTACCTCAGGTCCTGAATGGAAAAACAGATTAATTCTACTGTGTGACTTTTTCCCTAAAGGTGACCCAGGGCATAGCAGGAAAGGCTAAGCTGTGTAGAGACTTTGCAGGGGAACAGATTTCACCCTGTGGTTGTTCACTGCTCAACAGTCAACAGCTTAAGCCTTCATAGCTGCCTTGGATGATTTCTGTTGTTTAGATACATTCAACAACTCACACAAAGTAGATAAAAGAAGGATCCCTAATGTAATATCTGCCCTGGTGAGGAACCACTGAGAAATGCCAATCAGTTGTGTTCATAGTGTTCCTCGGGTTTATCCTTTCATCAGTCATGCCAATTGCCAACTATAGTTCCTAAATGTATGTTAGAAATAAGAACTGGGAGCTACACTGAGACAGCAGAACGTGTATATTTTTCCAAATCTTATGGCAGCTTTGCATTAAACAAATTGATTTCATTCAGATAAATTTATATAAATTGTTTATTAAGATACATGTTAATGTTTCTGTGACAGAGTCTTTCATATTTCATTAAAAAAATAGATAAATGTTTGATTGTTAACTTTTCAGCTTTGGGACAGTTCTCTCCCACAGCTCTGAGCCACTCTCCAGTTAGAAGGTCTACTGAACCTTTCAAATCTTGTCTGGTTTACAGAGTCTGATGTGTAATAAAGACTGTATCATTCTTTTGTTAACAATATAAGCAACATGCAATTGAGATCAGTACCTTTTCTCTAATTAGCTGCGATTTGAAGAAAAACAGACATGGGTTCAGTACCTGTTTTTGGTGTTTGGTCTAGCAAAGTGCTGAGCACTCTTTGCAGTGATTTTCCTGGGAAAGACAAGTCCAGGATTTAGATGGGGATCTAGATTAGCATATTTCAGGATATATCTCTGAAATTGCACATTATTTATTTTTAAGAGCACTGTTACTTTGTGTAGGGAAAAGCACAATTGTTATAAATGTAGATAAAATAAAGGAAGAGCGTTTACAGAGAGCTTCATTCCTGCACAGTACTATTGCTACTGAGTGTATGTAATACAATTTCTGTGGTTTAAAGTATTGATATGTATTCTGTCAGAATTGTCATGTTTGACACTGTTAATATTATTTCAAGTACGGCTATGGGGATTGTTTTTATTTGTAAAACTGTAAAATAAAGACATTTTTTCATTTTTTTTCTGCTATATTCTGTTCCATGTTCCTTTACAACACAGTTGTGGCAACTTTTTTAATCATGTGCTGATTGTAAGTATATGTGGAAGGAGAGCGTCTGTTGCTTTGAGGTGTCTGGTCAAGGACTTTCTCAACAGCAAAGGGGATATTAAGGAAAGGTGGAAGCCATAAACAGGAGTAGAGAGACAAAAACCTATCTGACCAATGATCAGGGAGGCAGAGAAGAGAACCAAATTTGATTAGTCACACAAACTGGTAACGGTATGTGCAGTGTAGGATTTTCTTATTCCAGTAAGATTTTCTGAATAAGGACCTTGGCAATGGGATACTAAGGAAAAGGGAGAAGCAAAGTATGTGGAGACCCAAACCTGACAGGCAAGTCATGGAGTCAAGGACAAGAAGCCAACCTCATCAGTCACACCAAACAGCTATTGAGAAGCTGCATGCAAGCAGGACTTTGCAACTGATAAGGATGCAAACCTGGGGGTCTAGGATGTTGGAGGGGAGGTGGTGGGACTTTGTAAACTGATGGGACAAATTTCAGGGGAGGAAGAGGAGAAGAATAGAGAGAAAAGGGACTGGTTGTGTGTAAACCGTGAGGGGTCAGTATGCTAGTCTGGCAAAGTCCTGAGGCTAATTACCACAGTCTGTCCTAACTCTCCATTGAATCTTCTCTTACCTCCTTCTCTGTGTAATCTCCCTGTGTGGCCCATGCATGTGAATGCTGCAAGGACTCAGTTCCAGGTCGTGGAGGGCCGTTGTGAGAGGGGTGGGTGCCAGTGCTGGAGTCAGATGAGAGGTGTGGATGTCCCTCGCTTGTGTTGGCTGCTGGAGTGAGGAGTGGGGGTCTCAGTCACTCTCTACAGTTACCTGAAAGGAGGTGGTTGCAAGGTGGATTTTTGTCTCCTTTCCCAATACTAACAACAGGACAAGAGGAAATGGCCTCAAGTTGTGCCAGAGGAGGTTTACATTGGATATTAGGGAAAAATTCCTCACTGAAAAGGTGGTTAGGCATTGGAACAGCCTGCCCACAGAACTGATGAAGTCACCAACCTTTGAGGTATTTGAAAGAACTGTAGATTTGTCTCCGAAATATTTTTAGTGATGGAGTTGGCAGTGCTAACAGTTGTACTCTGGTCTTTTTCAACCATAATGATTCTGTAATTCCAGTGCAAGCAGCTGGAACAAGTGGGAGTCTTAAACCTCCTGTCCTGGGAAGGGAATGCTGGGTGCTCCCAAAACCAGCTGCTGGGCAGCACGAGCATACGGGAGGCAAGAGAGGGGATCAGTGCTGGTGGCTGCAGCAGGACCACAGGACACAGGTTGAGTGTCACTGTCAACCCCCCAAACCCAGTGTGCATGACATGCACATGTGTCATCACCAGCAAATTTTGAGTTGGGGCCCTGGGTCTGGGCAGGGTGGGCACAGGTGGGCAGAGGGGCTGTGCTGGTGACCCCAGGGGGCTGCAGGAGACAGAGGCTCCTCAGTGCCAGCATGAATGTCCAGGTATGTTGGTGTCCTTCCTGTGCGTGCCTGTGTGTGTCACAGGGACTCCTGCTCAGCTTCATGTCTGGGTGTGCCTGAAAGGACACCCTCAGCCTGATTAGATTGTGTTCCCAGACACCAGCCTGGGTTCCATCAGCCAGGTGGAAGAGGTCTTGGCCCGAATGCCCTGTTGATACAGTCTGTCATAAAATGTTTGAAAGAGTTCACAAGAGAGGAACACTTACTCAGCAAGGGCTAGAATTAAACTTTCTATGCACTTCTAAATTATAATAAAATGGAAAAAAATGTGCTTAGTTATTGCATGAAAGAATGTAGAAATCATACGTAATATTGCAAATAATGTACAGTATATTTAAAGCATATTAATCAATAATTGATTTCTAAACCTTTATCAGCTGCAATGCAAAAGGAAATACACAACTCCACTCTGGTTATAGAAACTAGAAAATATCCCCAACTTTTTATATAATGAATTTGGTATATTTAACCTGTAATTGCAGTTTCTGCCTTCACACTCTATTGAAGCTTTTGTGTCTGAAAATTCTATGACAGTCAACATTATGCTGAGCTGTGTTCTTTTTCATGGCACAGACATAAAAGAGGCCAGATTTTGCTGAATTCTGCTCATATCTCTGTAATATTAATTAGATTATTTTAAATTGCCATCCATTTTTATTGGAAAAGTGCAGTCTTTGATCGCTTACTACAGCAAAAATATAAGCATATAATTGATATCAGTAATTGTGTTCATGAAAAATTATTGCACTATAATGAAGACCTGCTCACACTGGCAATATTCAGCCATATTTTCTCCTGATGACTTGTACAGTGGCCTCTCCTCTCTGCATTCAGTCTGTGCCTTCTTATCTCTTGTTTGTTCTTTATGTGCCAAAATAAATGCATATATAAATCAATGAGATGTTACCACTGTTTTCTAACTGCAAAACTTCAAAGATATTTGATGAGATTCAAGTTATGCCTTAAGGAACCCGATTTACAAGCAAGATTGCCAAAAGGTGTACTTCCCCCAAAGGCAACTCCCCTTTGAGTTAAGTTGTCTTTTATAGCACTCAGGACGTAGCAGAGCTAGCCAACTGCACAGGCAGATAGTTAGCACAGTATCAGAGCAGTTGGTTGGACAGGACTTCCAGAGATCCTCTAGTCCTTCCTCCTCTGCTAAACCAGGTTAATCCAGAGCGGGTTGCACAGCATTGTGCCCAGTTGGCTTTGGAATATCTCCAGAGATGGAGACTCTGCAACCTCTCTGTACAGCCTGTTTCAATTCTATGTCGACCTCAAAGTAAATAAGGTTTTCCTCATATTCAGATGGAATTTTTGTGTTTCAGTTTGTGTTGTTGCCCGTTAGAGAGGCAGAGGTCTCAAGGAAAAAGAATACTTTCTTCCTGGAAACTGAAATGTGTTCCAAGGGAAGTGTAATGAGAAACATATGATGACAGATGTGGAATGAAAGAGTCTTTATAAAGGAGATGTCATTCCTTGAGTCTCAATATTCTTTAATTGTTTTAGAGCAAACAGGAAACTATTCTGCCTAGAAAGTGTCTCTTAATTACAAGTCAGCCTGTTAATCTCCTCACAGTCATTCCATGTTCTCTAGACTGTCATACACATACCCTGGTCATTCCTGCTTTTTTGACTCATTTTACATTGCCACAATTTTAGTGGAAATAGTAGAGTTGATTTTAGTTAATGAAGAGTGCAGTGTGTTTAAAACAAAATGGTGTTTCGTCTTTTTTAAGAGTAAATAAGAGAGGTCTTTATACACATCAGATATTGCCAGTACATCAAATATTCAGAGAAGAAATACGGCCTTCACTCTGTTGCTATTAAAGCTACTGTCTAAATTTAGACAGGAACTTTTGTCTCCTTTCTACTCAACAGAGTAACATCTCTTCTGCTGCACCAAGGAGCATCTTGTGTTGCCAGGGGGTATCTCATGACTCTTTGTCAATTCTGAGAGGCAGCGTGAAGACTGAATTTCTAGGCCATAATGGAAAATGCAGACACCTGCCCAAAATAGAATTCTCATAAAGCACAAGCAAACATGCAAAATAAAACATTTCCAGACAGGAATGGCAAACTGCTATGCTAGGACTACAAATGCCAAAACTACATATATGGACATATGGAAATGTAATGTATGAAACTTTCAGTCTGTCAGCACTTTATTTGGTCCAGAGAAAAATAAACATCAAAATAGTTTATTTTTTTATTGTTGAACTCAGATTTTTGTGTTTCATAAAATAATTCTACAGTTCTGCCAGAATAGCATAAATGGAACTGTTCTATTTCTCCTTAGGACTGTACCATTATGTAGGTCATTATTATTAATGGGTTACCTAAACCTCCTGTTGCCTGGCCAATGTGGAAAATGACAGCAGGAATAATCCATCATTCCCTGACAGCCTCACCTGAATCATGGCTTGAGTGAAACAATACCATCATTACTGGAATTTTGAGAACTCCAGTAGTAGTTGACCTGTATGGCAGCCAGGATGGAAATTTGCTGATGACTAAAGATAAGCATTTCTTGACACTACAATCAGTGGTCTTAAGTGATGCCCTTTGAGCTCTCCTGGACCACAACAGCCTGCACCAGCATCTCCCTCTGAGAGGGACACCTTTCAGAGCCAGTGAACTCTCAATTTTTTGAAGCTCAAAACCTTGTCACCAAAAGCTGACAACAGGTCCTGGGCTGGCACCTCCCAATCCTAAAGGTTCAACCCTCAGTTGTTGAAAACTGCAAAGACATTTGATGTGAATGCTCCATTGAAGAGGAACTTTTAACAGATTATAATTTTTATACATTTTAAAGCCTTATATACATATATCTTTATACATTTATATGCATTAATATGCATATATCCATACATATATATAGATATATATATATGTGTATATATATATGTGTATATATATATATGTGTGTGTGTGTGTGTGTGTATATATATATATATATATATATATATGTACATTTATAGGCCTTTTTATGCATGTCATTGATTTAGATACCCTGTAGCAATGTTGCCATCTTGGATCTACAACCAAGTCACTATTTATATTACAGTAAACCCTACTGACTGACTTGGTACATGTTAAATTAGTCAATAATTAGTTGCTGCTGACGTTGTGTGATCTGCCTTAAAACTGATCCACCTTAAAGCTGTGAATAAATTGCTCGTAGATCACAAGCTCTGTAAAAAATCCACCTGTGTTGAACTGATACTTTTACACTATCATATTATGGTCACCTTTTGGGGATATCTCAGGTAGTGATTCTAACTTGATTTTCCTCTGTGTGTTTCCTCCATACAGCAAGAAATAGAGTGAACCATCCCACTCAGCTCTGAGCTTTTTATTTTCTTTTTGCATATTAATGTCAAACTTGCTTTTGCTAATATGTGATGGTGGTTCCTTAAGCAACCTAAACCACTCATCCACAACAGTGTTATTATTATGTCAATGTGTGAATAAAATACAGAGAACTACAAGTATACTGAAGTAAAGTTCAACTCCTGCCTTTAAGCATAGTCCCCTTCTAATGGACTCTAAAAAGCATTCCTGAAAATGTCCCTGCCAAAAGAAAACCTGTTAACTCACATGGGTGCTGTGGAGGAGTTAAGCCCTAGACCAATGTAAATCTAGGAAAGTTATTAGTTCTGATGTCAGAATGGGCATGGAGAGTCAGCCAAGGCCCCGACTGCCTGAAAATATGCTCTGAACATGAAAGAAATTGTTCCAAATAGTCACTATCATCCTTAATATGAATGTGTATCTCCAACAAATGGTTTAATGAGGTGTATGATTTTTGTAGTAAGTCTTCTTGCCTCAGATTATTAGGTAATCAGTCAAATTCTGAAATCCTGACAAAGGATAATAACTCTCTTGAAGGGTTCTTCTAAAACACAAGTTCTGAAATGGGATGTTTCCCTGGATGGTAGCAGGTAGCCAAGTGCAAGCACCTTTTTTTTCAAAAACTACTGTACCAAAAACACTTGATGAGCTAGATAGTGTTTCTAAGACTTTTACTTCCTTATTACATCACAAATATTATTCTCAGTAGCATATATTCCTTTCAGAGATTGACAGCTGCTATTAAATCCAACTAACCTGCCTGCTTTTGCCATCGTGTTTCTCAGGCTCACTTGCAAGACTCATCAGCCAATCTAGAGCGTTCAAATCCTCATCTCTATTCATTGCCATGTTGCACGAAGAAACGTCTTGTCTTGTAAGTTTAAGACTAGTGTCTGGGCAGCCATTTCCTGTGTTGTGTGGCTTCACAGTCCTCTGACTGCAGAAAAGCAAGAATCCAAGTGGAGGTTAATGGTGTTATTACACTATGAAAACAGCAAGAAAAAAAAGTAAAAAAAGAAACAAAACAAAAGCAGATGTCTTTGAACGTCTCTCCTGAAACTTCAGCTGAGTGGCATTCCCCTTTCCTCTCCAGGGTTGTCCATTTGCTTTCCAAACTCTTTGTTCCTACTTCTGCTGAAACATTGGCAAGTCAAGCTTGCCTGCTAAATCTGTGTGTGGAGAGAGACGATTTGAGGCCTGAGGCAATGTTATATAGCGATGCACCAGCCTGAAAGAGGAATAACTGTGTGGTGAGGTACAGTGCATGAACAAATTGCTTCTTTAGGAAGAAGAATGGAGTAGCCTGGGCAATGGATCATGGTAATGCTTTTTGCAATGCTTCTACAACACATAGAAAAGTGCTGTGTGGTACACAAGCAGCGTTCAGCACTACAACAGTTCTCTCTCTTCATCAAGTCATCCCATGTGTGGCACAATGTCTAAAGCCTGATTTTATACAGTTGTGTTCTCAAGTAACCTCAGCCTCTCTCAAGCAGCTGCATCCCTGCTTTTCCCCCTTCTACCTTTGCACTTCCAGTGTCTTCTAAAGTCCTCTCACTGAGCTGCTTTCTCTTCCAGTAATCCCACATCCATTCTGTGTCAACTGTTGCAGAATGGGAATAGGGGACCAATATTGCAAAGGCAGAAGATGCTCAGAAGCCAGGCAGCTATGCAAGCACCAATATGGCCATGCTATTCGGGAAATTACTGTTTCTGCTGAGGGAATGTGTAGTGCTAATTGTCTTTTCAACCCTAAGAAAAGTGATGCTCCCTCTTCCTCTCCTCCTTTTAACGTACTTATTTCAAAAAAGTCTTAAGAATTTGAAATGTCTAAGTCAGCTACCCTTCTAGTGGATGAATTTGATCAAGGTATTAGTACAGAATCAGAGAATTGTTTAACTAGGAAGGGCACTCTTGAGATCGTCCAGTCCAAATCCTGCTGCTCAATCTGGATCAGCTAGAGCAGTTTGCCCAGGACCATGTTATGCTTTGAAAGCCTTCAGACATGGAGATTCACAGCCTCGCTGGGCAGCCTGGTTCTGTACATGACCACCTTCACAGTAAAAAAACCAAACCAAACCAAACCAAAAAACCCCAACAACAACAACAAACAACAAACAACAACAACAACAAACAAACAAAAACCCCAGCATATTCTTGTGTTTTTATGGAATTTCCAGTTTTTAATGTGTGCTCATTGCATCTTGTCCTGTCAGTGTGCACTACTGAGAAACACATGGTTCCCTTTTTCTCTTTCCCAGTCATCAAGTATTTATACAAAATTTTTGAATTTTGTATAAATCCCTGAGCTTTCTGCAAGCTGAACAGTCTCAGCTCTTTCAACCTTTCCTCATATGAAAAACACTTTGGACCCTGAAACCTCTTCATGGGCCTATGCTGGACTCATTCTCTAAGTTATTAGGATGAACTGACAGACAAACAGTGGCATCACATAACATTGATTACCTTAGCAAACCAGGTTGAAGAGAGCTGTAGGTAAAGACAGAGGTATGTGAGAGTAAATAGGACAGAAAAATACTTGAATAGAATTATTTATGGTGTGAATGAAATAAGCCTAGTTCTCAGTGTCTACTACTACTGCCCCCTCGCTGGGCAGGCACAAAGGCAGGTGAGTAGAAATCCAGTTAATAGTCTCTCCCTTTCATTTTTAGTAGTTTCACTTGGAGAATATGATGAAGTTTGTAATGTGGAATTCTGATAAGAAAAGCAACTTGATTTTAGAGTTAGCATGCAATCCAGGAGAGTTTTGTTCTTAAATTCTGTGATTAACTAGACAAGGTTATACTTTTATATCTTTAACATGGCTTTTGTCTTGAGTACACTTATGTACTGGTTACTTTCATACTTTGGAAAAAGTTTCAATTAATGGAAAATATATTAAAAACATGTGGCCACATGTCTTTGTTTTGATCTTTATTTTTAGAACTAAAGAAACTCATATGTGTGGAAGCTGGCTTGCAGGCAATCACTTATGCTGAAAAAATATAATGATTTGTATTTTCTTCAATTTGCTGTTGAAATCTCTCATATATAAAAGAGAAGGTTTAGGTTTGGACACCCGTAGTTCTTTAAAAGTGGGTAAGATTTCTCATCTTTACATCCTGTTTATTTGAATAACACATAGCACTTGTATATTTAGTTGTAATTATTTTATATAGAATTTATGTAAATTATATTTACCACTTTATTTTTTTAAACTAGAATACCACAAAGTGTTTGTAAATTTC
This sequence comes from Willisornis vidua nigrigula, assembly GCA_021164005.1. NCBI lineage: Eukaryota > Metazoa > Chordata > Aves > Passeriformes > Thamnophilidae > Willisornis > Willisornis vidua. The sequence continues at coordinate 413,522 of JAJPCS010000021.1, read as the reverse complement.
AGTTTCAGTTCAGTTTCTGACATAATGAAGGTCAACAGAAAGTCAAAATATAAGTAACTGAGTTAATGTGAACATCCTTCTGTTATGTAGTACACATCTAAACGAGGCCTTGGCCACTAAGCAGAGGATCTAATCTGCTGTAGCAGTACCACTAGGCTATTAACATTTATAATGGAAAGGTTGAGGTGGTGCTTATGGTGCTCTGGCTTCGTTGTGGGTTGGGGTTTTTTTTGTTAAGAAATCACTACGGTTTTAACGGAGGTCTTCCTTTTTTGCTTGCTTCTTTCTTAATTGTTACAGAACACACAATGTCTATATCCTATATGTATACCTACAAACATTAAGAGAAAAATCAGCAGAAACTTTAAACTGGGAAAACACCCTTGTGCAGCCAATCTTCTGTCACAGGGCAATCACTCTGGCCTCACTAGGTCACCTATCCAGGTGCTCACCTTCACCTCACTAGGCAGGAGAGCATAGAAATTGTGTAACCTGGGAGCAAGAAGTCAATAACTGTAAGCAATGCATCCTTAGTTACAGTACAGACTCAGTTTCCCTCTTGCAGGACAAAATCCTAGAAAGGAAGATCAACCATGCAGGCAATGTGAAAGTATTAGTAGAAGATCTATGAACAATGACTCAGTTGTTGTTTATATAAGTCTTTGGACTTCACAGGAGGTGACAGTACCCTCTGGCAGAACACCTTATGACAGGACTGTGGCTGTGAAAACAGTGTCTGGATTGCAGTAACATTGTTCTGCTTGGCTCTTGGAGAGAAGAACACAGGTTCTAATTTAAGCCAATTCTTCTTGAGCTGCCTTGACAAAATAGTAAATATTTTACAGAGCAGATAAAACATGCAGATAAATATTTACCTAATTTATGAAGGATAATAATGTTGCTGACTATCCAAATTAGGTAAAAGAACTTGATGGAATAAAGCTGATCATTAAAATTTTTAAGCAAATTTCAAATTTACAAAAGGCAAAAGCTGTTGCTTTTGAATGACGATGCCTTATAAGTCAGGAAAGATTCAGACTAGCTAATTAATAAGGTGTAGTACTAGTACTATGGATTTTTCCCTTTATGGCTGATCTCGCTGTTGTGGCTGATGATGCAGCTGGCAAAGAACTCTCCTGAATGCTTTTTCTTTTACTTCCCTTTTGGTGGAGACACAATTTAAAATGAAAAGGAGGGCAATAAGAAAGCAGATGTGTATTATACAGAGAACAGAGAAAAAACTTCATCAGGTAAGTGTGATCTCTTTAGTCTACCAGCCTGTGCATGAGGCCAGCTTACTTTCTGATAATGATGACCAAGCAGTGATGTTTGACACAGGATATGAATAGCTAATATTTTTATCCTTTTTATTAATTAGAGAATAAAGATTTTGTTTCCTTAAAAAAGGAATTCTGGAGTAGAGACTGAAACCACTGGCATAAAGGAGTACCTGAAAGGAAACTTATCCTAGGAGAGCAATTAGTAATGAGGTAATGGTCAAATTATGAGGAGAATGACCAAAACAAGAAGGAAAGGAAAATGTTTCAAAAGCTGATGCTAATGGTGTGACCCTGTTGCTGATGCTATGTAGGTAGGAGGGTCGTCAGCTGTGCAAATGTTCCCTTCCAGCAGCTTGGACAGGCCTATTGCTCCTTGAGCCTTGTCTCATCTGTAAGTTAAGGGACACTCCTGTGACTGCTGGTGGTCAGTTCTGCTCTGACAAAGAAGAGTGTCTTTTTAAAGTGCTTCTAGCAAATATCGTCTGAGTGAGTTTGTTTTAGAGTAGTGCAATAAAGTCACTCATATTATTTGAGATACTCAGACTATTTGAATCTTAAATTATTCAAATGAGATTCATCACTGCACAAACTTTACTGGTTATGCCAGTTACAACTGATAATGTTACACGGATCTCCTGAATAAAAGAGCAAGAAAAACACCTTCTTTCTTTTTTTTTTCCTGTGCAGTAGCTAACATTGACAAAGTGCATTGATTATTCATGTAATATATTTCATATGTGACCACATGTCACCAGACATCCCTTTTTCTAATTATTACTATTTATATTCTTAGCAAAATATACCAGCTAGACTTAATCAACATCAAGGATTAAAACTAATGAGTGAGTTTTGGAACAGGCTCTTCTCTTACTTTAGAGGTTTTCCTGCAGCAAACCAGAAATTAGGATTTAGAGACATCTGATAGCTAGACTGGTTTCTGATGCTGCATGTGGTAAACAGCAAAAAATGAACAGGAGTATTTGTGCTTTCTTCTACCAGTATGAAAAACCAGCAGGATGCAGAAATAATCAAGAGGTGATAATGTCATGTATACACAGATGCATGGGAAAATTATCAGGATCCAAAGGTGCAAAAAAAGTTTTTGAAAGGATTCAATGCCCAGGACTGAATACTGACAAATTCCCTCCAGAAAGAAGTGATACCATTTTATCAGTAAGGGTGATTAGGTAGTCTGACTTACACTAGGAATGAATAATTGTGGTAGTTGGGAAGAGCATGAGGTATCTGGAGGAAGTACCCTCCAGAATATAGTAGGAGAAAAGAAGAACTAAAGTAGGGTCTAAAGGTCTGAAACAAGACCTTTGCTTTTATTTTTTTCTACTTTTTGTTTTAGAGAAATGAGCCCATTACTTTTTTATTTTAGAGGTAAAAAATTTCCAGCAGGTAAAAAATTTCCACCTGAAATGCTGTATAAACATGTGAGCTGATTAAGGACTGTATTAGGTAGCTGCAGTCTGGAGAAAAAGTAGTTATGAAGTTGGAATTAACTTTTGGATCTTCTTGTTTGCAAAAGACCCTTCAACACTGCACCCACCCACCATTCCCACTGATGAGACGGTATTCCTGCAGGAGGCTAAACATGCGTGTCCAAGGCAACTAGCCGCTCCCTCTCCAAAGGGGGCTCTAAAGGAAGTGTAAATCTGCTTTAGGGTCACAGAACTGTGTTACCTGGAAAAGTCTGGTAGCGCCTTTTATCTACCCTGAGTATTTCTTTGTTTTGTATTAAGCCAATGGCTGTATATTTATTAGGTGGGAAGAGTCAGCTTTTGAGCCACAGTAATTCTAGTACTCTTTCCCATGTTTATGGATGAGACTTTATGCACAGTTGAAATTTAAGAAAAACTTTAAATTTAAGCACCATTGTCTTTGCCTCTGTAAAATAAGATCATGGTACTTCTCCCTTTCCTGTGGTCTCTTATGGAATATGCTCCTCAATGCCTCAGTATAGAAGTAGCTCCAAAAATAGCTAGCCAAAAGCAATTCTGGTATTGCATGTTCTCTGAAACAGTTCATTGCCTATGGCACAAAGTTCCATACACAGAGTTAAAGAACAGGGGATGATGCTGAAGCTGTTTGCATTGCCAGAATACAGACAAAAGCTTTGAGGTGGAAAGAAGTAAAATAAATTATTCTTGAGGACAGTTTGTATGTCTGGGGCAGTCTGACAGGAAATTAATATGATGGAAAAGCAGTCTTATTCCTCTAAGTACTTTTTAAACAGATCCTGGATATTATGAAATACTGAGACAGGGAGGGGTAGGTTCAGTGACAAAATTTTTTTTTGCCTGATGGCAACATTTTTTTCTGCTATAAATACTGGGGAAAGAAGACAAGCACCAAAAAAAAAAAAACAACCCCAACAAAAACAAACAAACAAAAAAAAAACAAAACAAAACAAAAAAAAAAACAACAAAACCCAACACCAAAAAAACCCCACCCAAAAAACAAAAACAAACCACCAAACCAGAATCAGTGGACTAGAGATCTGAATACACTATTTCCAAGCAATGATCATTAAAGCATATTTCAGTCCACATTAGGTTGCTTGAGATGCCAGCATATTATATCTCCCATTTATCAGCCAGGCCACTTGCCAATGTAGTTTAAAAACACTGAATTATATTCTGACAACTCCTTCACCAGCTCTCCATTTTGCTTGCCTGTTTTACTCCCATGGGAAAAAAAAAAGCCATTTCAGTGCTCAAGGTAATCTTAGGATCAGATCATGAGTGTGAGAAGAAATAAAACCAGCATTAGTGTTCATAAGTATAGCATATGATAGACATAATTTTGGTTTACCAGCTCTAAGAATGCCCATTTTAACATTAACCCAAATGTTTCTTAATAGGCAGTAAAAAATAAAAATTAACACTTTATATATGAAAATAGAAAACTTTATGAAGTAATCAGATCTTCACAATCGTTAGGCCTTCTAACAATTTTTCATTTGGCTTAGTTTGCCTGTGTAGTTTCCATTTCATTGTTCTTACATTTCAAGTCTCTTGGGGACACTTTTATCTCTGGCTGAATTTCCTGAATTTTCATGCAGCACAATGTCAGGTCAATGCACAAGTTACTTTCAATTCTTGTTTATGGGCACAGAGGAAATATGCTTTACATATAAATCCAAGAGTGTATTGTTAGTATCACAAAAATCTGAAAAAATATAACTCAAGAACCATTACTAGTCTAGTTCTATTACAGCAAAAAGTGGCAATAGAGTTAAAAACAGTTAAAAAACACCTTAGTAAGAATATATTTTGGTATTATTTGGTCTATATCAGTGTGGTCATTCTCATGGTTTATGGTAAGTTCTGGTTATTTGTCAGCATTCAATGTTCTTTGCCAGGAGGAATGTGATGGTTATGTTGGTAATTTCTTTCTCACTCTAGGATCCACTTGGGAACATTTTCATATTTGGTAAAACATTTTTACATCATGCTTTTTTCAGTATATTTCAGGTCCATGTTACACTCAATCTTACTATATACATACTTTGAATGCATTTGTTTATGTTGCCCATCAATTCTCTGTTCCCCCAAACCAGATTTGATTTCTAGCTACAAGTCTGTATTTCTTAACTCACTAAAGGTGAGAGTTTTGCTGCTATGGGGTCTCCAGGGCCAAGCCAATGCCTCATCTCTCAACACATTCTACTGCACCAAATCACTTTGCAAAGCTTCTGCTGTTCATAGAATAGTTTGAGTTGGAATGGACCTTAAAGATCACCAACTCCAACCTCCCTGACATGGGCAGGGATTCTTTTCCCTAGACCAGGTTGCTTCAAATCCCATCCAACCTGACTTTGAACACTTCTGTGGGGAACTATGGGGAATCCAAAGCAACTCTGGGAAACCTGTTCCAGTGCCTCACCACCATCACATACAGAATTTCTTCCCAATACCTCATTCAAACCTCATCTCTTTCAGTTTAAAGCAACTCCCTGTTGTACGAAACCTGTGCTGCTCTACACAATGTGTCAGAATGTGTCTTATGCTAAGTGGGATAACTGCTTGTTGCTATAAATATAAAAGATACTTCTGCGCTGAACAAAGAAAAACAACAGTTAGAACAAATTAGCCATGGACAGTTTGTCAGCTGGAGGAATTTCTGCCACATCTCATGCAGGCAAAACAAAGCTATTGACAGGTCAAGAGACTCAGACAGAGCAAGTCAGAGACAAGTCAGTCACAGTGCTGAGGACTTGCAGGCTCAATACAAAGCATACGGCCCATTACTACCAATGGGAGCAGGGTTTTACTAGGCCATATGGTCATGCACAGGACTGGGAGTGATCCATGAGCCTGTTGTATCCCATTTCTAAAGTACCACAGATGTAATATTGGTGAAGTGGTTTCTCTTCCTCCTTTCCCCCCACATCCTGTCCAGAAATTTTAGAACTGGAATCTTAGAACTGGAAACACATGACACCTGAATGCCTTTCAAAGCTGTATGTATTGAGATCAGTGTGGGGTGGTTAGGGAAAGGAAGTGTAGCACTCTAATTTAATGGCAGATTTCCAATATATCTGTATTAGGAAAAAATTCTGAGTGAATGATGCTGTGATGTTCATTAAATTTTTTTACATGTAATACAATATTTCTCATGATGTGTTGGTCTTGTTTAAGAGAGCAAATGCTCTTGACTTCACAAAATACTTACTGTCATGAAATATGTCATTTTGGATTGAACAGTTGCTCTTTAAATTTAGTATTGAAGCTAAAAGGCAGGCTAAAGATAAAGGTGTAAAAGAGAAAATGGAACCACAAATGAGCAGGTGGAGCATTTCTCTTTTAGGGGTATCACAACTGCTAGGACCACGTACTAGGTTTTAGAGCCTTTCCCACACTCAGACAAGGCTTTAGCATCATTACAGAGTGTTCAGGAAGCATACTCACTCAGTTTGTTCTTAATTTGCATATGTATATACAGGAGTACAAAGTGGGGGATTTGATATTTGGGGTTTTTTTCCCAACCATGTCTGACATATGAAGACGAAACAGAAAGGCAATTCTGTTATTTTTCAGTGGTCAGCCTCTTCCTTTTTATTTTAAGGGAATTTCCTGAAGTCTTCAAGCAGTGATCTGTCTTCATGAGTTTACATGGGTGTAAGACAGATTTACTTCAAAGCATGGGATGTTACTTTAGTGTTATTATTGTGCAAAAATTCCTGCAAATTAGAGACTAATATTTTAAAATATCTGGCTACTGCACTGGAGCTTTGGAGTAATTTCCATTGCCTAGCAGTCTGTGATAGGTGCCTGACCTGGTCTGTGATACAGTTTCAGATGCATGTACCCAATAACACATCAGCCAGGGAGGTGACTCAGAGAAGGTATAGGTGACTGTACCCTGAAAAAAAAGAGCCCTGGCAACATGTGACAGTAGAAGGTTTACAAGTTGTCTCAGCTAATAGCTCTAATTAAACAATGTACTGCTATGAACTTTATTTTGCAGATAGAACATGTCTTCAAAGGTAATATTTAATGCTCAAAATTCAGTAAAATCTTGGTTAGTCCTTTTGACTTTCCCAGATATTGGTCAAGGATTACCTGGTCAATGATTCTGATTTTCAGGTTCCTTCTATTCATAATACTGTAAGCCTAGACCAGATTTCTTCATTTGTAAATGGTAAAGTAAAAGAACAATATGTTAAGCTATTTAGCTGTCAAATTTATGTTAAATAAGTAGGGATGGCAGGCTCATCTCTCTCTTAATTGTACAAAGTAAGAAATTAGAGTAATCTTTTTGGCATTCTGCAAATAAATGGTTTGGTCTACCTTTTTTGGGTACCTCATTCTTTTAAAATGAATTCTTGCTAGTAGTTATCAGAGTTAACAGTCAAAAAACAGCAAAGTTGTTCACCACAGCTGAGAATAAGTGTCCATAACATATGTTTGTCTTCCTTCATTCAGATGGAAAATTGCATTTACTTTTACTTATAATCCCTAGCATTATGTATTTTCTTTTCTTTCTTATTTTCTTTCAGTTGCTATCATTTCACATGTATGTTTAATTTGTACTGTGAGTGGTCACAATTATTTTCCTTAGAAGAATATGCTAATCATAATAAGATTTTTATGAGGTTTAGAAGAATCCCATAGGCTTTAGCAAAGTCTATTCCACTTCACTCCTTTAGCATAAAATGAAAGTTTGTGCTAAACTATTATTAAAACCTTTTGATGTTCAGGCACAGAGGAGGAAATTGTATATTCCAGATACTCAAAATAAAATGTTCTCGAACTGACCAGTTACAGAAGTTTAATATTCAAGATGAAACACTTTCAAAGGCTGTGCTTATCTGATTTTGATAAGTGAGGCATTTCTGAATGAAAAATATGGACTTTTTAAAATCCCTCACAGTGAACACCCTAGAATAAAGGCAACCATAATCTCTAGTTTAGTTTAGAAAAGTTATCACCATTAAAAAGAAATCATCATTTTATGTTGTATTTTTTTTAAATGAGGATGAAAAACAACAGTTAATATTTATTCCAAATAGCTTTTCTGAGTTCTTGCATCTTAATAGCTCTGTTAGAAACATGGGGTCTTGTGGTCTCACTTCTGTGACATGGTCTACACTGACATTTTACAAGATCTTCTACGATAGTTAAAAGCTTTCAGCATCAAGGGGATTACATTTGTAATGTGGAAAAGCTACAAAAAGGGAATGAACTGCCCTAATACACAGACAACAAATATAAGAGACACTGGAGAAATTACATCATTGCAACCAACTTTCTGAGTGCACAAAATCCAATTCAAATTTTTGTCTAAACCTATTTTCTTGCATTGTCTTAAATCCATTGCTGTGCTAGTGACTTCTGCCTCTTAGAAGAGTTCATTAACTGGATATCAAGACATGCTAACAGAATTAACATATTTTGTTTTCTGCAGGCTCCTTCTGTTTAGCTCAAATTGTGAGCAAATATGGTCATGTCCTCAGATGATTTTTCACAGAAGAATGATGAAAGTTTTAGTTCAAAGCAACTGCAGAAGAATAAAAGGTTCTCAGAAAAGTCTGTGTACTCGTCTATTTTTATGTTTGTAATCAGATGAAATTAACATCTGCTGAGTAGTATTGCTGACAAGGAATTATTTTGCCATGTGAAGAGACATATGAATATATTTTGTACTACTTCTGTGAAAAAAAAAAAAAATTCCAAACCCCCCCAGAACTTCTATGTAAAGGCAGTTGATATTTGGAAACTGTGTGCAAGGGATGGCAACATTATTTTTAACAATGATAGAAGAAAGGAATGTGAATACTGTCACTGGTGGAATGAGCCACCAGCTCCTTTATTTCTTCAGCAGTCAAACTCCACTTTGGTGAAGGGAGACCTTTTATAGTGAGAATATGACATGATTCTAGGCAAAGTCTGGAGCACCTATGTAACTCAGGAATTTATGCACTGAAATGTCAAAAAAAAGACTTGCTTTCTCCTGAATGAAGCTCTCTTTAAGGCCTCAGTTGCCCTAATCCTTTACCCCTGTTCTTTTTCAGCATTCAGACAGATACCAAAAATGGCCAATCTGATTTATTTAGGCTGTCATCAGCAAGTTGTCCCAGTGTTTGCTCAGCTTCAGGACAAAGCATCTGCAGAACTGTCTAAGCAGTATGTGTTCTGCCTGTTAGACAGTGTGGATCTGTACTGTTTCCTCCTGTAGGAAAGTAAAGTGCAATTAGCTGGGCTTTGGGTGTAGACTGTTTTGACTTTTAGATTTAGACAGTCAAATTCAAGTCCTGCATTCCTGTCTGCTTTCTAGGAGAGTTGTAACAGAGACCTTGTCAATAGAGATACAAATCACTTCATGACAGAGTAGTGCTTGTGGTAGCAATAATTAGAGTGAAATATCTTCAGGAGGAATGTAAGACACTTCTTGTTGTAGTAGTGCATTCCTGGGGCAGTAGAACTTCCCTGGGGCAGACTCGTGGTGTAATGGAGAGCACTCTGGACTCTGAATCCCAAGGACCTGAGTTCGAGTCTCAGTGGGACCATCCCCTGACAGTTCAATCCCTCCCTGCCATCCCATCCTGTCAGATCTGGGATGCTCAGCAGGGTCAGCCCCGGTCAGTACCGGGGGCTGTGACAGTCCCGAGGACTTCCCTGTCACTGTCCAAGCTCGCTCGGCCATGGCAGATGGACCTCAGGACTGAAACGGTGGGGCCAGTTCTGTGCACGCTGAGCCTCACCTAAAATATCCACTGTGCAGGCTGGAAGGGCACGTGGGGAGAGCCCTGCCCAAATCTGCATTCCCCAAAATCTGGCCATACAGAACTACCCCACTTTAAGACTGTAGACATCCATTCTGGCTGTTTACGTGTATTTTAAGTAAAATCTTTTTTTTTTCCTCTTTCATATCTTGGGACAGGCTATGTAAAAACTCACTTGATTAATATATTTAAGTGTTTCAAGCTCAATTGAAAGGAAGATCCTTACTCAAGCACTGCCTAAAACAAAGCTGGGTTTTAAAGAACTGTGAAATGTCACGTTCTGCAATACCCTTCTATTTTTTCAGAGTATTTAAAGAACAAAGTAACAAACCAGTATTTAACGTCAAAAAGTGGGTGGAAAATGTAGGGGGGGGGGGTATGTGTTTTTGTGTCTTATTAAAAACACGATTGTAAAACCTTACGTTATACATGAGTAAGGGGAAATGGTGGTGAAAAGATGTACATATTTGATTGTTTTTCAAGGACCAATGCAAACCCCCAAGCAAAGGGCAGAAAGATCATCCTTATATGGCATGTGTATTTTAAAAAAATTATTATTGAGGAAAATTGTACCCTTTTTATTCTGAGGATCTTACAAAAAGAAGAAAAAAGTATTTATGATATTTTTGTTTGTATTTCCACAAGCTTTGCCCTTGAAAGGCAGATAACATTCATATCACCATTTTTATAACTCATTATGTTACATCACTAAGTGGATGTATTCAGAATTTTCCTGCATATTTTTTTTTCTCTGAACTATTCATCTGTTCCATAAAAGTGTGTTTGTGAGTTTTTTCTTTAAAATATGCATGGAATGTTATGCAAATTTTCAGAAGGCAGTAACTTTCAAATGTATATAATTTAATGAGATTGCTTGAGCTCTGGCATCTTTAGTTTGTGTGATAAAAGCAGTGAACTGCAAGGTTGTATGTGTTCATCTCTGTGTTCCCTGATTCATGGACCATCCCCTCAACAGTCCTAGAGTAGCCTTTGAGCTCAGTTGTGCTGAGCTGAAGTGGTCTTGAGTGACATGTCAGTCACTGAACTGTTAAAAGAAAAGAAATCCTGTCATCTGTGTACACTTTTCAAGAAACTAACTGGGAACCACTGTGGAAAACTCAACACCAGATTTTGTTTTCTTATATCACCCAAACATTAACAAAGAGCTACAACTAAAATTTTTGTAGAGCTAGGTGTGTGCAGGTGCCTGGGCAAATTCTAGAAAAATCCTTGAGCCCTCTAACCACACTGTGCATTACTTTTGACATGGATGTACTTTTAGGAAAAGAGTTTGGCACTTACAACCTGAGAGAGCTAATATCTTATGAAAAGTGCCTGGATGTGGACTTCAGGACTAAACATTTATGGCATTAAATGCCCTCAGGTCAACATGGTGCTTTGCAGGTGAGTGTGTCATAGGTTTACACACCACAGGCATTCTTGTAGTTTTTAAAATAATCATTATTTTCTAGTAAGAATTACAGGAATGTATCATGACTTGATGCTTCTTATTGCCTGAGGGAAAATACTTAATTCTTAGAAATGCTTTTGAAAAGTTTTCATTCCTCCTGGCTGGAAATTTTGCTGAAATAATACACAGAAAAAAAAAAATCATGCGGAGATTATTTTGATCTTTAAGTTTGTTTGGGTCAGCATGATGCAAGATCCAAGTGATAAGATGGTGTCATAGTCCCTGTTGTAACACCACACCCTTTCCTTTCCCCTGCCAGCAGCACAGAGAAGAGGAAGTTCAAGCAGTGTTGAGGTAATAAGCCACAGACAGCAAACTGAGCATTACTGCCAGAGCATTACAGGTCTCTTGCATCCTGGCCTCTTCAGAGGCTACTCTGGTGTATCAACATGGAGAGCAGTAGCACAGTTGTATTTGGAAAGATTTTTTCTCAAAATAGCCTGTTCATCCACTTAAAAAGATGAAAGAAGGTGTACATGAGCTTTGGTAAAGAAATTGTCACATTTTCATTTTTTCACTAGCCATGTTTTGACATGGGATTGGATTAAAGCACAATATGTTCTCTCTATCATTTTCAGGGCATCTTGCATCTCTCTTTTGCTTTCAGCCTAGCAAATATTTTAAGATTAAGTCAGAGTAATCCTTTAGAAAAGTGTATGCAAATCACATGAATGAAAATTATTGAAAGAGCATTTATTTAAGGGTCACTTGCTCAGAGCTAGTGACAGCGCCCCAGGAACTGTTCAACAATCCTTCACATCTGTTTTGCTAAACCTGCAGGTTGTCCTGTTGTCCTGACAGAGGCTTTTAGTTCTGTGTTGCTCACAGTTTTCCTGCTTCCATACATGCTACTCCACACTGTGTGCAGCAAGGCACCACCGGGAAAGGAGTGTGTTCTGCTCAGAGCCTGTAGTTACCATCCTGGAAAAACGTCTGTGATGAGGAAAATCAGAGTCTTTCAGAGACAGCAGCCATAGCCCAGTTGAACTGCTGCAGCTGATGTCATCCTATTAAAACACTGTTTTCATTTTAATCAGAAGAGATTATTTTATTTAGAGCGCACAGTGCATGTAAAGGACTGCCTCTTGCAGACAGAATCTTTGGCAGGTGACATAATGGGAGTTGGTCTGGGAGTTTGTCTGTAGGAATTTTGAGATTTTATTCCTTCTTGTCCCTTGCTTCTGTACTCCAGTGTAAATTACAATAAAACTTCCGATTCTTCTCATCTCAGTTTAATACAGAGTGATGCTCAGATGTGTTTTACAGAGGTGCTGCTTTTGTGCAGAGTAGAACTCAAATATCTATCTGTTTCACAGTAGAAGCTGAGAAAGAGAGTTTAAGCTCTATGTCTGTCATAGTTAGACCCCTGACATGCTTGCTGGTAGAAACAATTTTTTGGAAGCCATCTGATATCACAGCTTTGCAGTACTCCAGTACAAATCTTCTAGTCTCTGACAAGGTGGATCAAATCCCTTGGAGTTGGTATAAGATTTTTGGATTAGAGCTGTTTGGCACTGATGTCAAAAAGGGGAATAGTTTTGCTTTTGAGAAAGGTATTAAAAATGAAAATGAAATCTTATTCAGAAAGACGGAAAGACTTATGGCAGGAAAACAAAGTTTAATTTTCTTCAGAAGTTATGTTTACATTTCATTAGATGTCATAAATCCTTTTCAGTCTTACTAATAAAGCAAAAATAAGTTGTCCCTTGTGTTTCTCTCATGCACAATTTTTCTCTCTTCCCAACCCCCATTCTTTCTTTTTTCTCAACATCTCTTCCTCTTTCTTTCACCCTTTTCTCATTTCATGCTGCCTCTCTCACTCTGTTCTCACTCCCTTTCTCTCTCTCACACCTTCTGTTTCTGATCCTTTCTCCCTCAGGTTCTGCCTCACTCACCACTCCCAGATGCACTTCCTCCTCTCTGTATGTCACACAAAAGTAATGAAATGGAAAATTCACCTTAGAAAGCTGGGGGTTTTTTTTACCTTTAGTTTAATGTAAAATATATTTACAAAGTAAACAGTTTGGACTTAGATGTTGTTTGTGTTAGAAGAAATGAATCTCTGTGGGATAATTGTGAACATGACTGCCTTTAGATAATTGGGTGAGCTTTAAAAAACGAAGCAAAACTCCATATTCTTCTAAAAATGACATCTCTTTGTCTTGCTGTTATTATCTAGATAATGCCAGTAACTGAAAAAAGCATATTCTGCTAATATATAGAGAAAATTATTTTCATCTTAACAAGCTCTTTGTTTAACTGATAATCCAGTTAGAGAAGCTTGTATAGTTAGGTATGTAGGTATGGAAGAACTGCCTACAATTGTGTATGTATTTTTTTTATTTTCTATTTCTTGTGTAAAATTCTTGTGATTCTTTTCCATACAGATCTACCTCCTTAGCTTTCTTCTTTCATAGAATCGATCGATTGGGTTGGAAAAGACCTCCTATTTTGATTTTTGTAGGTCTGGTTTTTTTCTTTAAATAAACCTTCCTGAAAAGGAGTTATGGTTTAGAGGGGGAAATGAAAGTGTTTATGCTCTATCTGTTCATTCTTTACCAAAGACTATATAAAAAAGAATAAGTAATTTTTCAGCTCAGTTTACTCACCAACTACAACAATAGAGAAGAAATAGTTACATAAAAAAGAGTAAGTCTTGAAGAGTCATTTCTAGCAGATGTTGATTTATTAAAACTCAAGTTCTGTTTGAAATATAAAGAGATCATAATTCTCCTTTACTTGTTAACAACTAGTTTAGCTTTGCAGCAAAGTAAATTGCTTTCTCAGCTGAGTATTCAGCTGAGGTTGTTCTGTTGAAGTGCCAAGTAATCTTGATGTTTGCTCCTATTCATGATCTGGAGTTTAGTTACTTTGCACAAATTTGGCCTGGGGTCATTTACCTTCTGCTAGGGAGCTGTAATGAACTTTGGGACATAAGAAACAAGGCTAAGAAACAAGGTGATTAAAGGGAACAAGCTATTTGGGGAAAAAAGGGATCCTGCATCTCACTGCTAGGCAGTCCAAAGGATGGCCATTTGGCATCAGTGGCTGTGTGTGCTTCTGACCTAGACTGAACACAGCTGGTAATAATGTCAGAAGAAATGGAGTTTCTAGGAGGCTAAGGAGAGGTAAAAAATACAGCAGGGACTATACCACATAACAACAAAATTAAAAGATAGCAATAGAAAATGGAAGCTCTTCCCTTCAGACTTAGTGTGGATTTTGTATGTGTATATTCTGAAACAGTTGGAAGGGGAAAGGACTTTTCTTCAGATGAACAACAGCATTGCAAACTTGTATGTGAGAAGGGGAATATGTTCACACTTACAGGGCTAAAAACCTTTCTAAACATTCTCTCTGAAGTCTCCAAAGCCTTTTAAAACATCTACAGCAAAACAGAAAGAGGCCATTTTCACCTTGATCTCATCAAGCATCAAAAAAATGACACAAATCTACAGAAACCTATACAAAATTACATTGAATCCTTATTTCTTCACAAACTGTAGCATTTTTTTCTTACACATATAGGCAGCAAATATGTTCAAAAGCAGACAGTACAAGCAAAAACTTAAAACAAGCAGCATTTACTTTTCACTCCAAAATTCTTTCTGTTTCCAGTCACAAGATGTCCTATTTATACTTTGTCAGCTTAGCTTTTGGTCGTATATGCACGAATTTGGGACTGTAACAGAAACTTTGCACAGGGACTTGTAACCAAAGGTGTTAACATTGAAAGTGAGACTGTTCCATTTCTGCAAATTTACAGATGATCAAAATCTCAAAATCTAGAAATAACTCTAAAATGTTTAATGTGATATGGAGAAATTGGCTGTCTAACAATTCCCTGTCATCATTGCCTCAGAGTTTAACTTTGGATATGGAGGGCATGAATAGCTCCCAAAACAGAGGTAAAGTGAAAGAGGATAAAACCTAAATTGAGAGGTCCCTAAAATATTCATATCCCAAGGGATAAAACCGAAGTTTTGGGGAACCAGAAGATGACCACTCCCTATAAGTGCAGAGCTTCATTTTTCTACACTTACAATGGCAAATAATGATGGGATTAAATGGGTTCTGTGTGCTTTGATGGCCTACTGCTTCTTCATCATTTTTATCCATGATTCCGTGACTTTCTTTCTGAGGTCTGCTCTTTCTCCTGTCCATCTGCCAGGGAGTCACAGGGCTGTGTAGTTCTGTACTCCACTGTAAATGGCAATAAAACTTCTGATTATTCTCACCCCAGTTTAATACTGAGTGATGCTCAGATGTGTTTTACAGACGTGCTGATTTTGTGCAGAGTAGAACTCAAATATCTATCTGTTTCACAGCAGAAGGTAGCTTAAGATAGCTAAGAAGATATTTAATGTTTTTTAACCTCAGGAAGCTGACATACTGGGAAACTGTCAGCTAATGTTAGTGTGTTTCAGATCAGGTTCTCTACAACACACAAAACTCTTTAAATAGTTTTCTATTTTTAGCCCAGAGGCTCTACATTTTGCTAATTCCCAACTGACATGGAAATTATTTCTTGCTTTACTAACTGGGAATGTGCACTTGCACCTATTGTGTTTCTTAGGTTTAGAACATATACATACACAGATAAATAGATACATATATAGAATATTGACCTTTTGAAAACAAAAAGTGTGTATCTGTTAAATAAACACATATACCTAAAACCTGCTGAAATACACATAATATTTCATGCAGTATTTTAATTACTTATAAAGCAGTGGCAATATTTTGCTTTATGTGTTTACATGTTCACAGTTAATTAATCACATTATTTTCCCCCTCTTAGTTTTATCTTCCTTTTATCATCAAGATTATAGAATCCCCTTATGTGTACACTGAGGTGAAAAAAAGAAGCCTTTTATGATGCTGGCTGTTAGCAGGTACTTCATTAGCTGTGCATTGTCTACAGCACTGTTAATCATTACTGAGGCAGTTATTCTAATTTTGGCAAAACATGTCCCTCCTTAGTGAAGTGGACACTTGTCTCTACATTTTTATTCAAAACAGAGCAGTCCTATAGCCTCAGTATATTCCCCACCTGAGGTTAATATCTCCATGTGTACTCTGCCATTGACACACCAGCTCATTTCACTTCTGTCCTGTTTGGTTCTCCTCCTAGACAAGTAAAAGATGTAATGAAAGTGGGAAGTCCCAGTTTCAGATCAGACTGCAAAAGACTTTCCACACTGCTCTATAGGAGAAATGAAAGTCTTTCTCCTTCTTTCATTTCCTGCACCAGTGCTTATCTGAATGATGTGGAAACACCACTGTGATGGAGGAGAAGTTTCATGTGATGCAAGAGTTGGCAGTTGGAAATTCCATCTGACATTGAAAACACATCTTATCTGAGAATGAAATTCATCCTTTTTTCCTTTTTTTTTTTCTTGTTTTTCTTAAGCTTGTGGAAGTTGGTCTTAAATTTAACTTGAGAAAACTTTCAAAATGTGCTGTGCACTAGCAGCACCAAAACTTCTGCTGGGTTTGTGTCAGCAGGTGCAAGGATGCCCAAAGGCCCTCTGAGTTTGCCTCACTCCGTAGGAGTGATCTGAGGTCTACATGTAAAATTGATTTATAAAATTGGGCTAATTGGGATTTATTCTGCATATTTAAAAAGAAATAATTCTGTAGTATTTTATATTGCTTGATTTTACTTCCTAATTTGGAAGGCAAAAAGTTAAAAAAAAAAAAGCATGGATGGTCTTTGAAAAGAAGATGAAATATTATTTTAAAACAGTATATTTATCACAGTGAAAGCTAATCAGACCAGTAGCTGAAGGCCCAGCACAGAAAACTTTGTCTCTCCTCATAAAATAAAAACATATATTTTGTACTGACCAAAGGATAATAAGAATGAAGAAAACAATTCTACAGTTTATGATCGAGTATTATAGTCTTGACAGAGGTAGAATACACATTTTACACTGTGAAATATTGATTAAAACTATGAAAAAACATCATTATTTGTACCAAAATAGTTTAGAAGAACTGAAACAACTAATTATAGAAAATCTACTACATTAGCAGCGCCTATTATTATTTTCATGTACTAAGTTTTGCAAATCAAATCTAACTAATCAGAAGAAGATATTTTGGATATCACTTTGCAAGCTGTGTTACAATAGCTATGCTGAAATACATAAGCAGGGCTTTCTATGTGTAAATTAAATGATCAAACTGTTTCTTAGTTTTATTACTGAACTGACACCTCAGAAATGTAAATTAATATGAGTGAGAGATATATTGCCAAGGATTGTCTGATCAAAGGAAAATTATTTCTGCCTCCTCTAAATAAGCAAGAAGGGTTATGATTACTTTTAAATTTTGGGGGTGGGGGGGGGGGGGGGGGATAATGGGAATTGAAAGAAAATATTACAAGTTTAATTATAGGGAATGAGGGAGAAAAGATATTGGTCATTTGGTCATTGAAAAAATAGAAACAAAGAGAGGAAATTAGGCAGGCTGAACATCACAAAGAGGAATGGGATGATGACTTTAATGCTGTGCATGTAAGGATATCTCCTTTCCAGACATTGTTCATAACATCTTTGAAACAGTTTTTACTGATAGAAACCAGAGATAATCAGAACAAACAGTGGAAATGAGTGATCATGGGACTATGCCCATATGATTTAAGATCAAATTTTTGTCCTATTAATGCTACAGAGCAAAACAATTGAAAGCATGTTTTGTTTAAAAGAATTCTGTGGAAATACTCAGGGGAGGAAAAAACTGGCATTTCAACTGTGAAGTTAGGTATTCATAAATAACAAAAAGATGTGTCTTCCTTCTGCATCCACATCATAATGAAAGCCTTTACTGTCCTGACAGTCTAAAAGGGAGAAAAAAGTGAGAAATTCTCATTGTACTAAGCCCAGAGCCAAAGGAAAACCACAGCTGAAGATACTAACTAAAAGTGATTCCATGTGGTATCTGAAAAAACAGCTTTTGATTCCTGCTAATTGCACAGGCAGGGAGCTCTTGATCCCTGCTTGTTGCTTTGGGGTAGAGTCTTTCAGTGTCATGGCCTATTTTTGTTCTGATTTGAATGTCATACTAGCTCTGACAGAGACTACTGCAGCCACAATCTATGCTTGTTCCTAAATGTAAAACTAGTTTTCATACAAAGAAACAGTGATAGTTGCAAGACATTCCGTATCCCAAGAGAGCACTTAGGCTGGATAGGAGTCAGCTGTGGCTGTTGCTTAAAAAATAATAGCCTGAAATTGTGCAGTTGCAGCCTTATGTTGATGTCAAACCCTGTCCTTCTGTGTCAGAGGGCTCATACTAAGTTAGATAACATCATACATGTGGTTTTCCCGGACTTGAATTTGTTGATTAATTCCAGGCTGTTATTTATATATTGACACATTGATTTAATTTCAAGATTAAGAGACACCATTGTTTCATTTTAATTACATTTGTTAATTCACTAGGATTTCAGGCTGTATGCATAGAAATATATATTTGATTCTCAATAGAACAACAAGAAAAACACACAGCTATCTTTATTTGATAGGCTACAACAACTATTTACAAGTATTGGGTTATTTGTTCCATTTCTAAGACAGTTGATCTGGCTTTCAAATTTACATTGTTGTCATTCTCAATTTACTCCTTTACTCCAATATTTTCAGGTCCCAAACTCCATTATTTTGCACCTTCATTGAACAAGTTACTTAAAAACTTCATGTTTTTATGTGGTTTTAAATGACTTCCAGATTAATTTCTTTGTCATCTAAAAGTTCATAGGATGAAGATTTGAAAGTTATCTATATGGTGCCATATGTACTGTTGGCAGTTCATGTAACAGTGGAATTAAGCTCAGAGTCTTTGGTTCTGAAACTAAACTTTTTGCTGTTCTTGTTCTCAGCTTGAACAGACTCATTTCAGAACTGTTTAAAACATGGAGGTTTGTAGAGTCCAAAAGACATTAAACCAGTGAATCCCATGGGAAAACCCCAGGCTTCCAGTAAATGTGAGTTTAGTGTATACTGTTGTCAATAAAACAAATTTAAGATCCAGGATGATAAATTTAGATAAATGGAAAGACGTTGCTTATTTGTAGTGCCCCTGTTATCTGAATGAAGGTTTCTGAGTTGAAACCTGAAGGATCTCAAAGCTTAAGACTGTATTTAGAGGAGTTAATTGGTGTTGGAAAACAGTACACACATAGACTGATGTATTCTACTGTAATGCAATTGAAGCAAATTTCCAGACAAGAAAAACTCATTGCTTGAAGAATATCTACAGCAGGAACCAGGAAGGCAGGAGTAAGGGACTGAGAAGTACGTGGTCAAGAAGTGTATGTCAGGTAAATAGCAGAAGTATAAAGATATTCCTGGAGGCTGGACAACCATTGCAATATATTTGCAAGTGAAAAAGGGTAAAGAGGAGGAGAAATATTATCAAAAATCCAAAACAAAACAAACCCTCAAAGTCCCCAAAAGAGGCATTTTTAAAACAAGAGTTACAAGACAAAATAAATTTGTCTCAGGCTTATGTAGTTTAAATTCTGTCTGAATCTCTCAGCATGGTGTTTTCTGTTTGGTGGCCTGGGCCATTCAGGCACTTCTACCAACTTTCAATCCCTAAACCAGAAAATTTAGATCATCTATACCTGGGACATTCTTGTCATGAAGTGAGGAAAGTGATTGGTCTGTTAGGGATTACTTATATTTCTGGTGTCATCTCAATCAGTATGGTGTAACAACTGCATACACTCAAAAATTTACCAGTGCAAAATTCATGTCTTTGTGCCATCGTGTTGAGCTCAGTGTAACAGGAGTAACAAGGGAAGAAGAAGCAGTTGTAGAATGTCACCAAGGGTAAAGTATTTACCTTCATAGTTATTATTTATAACACCATAAAACTCAGTTTTGAAACATCACTGTGGTCTACAGAGCTTGAAAAATCCATGATTAGCATACCTGATATGTAAAGTCTTGTGCTGCTTAAAAGTAAACAGTAGTAGGCAGTAATGTTAAATGCTCTGAGCATCTTGTTCTTGCTTTTGTATGTATCACTATGTGTTTAATAACTGAAAAATGACGAAAACTCCTGAAAAGTACTTTAAAGCTTGGTCTGCAACCCATAAAGATTAAGATGTAGTCAGTAAACTACTTTTCTTAATTAATGGAAATGGGATAGAATCTTAACATGAAAAAAAGAAGTCTCAGTCTTTCTTGTGCCTAGAAACTGCTGAATCTGACAGTACTAACCTCTTTTAAGTATAAGAACAAAGTTCAACAGTCAGACTGTAGATTATAAGAAATGCCATCCACTCTGACTTGCATTTCTGTTATAAATTTGAATACCTTGTTTGACTGAGGACATTTAGTAAGCTTTATTGCTGCTGCACAAATACTACATCAGGATAAAATTACATTGCATGAATTAAACCAATCTAGCATCCTTTGCAGCAGCAGTGACCTGTTCGATGAGCTCAGATATTGTAATTTCCTCTAGCTATTCCTAGGGTACATTCCTTAGTGTTTTGTGCTGCAGAGTGACTTGTGATCTCTTGTTGGTAGACTATAGAAAACCAACTGTCTCTCCAGGAAACATAGTGGGAGTTTAGCGAAGGCTCTAGAAATTGTTGCTTGGGTCTTGTATTAGCTTTGCATAAATCTTTCCATAAATATGAAATTCAATCCAAAACATAGAGCTTATCAAAAGGTAAGGGGCTGACAGGAGAAAGTGGTTGACCACCCAAGTTAACTCTTCAAAGAAGAGAAACCTTTTTACGTGAGGTGGTGAATGGAAGAGGTGGACTACAGAAACCACTTGCTGTCTAAGACAGAGTAACTCTACAAGACCAGTGCAGTTCTCTCTCCCCTACTTTATAGGAAAATGTAATCCTCTATAATTTGCTAGATTTACCATATGTGGTAAATTATTTTTCTCTTGTTTTGAACATTTTTTCAAACCTTTGACCTATCAGCATGTAAATATTAGTGATACAGTAGTTTTCCTAGTCCACTTCTCCCAACAATATGTTTACACATAACCTTTTTATCAACTTAATCCATATTTTCCCACTCTTGTTTTTCCTAAATTACTTAAATCCATCCATTTTCCTGCCTGTGGTTCCTGCCTTACACATCCCATAAATAGATTTGTCCCCAAATGCTCCTTCTGCATCCTGTAATTTGTTCCATTTCCCTCAGGCAGTGACCATGATGTCTGAAAGGTTCTCTGGAACTGATTATCTTGAAGAGTTTCTGGCCTGGACACTTAAGAATTTCATGCTTGGACAATGCAGCTGTGTCTCTCCTGGGACAGCTGTGGGAGGGGCAAAACCAGGATGTCCCTTCTGAGTCCTTGCCTTGAATTCCCCTTTATATTTAGGACTCTGGACTCTTCTGGACTTGTGAAGATGGTCATTTGATGATGAGTCCTGTGATGGGCCTGGAATAGACAAGGCAATATGTTCTTGGGCTTCTACGCCTGCTTTGTTTCTCTGTGGGTGTGCAGGTGAGCTTTGATCACATAACCTGACATTTCCACACTTAAAGGTGCAGCTAGAAGGAACCGCATCATCCTCTCCTTGCACAGCATTTGAAGACATCTGTTTCACCTCCTTGGATAGCTCTGCTCCGAGAGAAGACAGTCCTGCTGTCAGATACCTTCTAAGGGGGCTCCAGTGTGACAAGTCTTACAGTCCCACCTGCCCAGGAAGGGAAGTGCAGCATCAAATATGCTGCAGGTTTTCAGGTAACTCTGTATTCATCTGGAGAAACTGTACCGTAACCTCTCTTGGGCTCCATTCCCACCTCATCATTCCAGAGTTCCCATAGTAGGCATTGCTGACCAACTGTGTTTTGACAAAAAATGATGACATTGGGAAGATTTCATTGCACCATATGTCAGACAAGGATAACAGTACACCAGGCTGGGAGCCATATACTCCTAACTTAAAATCTACAGTCTCTCCATGTGCTGCTAAGCTTGCCTCCCTGCCTCCTTCCTCTTCTGGTTGACCAACCAGCTAGAATCTCAAACACCATGAAGGAAACAAGTTGAGAAGTCCACCCATCAATATTATCTCCACCTATCTATCTGCAGTAATATATGTGTATATGAGAAGTGACTTTTTCAGTTCAGAATAAAACCAAGAACCATGAATGACTGAAATTATAGCTGGCACTTTTGGCAAAACTGAAGATGTTTCTCACACAATGAAATTCTAGAAGAAACTAAAGGACATTTCTCAGAAGCAGTTCCAGAACACATTATGATAGTTTATTTTTTCTGATTTCTGCATTCTACATATTATTATTTATATGACAATAGTAACAAAATGAAAGTGAGAAGAAGATTCAAAAGACAAAAAGAAATACCATTTTGGAAACAATGGCAGTTTGAACATGCTTCCTCTTGTTTGAGTTATTGTTTTTACTGAAAAGCCATCATTATTGCTGCTGTTTGCTTTTCTCAATACACAGAAAAGGCCTTATAGACAGCTCTATTCATCACAAGAATAATCCAATTAAGTGAAAAAATTATCACATGTGTTCCTTTACTGTGACAATCTGTTTTGTTTTGAGTTAAAGAAATCAAAAAGAAAAAGATAACATAAAGGATTCATTCCTGGTCATTATGGCTCTTATTTCAATTACATGAAAATTCATTTTCCAGAGAAATGGATTTTAAAAGCTTTCATCTAAGAGAAAGATAATAAAAAAAGATTTAATGAGTTGAAATAATTACAGTTCTTTTTGAGGGCCTTTTAAAGCAAATCTCCCTTTGCTGTTGGTCTTCTGGCTTACAGTTTTAAAGCTGTGTGTATCTGACTGCAATGATACTAGTTAGCGATAGTCAAGTAAGACTAAACTAATTTTAGGTCACATATATACCACTTGCATCTAGGAAAAAACATAAAAGACTAGAAGTTCTCCCTGGATGAATTCTTTCATGCCTTATTCTGATGTTGCTGGAGAAATAACAGTTTAAATGTTACAGTTTTCACTTCTGTCACAGTAGCCAAGGACTTATATTTTGTAGACCTAAAATGGATTGAATTTTGTACTTTACATTTCTGAAACATGATTTCATCTTTGAGCAGGAAGGTTCTGAACATAAAAACCAGGGACAGGGGTTTTGTTAAGATATTTTTTGAATTAGAAAAATAAAAATCAGATACACTGTAAAAATAGGAAAGAAGACTGCAAAGTCAGTGAGACTTTATGGAGAGCCTGGTCAGTGCTCTTTGCACACACTAATCAGTCCAGATTTGCACAGAATCACATAGAATCAATTAGGTTGGAAGAGACCTCTGAGACCATCGAGTCCAAACTATGACCAAGCCCTTCTCATGTATATGTTTAAAATCAAAGTGCCAATGTTCTGCTGTGCAGTGAACCCAAAATGTATTACTTACCAGCTAGTACATCCAATGGAGTGAAAACTTCATTGCATATCAGGGTGGAAAAATCATGCAGTCTGTGAAGCTTAAACAATCTTAGATGGGAGAAAGATCTTAGATCCTTGCAATGTTTGGAACATGATCAAAATAGAGTTGTTGGCATCTAAGTCACTTTTGGCATAAAAATTTGAAAGGATGAGCAATAAAAGTAAGCGATAAAGACAATGGATGCCTTCTAGTAAGCCTAAGAACCTGGCAGACATTTACATTATTTTATTTTAATGCTCTGCAAGTTTTAGATCTACATATGGTATGCAGTGTGGCTGTGTTTATGAGACATAAGAAATAGAATTGTTTTAGATTTTGCCAGATGCTTTCAGAAAATACAAAATAATAACAAAATTATCAGAAAATTATTTTGGCAAAGCACACCTTTGGGAACTCCTAAAACTTACTATTGATCTCAGTGACTTTGGATAAATCTTGAGCAATTGCTTTGAAAGAAGTGATGTTACACAGTCATCAGTCACAGCCAGCACAGGTCCACAAGGGAAAAGTCCTGCTGGGCAAACTTTCTTTACTTTCATGATGAGTTTCCCCACCTTGTTGGTCAAGGGAAATCAGTTGATATAGTCATCTTTTTGGATTCCAGTAAAGTCTTTAATACTGTCTCTCACAATGTCCTTCTGGACAAAACGTCCAGCTCACAGCTGGCCATGAGGATGGTGAAGGGACTGGAGTGGAAGCTGTATGAGGAGCGGCTGAGATCACTTGGTGTGTTCAGCTGGAGAAGAGGAGACTGAGGGGACACTTCATTGCAGCTACAACTTCCTCATGAGGGGAAGAGGAGGGGCAGGCACTGATCTCTGCTCTGTGGTGACAGTGACAGGACCTGAGAGAATGGCATGAAGCTGAGTCAGGGTAGATTTAGCTTGGATATTAGAAAAAAAGTTCTTCACTCAGAGGGTGGTTGGACACTGAACAGACTTCCCAGGACAGTGGTCACAGCACCAAGCCTAACAGAGTTCAAGAAGTGTTTGAACAACACTCTCAGGCACATGGTGTGATTCTTAGAGTGTCCTGTGCAAGGCCAGGAGCAGGACTCAATGACCCCTGTGGGTCCCTTCCAACTCATTAATTTCTGTGCATTTCCTGTGGGCTTACAAAATTACTTGTGATCTATCATGAAATGTAATAACAGTACCCTCAGAAACTAGCAATTTCTCATTATCTAACTCTGAAACAGAGATTTGCCTCAAAATACAAAAGCTCTATTTGCATTCTCACTTAACATGTAATGTTTTAAGTTACTTTGAAGCATGCCTTCCCATTTAAACAGCAGAATACCTCTGAGGAAATCTCTTCTGCCAAACCCCACTGTTGTTGTTGAGAAGGTACTGGATAAAGTTTATGAAACAAAAACAATGTGAAGAATTTTACCAAGCATTCATGTCATCTCAGATGAATATTAGGAATATTTGAATATTGAAGTAACACAGGCTCTGGATTCTTCAGAATTTTAGAGTAGCAAACTACTTTTCTTTATGTTCAAGAGCTGAAGAACTAAGTGAGAAATACTGGTCTTGTGGAAAAGGTTCTTCTTGTTTAGTAGCTATTCACATGAATAATACCATGGTAAGAATTATTTTTTAAAATTGTTGTATATTGGAATCAAAATGTTTTAGTTATTTCCTAGCTTCTAAAAAAAAATAGAAAAATTTAATTTAGAGATAATACAGAACCGTTATAAAAGCTTATTAAGCACAAAGTATAAAAGAACTAGTGAGGCTTTAAATGTGGTAATTAAAATAGCTGATGTGTGTCTAATGCATTTTCTCAGTGTCTTCTAGGACCAGATCACGATAATGTATATTTAACTTTTTCTTCCATTTTATTGAAATTATAGCTAAAATTCCTATCTCAATAGTCTGCCAATATCCTTATATAGTAGTTGTACTTGGAGCATAAAAGCAGCAGCATGTTGCCTACTGAAAATTCGCTGTGAGTGTACAGTAACTGAGCCATTAGATTAATGTTCTGCCTCATTAGAAGGCGATGCAAAAAACATGAACTGACATGAACCAACACTCAGTCTGTAGGATATTATGTGTGCTTTAGCATCAGCAGAATAAATAGCCCATATAGGAAGAAGAGATGATTCAGTGATCTGTTAGACTTTCTCTGCTTTCCAGTGAATGCTACTTATCACAGTTCTGTGATTCCTGACTTTTCATCTATTCAATATGATACTACCAATATTTAAGGGTCTATTGAGCCTCCTTCCCTTATTGGTGTGATGCTAAATTCCAAGATTCCTCAAGAACATCTAGTATATCTGACTGAAAGGACACATTTCAGACTGCTGGAATTATAAGGTACAAAAATGCACATGATTTGAGCAAACAGTGCAGAATGCTATAGTGTGTGTACTAGTCTGAATCACAAATACTGTTTTGGGTTTTTTTTACTGAAACCTGTGTTGTCACATACATCACTGTCTTAATTTTCTCCTTTTCAAAATGACTTGCATGCTTACTAGTATGCTCTGCATTTTGCAGTCTGTCTGGGGTGTATTGCACTTGCTAGTCTGGAATACATATTTTGGAGGAGTGTGTTTTCCCAGGTTTTCTTTAGGCTTTAGAGCTGCTTTCCCACACAATGGAGTGACCCGCCTTTGTTCATCTTTCAGACTGTTCTATCCTGGCTGCAATGATCTTGTCTATACAGCCATTTTAATCCAGTTTGTACATTTAGGAGTTGAAATTCTTTGCAAATAAGGTGATTCTTTTTAATTTGTGCTCTTCTGCAGTCCCATCGAGGGATGCAAGCTGCTGCCTGCCCTTCCAAAGGTTTTGCATCTCTTTGATCCTTTCAATCTGCTTATCTGCTTGTCTGTTTGGAGTTGGGAGCTTTTAGCAAAATGACAGGAATGCAAGGGACACTGTTAGTGACAGCACTTTCACTGTCCCCTTGCTTTCTTATTTTTCTTTTAAAATCAAAAATCCCTATAGGCAATTGTTTATTGTGCTTTCAGATTTTACACCAGTCTTTAGTTGCAACAATTTCATTTCTCCACCTCCACAGCATGGAGTTGTCATTTTAAAATTCTTTCTATATAGTGGACCTCTTCTATTTTTCTAAGGCAACCAGGAAGACTTTCAGAAATTTATCTGTTAACATAGGAAGCAGAAGAAGCTATTATGAATCATTATGTTACTTGCTTCCTAGAAAGGCTTCAACATATGTAGTACCAAGTTCCATGCCAGGACAGAGCTCACAACAAATTGTTCAAAGACATCTCTCTGATCACATTTTCAGCTGTTTTGCCCACAAGGGAACTGCACATCTACCACAATGAAAGATGCTCCTTTCATTAACTCCCTACTGAAAGGTTTCTCAGAGGAAACAGCATTGCAGAATATTTATAAAACATTTATTTGCTCCATAGCCTAATTTAAGGTAAAGTATCTCATTCAAATTGCATTATTCTTATATAGAAACATTAAATATAATTGCAAATGGAAATACCTGAAAGTGGTAACACTATTCCAATGAGAATAATAGACAGCTTGTGAACATGCAGGAGGCTGGGGTGAGAGTCTCTTAAAACATCTTGATAATTGCCACTCTGTGATTTTGTGAAGCTCCTAGATCAAATGCTAAGAAATTATTAAACATTGTGATGTTTTCTACTGTCATAGTTTCAAGCTAGATTTTTTTCTCAGAAGTAAAATTTACAGAACTGAGTTCACGTGATGAAATTTCCCATGGCAATTTGTGCACATTTAGACACTCAAAAATATGTTCACCGAAACAAGCACACTGAGCACCAAAATCCTTAATATTCCTAAAAGGAAGTGTTGAAGAGATGGACTTGATGAATTTCTCCCATGAAAGAGACTAAGTGCCTGTTTTCTGTCTGTGTGTAGTTATTGTGCATGTGCAGGCATATGCCTGTTCAGGTATGTGTGTATGCACATACTCTGTAGGAGTCCAAGAGCCTACTGAAATGTGTGCCAGGTAAATACCTTTCCCCACAACTCCAAAAGGGGAGAGGAATTTAAGGAAGAAGAATCATATAATATTAAAAATATTAAATATTAAATAAGGTGAAAGAGGGTAAAACACCTTTCTATCCTGCATGGCTTTATCTATTAAACTGTCATTTAAACAGAAGTAATCCTGCAAATAAACCTTGTGGATTCTTTGCTCTTGAGAGGAGTAGTGAACAGCTATATTGGGACATTCAGAATATCAATCCTCTTTTTTGTAGTTATCTTTTTTACTCCTCTCTTGTGTAAATCAAGACAGATAATCTTTCTGTATTATAAAAAGAAGACTCTGGTTTCATGAACATCAATTTCAAGCCTAGCAGCATAAAACAAGCACTCAATTTTATAATCCCAAAGCTTCCTCTCAGTTTCTATGGATTCTGCTTCCTTTGTATCTTCATACTGCAATCAAGGAATAGCAATACTTATCTGAATTATAAATCAGACTTTTATTCAGCCTAGCCAGCTGTAACAGCTTATCTGTATGACTGTAATTAAGGAACTTCATTATCATTGCTTTGTGGAGACCAACAGGTGCTGTGCTCACTGTTCTTTGCTCGACAAAAAAAGCAGACATAAAATTTTCAGTAAACATTTCTCTGGAGAGGTATCTGTTAATTCTTCTGTTCCTATTTCCCCTGCTCCAGCAGGCAAGTCAAGAAGAGAGTTTGTTTCTCCTGCTTTCATTTTCTAATCCATCTACTTGCAATCTTTGTTTTTTTCATTCATTTAGACATTTTCTGTTCTAATACTCTAATTTATTCTCCAAAAGTAACTATTTTGGAGACTGTAGATCTTCTATAGCACTGTTCCATTTCAACTCCACTGAACCAAAATATCATTTTCTTAATCACCTGTTAACTCCATTAACTAAGAAATAGAGGTCATCAATTTGGATAGTCATTTAGTTCCCTTGTCTCTAGTTCACTTTTTTAAATACTTAAATACTGTATAATGAAAAAATTGCAGTATTTTTTCCAGCCAGTTACTAGTTAAAGCAGCTTTGTGAGACCAGCCTGTGCATAAAAGGAAAACAGGATATCAGCTATGTGTATTCCTGGGATGACTTTCTCCAGCTGTTTGAATGATTCTTTTGCATCTTAGCTGCTTAATCACTCCATCAGATCATATTGTCTTCTCCAAAAATAGATTCAGTACTGAATTCCTAATCTCCTTTCCTGACTCCTTAAGAGAACTAAGTAAAGAAAAAGTGCCTGCTGAAAATATTTACAAGGTGTATTGAATTACAGCTCCTTTCAATATTAACTCAAGGAATTTTGGTGATAAGGCATTTCTGGTCAGCCTGTGAATTGAATCAGAAATTTAAAATAATATTCTATGATTTATCACAATTTAAAATGTAGTTAAGGGGAAATATATATGCAACAGGAAATCTGGTGCCAAATGGCAACTGTTGCAGATGAGTTCTGAAATAAAGTTGCTAAGGCATGTGGGAATTTCAGCTAAAACTCTATACCTAGGTGGGGAGAAGGAATTAGTTTACTATATTCAAGAAGAATCTTTTCAGTTATCAACTAGAAAGGAAAAGGTTGCTAAGACTTAAAAAAAGATGAGATATTTCTCCTGTAAGTATTTATGAAAAAGGATGATTTGATATCACAGAGATATGAAGTTCAGTAATCCTTGTGAAATGTGCTTTGTTGTGAAAGGAATAAAAATATTCCTTTAATCATTGGGATGGAGCAATTGACACCTAAGTTTTCTTAAAGAGAATTATAAAACTCCCCAAAAAAGGAGAAGAATGCTAGCAATATGCTGACTTTAAAGAAATAAAACAAAAAACAAGCAAAAAATCAACCAACCAAACCCCAACACACACCAAAAGAGGATAATCTAAGTAATGATGGGCTAGAGAAATCCACACAAATGATAAAAAGATCTTGCAAGAATCATCTCATAAACTGTTTGAAGGATAAATATTCAATTCAGCAGATAATCTTATATGGAAAATGGATCTTCTCAAAAAAGAACAATCTTATTCTTTCCTTAAATAATAACTTTAATAAAGGAAAGCAAATGGATGTATTTGGATGTTGTAAGTTATTTGTCAATGCTAACGCACTAAGTAAAAGCTACAAATATAATAAAATGCTCAATAAAATCTGCCTGAATTATTGGTTTTGAATTACTTTTTTGGTACTGTACAGAATAAATTATAAGAATGTTCTGCTATCAATATGTCATAAAAGTAAAAGCAATAAAGAAATTAATCCTGAGGATGATTAGATGAGACTGACTCATTCTGATACCCAACTTTTAAAAAGATAATGGAAAGCATGGAAGAGAAATGCAAAGTAGGTTTGAGAACTATGAAAACTCTACAATAGGAATGTGATACTTTCTCTCCCTTCCCAAGTATTCTTGGAGCTGTTTTCACCAGACAATTCCTTTTTTCCCCTACAGCAACAAAAGTTTGGTCAAACATGTCTTTATTAAGCTGAAATTTCTGCTTAGGCAAACTTCTTTCCATGCAGCCTTATAATGACATTTGCTAATACATGCCTTGCTACAAGAGAAAGCACTTTTCTACAGGTCATAGAAAAGGTGCAGTTAGTGAAGAGTCTGTAAGGGATTAATGTGGGTGTCTAAAACTGTTGTATAAGTCACTTCCATCAAATTTGGCACCTGCTGTTATAAAAAAGGAAGAACTGTTTGCAAGGAGAAAAGGCAGAGTTTGAGATTAAGATAATGTTAAAAAATGCATTTGAAGAATTCTGTACTCAGGGAACGTCATATTAATCTTTGACAGTGCCAGTACTTTTAACATTAAATACAGCATAATTCAGACGGACATATTTAGTCCCCTTCTAAATCTAAACACACTAAAGGGCTTATAAGGAATGCTCACCTAAGAACAAATGAAAAGAAAGAAGCAATTTATCAAATATTTTTATGTAGTATCTTCACATCTGTAATTACTTTAAGGTTCAGAAAGACTAATATATGTGGCTTATTTGGTGTAGAGGAACAGAAATCAAATATTATTTACTATTCCAATAAATTTATGAGATAGAAAGCAGCACAGTAAGATGCTTCCTTACAATGTTTTCATAATTCATTGGTTTCAAATCACATGAAATACAGAAACAGATGGATGAGCTTTTCCCCAGCTCAGATATTTTTCAGAACCAAGTCTAATATTTAGGATCCACAAGTCCAAACTCAGAAACATAATTTCAGTTCAGATGGTGAACAGCTTTTCCAATGTCATTCTGGATATGTGGTCTACTACTAATTTCTCATGAATGCATACTCCATTTGCCCCTAAATCCTTTCTCTGCATTCCTGTACTTAGATTCTTACATATGTCTGAAAATTACTACTGCCAAGTGCAAGTCAAAGTTTATGCACCCTTTGAAAGTAATCAGTTGTGAAACCCTTTTGAAATTTTGGATTAAGATGCTCTTGGAAGTACAGTAGTTTGGTTTTGGTTTTGGTTGTTTTGTGGGATTTTATTTTTGTGAGGTTTTATTTTTATGAGTATCAAATGTGTTTAATTAAGTAGTGAAATAAAATAGTTTTAAGCAGTGAATGGACTGAGAGCAGCTCTGAGGAGAAGGATTTGGTGGTGTTTATTGGTGGACAAGGATCTCATCATGACCCACCAATGTGCACTGGCAGCCCAGAAAACCAGCCACATCCTGGGCTGCATCCAAAGCAGTGTGGGGAGCAGGTCGAGGGAGGTGGCTCTGTTTCTCTGCTGTGCTCTGCTCTGGTAAGACCCCACATGGCGTACTGGAAGGTGTCCCTGCCCATGTGAGAGGAGCGTTGGAACCAGATGATCTTTAATATCCCTTACAATCTGAGGAAAAATGCTGTAAACAACAAATCCTACCAAAAAAAAAAAAAAAAAAGAAAAGAAAAAGAAAAAGGTTGTAATCATTAATGATAACAAAAGGAAGTCAATTTCTGCATGAGGTTTAAATAAGTCTGCTCCAAATAGGACTCAGTTGAAACAATGCAGGGTAAATGTCAAGCTGATTACATTTTAGTGAAAAGTGTGGCTATAATATGATGCTTGTAACAGCACAGTATTAAGGTGGTTTGTATTTCTACTGAGTATTTTCTTTGTTGTGCATTCTGTGTGAAAACAAAACAACAACTGTAAGCTTAAAAAATTCTTTATATTCATGGGTATGATGCACAGTGTTTGCTGCACTCTGATTTATGCTGCCTGAGAAAGCAATCTGGAGTTTTCTTATTTGTCAGTGATTTCCTTACAGGTTCATCCATGTCCAAGCATTTCTGCTAGTAATGACAGGAGCACATTGTATCTCCAGCATTCCTGCTGTGTCCTACTGTTAATCAGCAGACTTGTCTTAGATTTATTATAAAAAGTACATGAAATCAACAGATAGGAGATAGATGTTGGATCCGAGAGGACTTTCTCTTTGAGATGCTGTATATTTCTCTGTAAATAGGTTTTTCTCTCTCCAAATTTCCCTGTGGTGCCTTAATAATTTGTACCATGACACTGCCAATTTTACACAAACCATCTCATTTTTACATTAGCCAGTTGTAATTCCTAACTTTCTTTGTTTCCTTGTTGACACACTTTATTCTACCACAATTAATTTACAAATGCCCTTTGTGGAATGAAAAAAATTCCTTTTTTTATTGAACTCCACTAAAAAAAAAGGATGATTGTTTTATCTTGAGTGTCAGGACATGCTGTGTTGGTGAAAGCTGCACTTTCCATTAAGGGATATGAAATGCCATTAACTTTGGCATGTGGTGATTTTCCCTGTTGTTTTGTTCCCTCTCTAAGTGTCAAACTGCAACATTTTAGTAAAATTCTTCAGTTCCAGTGGGACTGCCTATCTTTTGTGGGGGCAATGGACACTGACAAGCTGGATTCTCCAAAAATAACTTTGGTGCTGCAACAATCTTTCAGGTTGTGGTGTGTTCCTAAATGTAATAAATTTATTTCTAGGTTCCATTTCCTGTAGGTTTGTTGAAAGTTATGATACTAGTATAAAAGAACCTATTCATGAGGATGTCTTGTCTCACTTTCCTTGTGGGGCCAAAAGGGCTGTAAACATGGCAAACACAATTCAGGGTGTTTCCGTGTTTCTTTTCTCTCTGCCCAGTATTTTGATAACATTTTGTTCATGGTTTGCCTGAGGAAGAGCAGAACTTGTCTGTGAGCCTGGAAACTGTCCAGATTTTAAAATTTATAGCACCAGCAGTCAGAAGCATCTTATTCCAATAGGTCAGGCAGTGGGAGAGGGTCATACTGTCAGCTGTGGGAGACTCTCTGTTCTTTTACAATCTGTGCCTAAATCTTATTTACATAAATTCAGAGCATGAGTTTAGGGATAGATTTTTTTATTTAGTATTTTTCCATCTCCCATTTTGCTGTTAAGATTTAGCAGTTCATTTACTTCTATTTCCCTCCCCTTTTCTTTGAATTACACTGTATTTGACTGACAGCTAATTATGACAGTTTCAAACAACCTAGCAGCTTTTTACAAGGTAATTTTCAACCTTATCACTTATCTGCCTCCTGCTGATCTTCTAAGCCCTTGTTTATGGACAAATTCCCAAAGGAGCTGCAGTCTCAGGTACACTAGTTCTTTTCCATAGTGAAGGCCTAAAAAAACCCCACAAAAGAATGCTGTAAAGCACCAGCCCAGTGTTTTGGCATCTTCAGCTATATTCTTAAAGGGGGTTTTGGCATGTGCCTGTTTATTGTGAGGACTGATTTGTGCAACAGTACCAGGTATTTTGCATTCCCAGGCATTAGTAAAGACATGCTTTCTCTCTTTGCTCTAAATTCTTCAAAATGGCAAGACCTTGGTCCTGGTGCCCATGAGACAGAAGTAAAAGACAACTAAGTCCTTGATGACAGACACTGTGGAATAGACTGGCCGCCAGCTCCTTAGAGCTTCTATGACAAAGCCCACCACAGCGATTGCAAGCAAAGGAAGCTGAGGAGTAGGCAGAAATCTCAACACTGCATTGCAATATGTCTTTACAACTCTGTCAAACCTTCTGATAATTCTCCGGCTCCACCTGCTTAGCCAAGAGCTACCCTGGCAACCTTCGGGCAGGGGGCATCAGTCTGTTGGTAATAGAACTCCTCTGGGTGGAGTAGATACATTGCTTGGGCTATGTTGCAAAACATCCTCATTTTCATTTTATTTTACAGAACCCCACAGAGGTTTGCATTTCCTACTTCACTGATTTTTTGAAACCAGTCATTTTTATTGATAGCTTCTCTTTCTTGTTCATTTATCCAGGGATTTCAGTGCTATGATAGTTATTTCCTCCCTGAACCTTCTCTTTAGCTGTTGGTCAGAAAAATCTTTTCTGCCTTCAATATTAAAATTTTCTAATTTAGTGCTCTTTATCCAGTAAAGAAATATGTTGACTGTAGCTGTGCTATGCTCTGTCACCATTGTAAGTTTATTTGTTTTATTAACCTACCCTTGGACACAGCAATGTGGCTAAGGAAGGGAAGAGTGGCTCAGTGCTATGCAGGTCCCAGGGCAGGTGTTGCTGTGAGAGGCCATAAGTATTTATTCATTGTTTGACCCCTACATACATGGCTGGTTTGGGGGAAAAAGGGGTTATCAAGTGGCTAAAAGAGCATGAAGTCTCATGGTTAACTAGCAGGGTATCCAGATTCATGGAATGGTAACAATTTATGCAGGATGTTGGGAAAGGAGAGTGCTGAGTGAAGTACATCTTGTTATCTTTTGGATTGGAAGGCAGGTAAAAGCCACACATTTTTTCCCTTGTTTTTGACAAATGTAAGCAAAGTGTTTTCAGGGCTCCTAAATCACCCCAGGGACAGAAAGACAGGAAAAGAAAGGGGGTGGAGGGGTGTAGTGGAGATGTACCTTATTCTTGAAATCTTTGGAAGAGGAATTAAAGGAATTCAGGTTGTTTGTTTGGAATGGTTGTAAGGCAAAAAAAGGAATGAAAAGGAAACATAATTTGGGGTTTTTTTCTCTTTTCCATGATGCAATGAGCACATGGAGGAATGTGTGTGCAGCTATGCAGCTTCCATTTTGTCCAATGTCCTTCAGCATTATCCTCAGCATGACAGGTGAAAAAAGTGGCTGCCTAGAGATGATGAGAAAACTAGGAAAGCATAGTTTGGCATATTATACAGAGTTTTTTAAGTTTGGCTCTGTAACATCCTTACACAGACAGAAATAGGCTGATGTGATCTGAATAGTAATGGTAACTTAGTAATCTATAACTTATACTCAATGTTTGCTAGCAGGTCTTCAATCAGCCAAGCACCTGCATGACCCTGGCAAGGATGTTTCTGTTCTCATGAGTCAATAAGTCATCTGCATCTGAGACTCATTCACGTGAGTCTGCTAAATCTGGTCTAAAGCAATAGCTGCCATCTCCTCCAGGACAGCCATTTCCAGGTGTATATTCAGAAGGTGCAACGGGCTTCTTTCTACAAAGGGATCAACTCTTGATCAATCCATCTACAAAGGGATTAGCTCTTGATCAATGAAACCCATAAAGGATAGGACTAGACTAAGAGATCAAGTGCCACAGGCAATAAAGACTCTTTGGATGGTAAATTCGGTATGTGAGGTAGAGGAATGGTCTGTTTGGACATAATCCTGAATAACATGCTCTGGGGGACCCTGACTAAACAGGGAGATTGGACCAGATGCCTTCCAGGTGGTCCCTTCCAACCTTACCCATTCTGTGATTCCGTTATTTGGGGTGTGTGACAGAGGCCTTAGAAAGGCTTATGAGATAGATATGCAATTTAGATATAGTCTTGGATACACTGAACACCAAGCATGCAGGATTTTTGTTCCAGCAAGACTCTGTTTTGTACAACACAGGCACAAGATATCTGTGCCAAAGGTTGTCAGAGGTGACATTTGCCTTATTACAGGAAATTTGAGGTACAATTACAACTTTTCATTATAGTTTCTGACTCTGCCACAAATATGTGGATACCTTACACTGAAAGATTAGCCACTGGGACAACATTACTTCTAGAATACAAAAAGCAAGAGAAGACTTATGAAATATGCTTTAAAAATGCAGTTAGAAAAACGAAAAAGAACTAAGGAAAAGAAGCCTAGAAAAATCTGTTATGAATAATGTATTGCAGATTCAAATATTAATCATGCAATGAAGAATTACTCTGTACATATTTTTATTATTTTAAATCCTTTTGTTCACATGTATAATTAAATTCATTTATGTATAGTATATAGCTAAAAAAGAATCAGAAAATAAGACAAAGGTGTTTTAAGCAAACTATTCAAACCAGCAATTCTTCCAGTGTGTTATATGATTAATACTTGCAATAGGATGAGGAAGGAAATAAAATGCAAAGATGTAAATGAAATGGTGTTTAGTTCATTGGAGACTAATTGGCTCATTAGAAAACTGTAAAAGAATCACATCTGTGACTAGCATGGTCCTCAGATTGCTGGTAGTACCAAGGCAGTCAGTGGCTCAAGGGCAGTGTGTCAGGCGGAGTGGGCTGCAGAGGGAACTTCAGAGACAGGGTGTTGCTGCTGGTACCCAGAGTCCTGTCCTCTGTGTCAGAACCACAAGCACATCTCTTAAAACACTCGTGTACACATCCTATGCTCTCCTGGGCTGGGACAGGAAGGTAGGGGACACCTTTCTTTGGAATAAGCTGTAGTTACACAGTGCAGAGAAGTAGAAAGAACGAGAAGTGAAAAATACAGTGTGAGCCGTTTTTTGGTGTTTAAATGTTTGATCAAATGTGAAGATGCAAATATCTCTAAGTCTTCAGAGAATAACCTGGTAAACTGTGACAGGGCATTGGCTAGATGCTGGCAGGTCCTTAAAAATCAGGAGAAAACGTGGTAATCTGGTGGCCTGTCTTTGCAAAACGCTCCAAGCTAAACCCCTTCAGTATTTCCAGACAGAGCTTTCATCCTTCCTGCTCTAGGGTTGCTCTAGTTGGGAGCTGATTCTGAAAGTCTCACTTGCCCTTGGTGTCACTGTCCTGTTAAAGAGAAAAAAAATTAATTTTTCTGCCAGGCTTCTAGAAATAGCTAAAACTAAATCTTCAACGATGTCATTAATTTTATTGCACTGAGGAATTACTTCTTGCTTCTGTGTACTGGCGTGGTTTCATGGCATGTTGCTTGTCTTTGTCATTATCTCTCAGGGCCAGCATTTTCTGGAATAGTTGTTATCAATTAAACCTTTTGTACTTGTGAATGCCCAGCTTCAATTTTCATGTGAGAGTTTACAAACCTTCTGATTTTTTCAACATTTGCATCACCTGCTGAAGAAGTTCTGCCTAAATATAAAATGGTTTCGGTAGATGTAAGGAGTCTCATTTTCAGTAGCAAATTTCAGAGGCCTCGCACTTAGGAAGTGAAGAACTGCATAGAAAGTAAGTAATTTGACTACTAAGTGGTGTAATAGGTGTAGGTGATATAGAGCCTTAAACTATGAACACTCAGACTTCAGTGATGAAAAGAGCTGTTCTTGAGTACCCAAGACTATATAAAGGCCTTGATATTGGTTATCAAAATCCAAATGGCATATTCTTGAATGTATGATTCACTCTGGGTTTGGAAAATATGTGTCTGTTAAGTGCCCCTGAGAGTTTGGCTTGAAGAAGTTACAAAGTTTCAAGTAGTGATGTTGTTACACTCTACAGAAGTAAAACCATATAACTTTCTTCACGCATTTTTATCTATTTCATGAGGTTTATGTGTGTGATTTTGTCTTCAACATAGCAATCATCAGGCAACAACTTCCTCAACTATGTTAACCGAAATTCTTTTCAACAATGAAATGCACCTTTTGCATACTGGATATGCACTGAGTAGTAGCTCAAGATGTGTCATTTCTGAAGCATTGCCCAGTGCAGTGGTATGCCATTCTGCAAGCAAGTTCCAACATCATCACAGGCAACGTAATCTCCCTTCTCTGCAGTGCATCATAAAAAAAGAACCATACTGACTTCAGGTTCTGATTGGTGCCTACCAGGCATATTTGGCATCATTTGGTTACCTAAGCATGTACCCATTGTCATTACTTTACATCACAATGCAAGATATTTTGCCTGTCCTTGAGTCATCACTGTAGACCTGACTGGTCATCAAAGACCTGCAAGGCCTGTACAGTGTCTCGGGGCCATGCAGACACCTTTCACTCCCCATGGACTCTCACACAGCACAAGAAACTTGTTGTCAGGCAGCTGAAGTCTGCCATCCTGCTTGGAAGACTGCTCAGAGACCGTGTGCAGCCATGTGCTGTTGAACACAGGCATGCTCTTCCATTGTGGTCAGACTGGGAATGCTGCAGAGATGAAGTCATTGCAAAAGCCCTTGTCTGTGCTGGCGGTGATGCCATGAGAGACCCCATAAAACAGACTCCGAGCCAATGTAGTGTGGGATAAGATAAAAAGGTAGATTCTTTAATGTCTAGGCTTAGGGCTTGTGGGAATACATGATGACATGCACGTGGCTCCCCTCAAACACTCGTTTCTATGGTTGTTATAATATGGTCCACCCAATCATTACTTTACACATCTCTCAATCCAGCCCCAGTCCCACCCTTGATCCACTTCCCAGGAATTGGGTCTGGGGTTGGTGAGACTCCCTCTTCCTCAGGCTCCTCTTCTTCAGGCTTTTGGAGTTCTTCCGGTGTTCTTAGACTCAAGATTGATGACTTATGTATATGTCTTATTCTGCAGGCTTTTCTGATATTCTTCAGCTCTTCTGCCTTGAAGAAAGCCTAAACAGCTAAAAGAATCTGAGCTACTGATATATGCTAGGGGTTAGGATACATAAACAATGAACTTAAGCTGCCAGAAATATTAACACACTACATTTGCTTTTTTACTACAGTTACAAGGTACTTCTAAAATCTATAAAAATAAAAAAAAAAATCAAAAACCTCATAGGCATCACAGTGAAACACCACTTTCACTGGTAGAGTCCTTTGTCAGAGGTGGAAATAAAACAGCTGGGAGGGTCACCAGGTTTCTCCTAAGGTATCTTGTAACCCTGCCTGGGCATTGCTATTAATAGCTGGGATCCTTCAGTGAATGCAAATGATGGGCCTCATTTTCCTGTAAATGTGGAAAAGGGAGGAAACTCCTTCTAAAAGAGGAAAAAGGTTTGCAGGATCCATTTTGCTATGGAATGGTGGGATATGTGATTAGAAGTGTGGAATAGAGTCTTGGAGTCTCTCCATGCTTGTGAATTACGTACGTTTTTTTCTTTGCCCCCAATAGAACCAGGTATGGAAATTTCTTTAGCTTGCAGAAAAGCAGAAGAAATAGATGTCTTCTCTGGAAGAATAAATTCTCAACAGGCATCTGGAGCAGTGAGAGGTGGATATAGAAATGGACACTTTCTATAATGTATTTTAAACAACATACATTCAATCTAATTGGGCTACAAAATTACAAGACTTGATTTTTTTGTCATGTTTTCCACAACAACTAAACACTCGCAAGAGGTCTTGCCATTTCCCACCACCTCACTGAAAACAGTGTGAGAGATGACTATTTAGTATAGGCATTCACAGCGGAATTTTCCTCCAGAGTGAAGCACATAAGCTATATCTTATAAAAGAGGTCACTTCTCTTTTATAAGGGCAGTAAATATGTAAGAGGAAACTCCCTCTTTTTGCATAGTGGTTCAGTGCTTACTGGTGACTATTTCATTAGTATTAATCACATCAGCTCGATACATTCTTCTAAAAAATGGTTGAACTCTTAGTTCCACTGAAAATAGTGGTTTTCTTTTTCTTGTGGAAAGTGTAGGTTCGGGGGATTCTGAGAATGCAGCCATGCAATTAGTTGTCAGATTTCATATTTTTATATTTATGAGACATAGCTGACTTGCCATCTCCTTAATTTTTCACTCATACAAGCATGTAAGTGTTTTTCTCTTCTGGCATCTCCAGACTACAAACTACTGCTGACAGCTTTCCCAAGCACCTATGACAGGTTTGCTTAAGAAAAAGCTAACTATTTTATAAACATTTTATCTGTTCAGCAGGAACAGGTCAATATGTATTTGATTCACTATTCACTTCTTAATCTCTCTACAATTACGTAAACCCCAGGTCTTAGAAATGCGTTTTGTATTTTTCTTTACAGAACTTGCCAGTAACTTGCAGTTTCCCCTTTATTCCTTTCCAGTAGCAAAACACAGGCAAGGAAGGCTAACAGACTGTGTCAAATCATCTGGTTCCATCATCTAGTGATTGTTAAATATTCGCCATGATGCCAGGCTTGTGGGGGATTTCTAACTGTTCTCACTTTCAAGGGTTAGGAAGGTCTAAGGTTGCTTACTTACCAAGATGAATTATGCATTAATACTCAGAGAAAAAGAAGCTATCAGGCCCAAGCACCCTTCCCTGATTAATATGACACAGCAAGTGGTATCTCATGTATTAACAAGCAGGTGTAAAGTGATTTAAATAACATGAAACCTGATGCAAAATGAAAGCATCTACTGAGATGGAATGGGCAAAAAATTGTACTGCAGTTCTGATAATACATGTAAACATTTCACAGCAGTTCTTTCAGGCAAGATCTATATCAAATGCTTCACAACTTGTGAACAAAATTTGAAATAAAGCATTAAATAATTTGAAAGGCAAAAAGGATTTATTTTCATGTCAGATTTGAAAATGAGAGAGCAAGAGAAGTTCAGAAATGTATGCCAGTAAAGTGATAGGGATTAAATTGTTTTATATAAGGTCAACTGGTCATAAAGTTCTAGAAATTCCTGGTCTTTTCCATATTGCAAACCATTCTGTAAAAGTTGATGCAAAAAGGAAAACATAGCAAGTTCTCTGAAAGAAAAGGATTCATCATTGAAGGATAACAGTAGATGCACCAAGGGACAAGTTTGGAGCTGCCAACCAAACTGTTTAGGTTGTCTGCCAAGATCCTGCTGCTAAAAAACAAATATGAAAAAGTCATCCAAAATTGCTCTGAGCTTCATGTCTGCATTCCCAAGAATAAAAAGGAAAACAACACATTTTAAAAGTATCTTCACTACTGAGCACTTGCAGATCTAATTTTTATAACAATTACTAAAATAAATGGGAAGAAACACTTCATCCTATGCACTTCTGGGGCTTGTGAGATTCAATAATGAAGATCTTAAGTTGGTACTATGAATCCTTTCCTTCTTTGAATTATTTTTATTATTTTATAGGAAAAAAGTATTAAAGCCTCTTTTAAGATCCACTAGAAAACACTATCTGTATGTTTAGTTATCATGGAATTAGAGTTTTGCAAGTGTGAGTATATAGGACCCAGAATTTCTATAACATTAGGCTTTGTTTTTCCACATCTGAATGTGATGGGAAGAAAGCTGAAGTGTTCCTGGCAATATCAATCATAGAATCGTAGGATTCTAGGTTGGAAAGAGACCTCAAGGATCATCTTGTTTAGTCTTTCTCAGCAAAAGCATGGTCTAGACAGGATGGCCCAGCACCCTGACCAAATAGATCTTAAAATTTTCTGATGGTGGGATATTCACCACTTCCCAGAGAAGATAATTTCAATGTCTGACTGTGCTCATCATGAAAAATATTCCTTTTGTGTTTAACTGAAATATCCCTAGGAGTAACTTGTGCCTAATATCCCCTTGTCTTTCTCAGATGTCTTCTTGTATAAAGGGAGTCTCCTTTGTCTTTGCACTCATCTTTTACATTCTGAAACATGGTATCCCCTAAGCCACCTTTTCTCAAAACTGAATAAACCCAATTCTCTCGTCCTTTCCTCATGTGTCATTTGCCTTTGTGATTATTCTTTTTTTACATAACGTATAACCATATAGTCTCAACATACATCTCTATTGTTTGTGAAAAACATTAAGTCTCTTTATCAGCATTTCCAAGTGAAAATCATGTTTCTGTGCACCAGGTAGAAAATGAGCTTGGCTTCTGCCTGTGTTTCAAGTTGTAGAGTAAGGAGTGGTTGAAAGGAGAGTACCCATAAATACCTTATTAATATATTGTAATGTTGTAATAATTAAGCTTTAACAAATATTTACAATTTGAATTTATGGATTTTGATATCTTTGATGATTTAGATTTCCTTCATTTAGATATCTTTGATGAAGATGGCTGCCTAATTCTTTGATGCC
Organism: Willisornis vidua nigrigula; assembly: GCA_021164005.1. NCBI lineage: Eukaryota > Metazoa > Chordata > Aves > Passeriformes > Thamnophilidae > Willisornis > Willisornis vidua. The sequence goes on along the minus strand of JAJPCS010000021.1, from coordinate 371,984 downwards.
CCTTCTTGCCTGTTGTTTTGTAACCCAGCCATTAGCCAATGAATCATCGAGCTATTAACAAAGTCAGTGTCAAGGTAAGCATGATACAGAAGGAAGGCTATTTCAAAACACTTCAGCAATACACAATACAGCCAGGCAAAAAACAAAGGAAAAAAAAAAGAAATCTTGTTAAGAGACTGTACAATGTGTTGAAATCAAAATATCTTTCCTCATTTACTCTGCAAAAGAAGTGGAAAAGCAAAATTCTACTTGAATATCTTTGTCTCTATAAAAACCGGAGCAAATCTATAGCACCCACATTCATTCACTCCTATTGCAGACTGGTACTGACTGCTTATAATTCACATTTCAGCTATTCCCAGGAATGATGAACTTTTTAGAAAGAGATTTTCATAGTTTGAAATATAATGAGCAAATTAGGTGCCTGACATTTTGTGCAATATACTGGGTCTGTGTGAATTTGCATAAAAATATCTCTAAAGTGCACACTGTACATGTTCTTTTGACTTTAGTCCACAAGTGGACAAACAAGGAATGTGCATGTTCTTCAAAAGTGATGTATTTTTTTAAATACATAGAAAGATTTTTAAATATTGAGTTCGTTCCTGTAAAACACATTCCTTGAATTGTTTCTTCCACAGGAGCAGCTCAACCATCCAGCTTTGGGGAGCTTGGGAGAATTACAGTGAATCATTTCAGTGAAAATAGATGCAAAGTTTTCCATCTGCAACTGTTTTGGCTGCTTTTAAGCCCAGAGCAGTGCCAAGGAAATGGATGGCAGGTGAAACTAAATAACTTGTGCCAGGTATTCACCTTGTTGTGATCACTTACATACTTACTAGCAAAACCTATGCAGGAATGTTTTCATTGAGTTGTCTTTGAATCAATCTGTCTTCAGCTACTTTCTTGGCGGATCCCAGTACTATTACTGTCTTCAAATGCTTATCAGACAAGCATGTCATGTAAAAATTTATGGTTGCCTTCAAAACTAGATTTCAGATCCAATTTTATTTAAATAGCACTGTTCTCCCACTGAATCTGTTCCATCATTATGATGATCATCGTAAAACATCATGCCAGCACTGTATTACTAATGTCATAGAGCATTGTATATAGCTCTTTCTTTCATTTTCTAAATAAAGATGCCTAAAAACCATTACATCAAAATTAATTAATTATCAGAAATTATTTTCCTAGGTCTATTAACCTTATCCCTAGTTAAATTATATATTAGGCGAAACCAAGCAATACCCAACAAAACCTGATTCCTAAATTTAAAAAAAAAATACAATAAATTAAATTAAAAAGGAAAAATTATGTACGTTGACAGACTTTACAACTATGATGGTAAAAATATGTTATAAGATTCAAAATAACATAAGTATTGTTGCCTCTGCTAATTGTGGCCTTTGTGATTGTACAGAATAGCACACATATCAAAACAGACACTGCATTTTCAGTAGCCCAAATAAAAAGTTATAAAAAGAAACAAGGCAAATGGCAAAAAACCAAACAAAATTTCTCCGTTATAGCACTATTTAAAGCCTTAACATGAACTGAAGAGTTTTATATGTCCTGTACTGATCCTCTGCAAACAGGAAATTTTTATTTAGTTTGACTTCTGTTTATTGCCTACTGAAACATTTTTAAACAAATAAATAACTGAATAATATTTATTTTGCACTCTGTGAGAGGAGTGGACAAATCCTAATTCTGTGTTTGACTACAAACATTTTTGCTTTCTCTTCCTAACAATAAATATTAAAACCACAGAACAGTTATGCAGACACTCTGAATGTGTTATTTCACAAATTATAGGGAAAACATTCTGAAACCTTAATTAAAAAAAAATCAGTGATAAGATTTACTCAAATTAATTGTGATATTAATCCCCATGCAGATGGAGAAAAGATTTGTCTGAGAAATTGTAATAGCTAGTCCAGGTTTCACATTATTAGGAAACGGAGCTTTAGAGAAAGAGGCAAGGTGAAACCTTACAGAGGTTTCCATTTCACATTTCTCCTCAATTCATCCAGTACATTGTAAATCTTTTTAGCAGAGAGTTGAACTACTAGCAGGTGTGTAAAGATCAAATAAATTAAAACCTCTTATCAAAGAGTCTGTCCTATAAGACAGCCATCCACTTGTCTGGCTGCATGAGTAGGACACTCTAATCCTGAAATACATCAGACTTGTTTATGTTAGAGGGTGTGACTTGCTGCTATGGAACCACTCATGACATCAGGCTACATGGTCATATGAAAGATTCCACCTGCTGGACTTTCTGAATATTATTCTTTCATTGAATAGGAAAGGGTGATTTGTGACACTTTGTTAAATGAACCTTTTAAAAATGACATATTTAGCTGGTTTAATCAAACATTATCAAGACGCTCCAACAGAACAGTTACTCAAGATCATGCAAAACTTGCAAGAAACAATTTCATTTTAAATGCAGTATGTCTTCCAGATGATCCTTTAAATGGTAATAGTCACACAGTTTAATTAATCATGCAATTATTACTCAATAATTGAAGGCACACTATGGAAGTTGAAATCTGACATTTAAAATAACTACCACATTGGTGCAAAGAATTAAAATTATGACACCAGTCCATAAATTAATAGAGCATAGAATTGGTATAACAAATGAGACTAGTAGCAGAATAAAGTGTTCAATTTGACCTTATTGTTGAAAACAATGATAGACAGGTAGCTATTAAGTTATCTCTGTTCTGCATTAGTTAGAAATACATTTTTATCATAACATCCAAATTATTAAAATGTCATGTAGTCTAAATTCTTAGCAGACATTCAGCTAAGAAAAAAAAAAGACCATAGAAGTGCTTGAATGATGTTTTGCATTTTATTATAGCTTTTCTTTTATGTCCTTTTGGACTCCCAGTGCTGCAGATCAAGCTGATGCACATAAAGGGATGAACAGTAGAAATCTGATTCCCTGGAAAGGTTGCATCACTGGACTACTTTGTTTGCCTGGAAAGTTTTGGGAACATCAAAACATGGAAAGGTATAGTCTTAGGATAACTCTGAGAGCATTACTGACTTAGTGAGTCAGGGTAGGAAATTTAACCCAGAAAAAAACTGAAATTGCAAAAAAATTTACCATTTCATAAACTTTCCCTGTATTTAGTTAGCAGATCAAGCCTATATGTAGTCCATTTCAGATACCTTCCTGGAATGAGACACTCTGCTATCAGGAGAGATTGCACCTCATCCTGGATACAGGCCTTATCTGTGCATATGAAGATATAGTTGTAGAATCATAGAACATTTTGGGTTGGAAGGAACCACTGCCCTGTTGTGAGCAGAGACATATTTCATTAGATCAGGTGGTTTCATCTGCACTGAACCTTGAACAGTTCTAGTACTGTAGCATCAACAACTTCCTACAGAAAGTTGTTCCAGTGTCTTACCATCCTCCTTGTAAAAAACTTTTCTTTACGTCAAATCTAAATGTAACCTTTTTTTATTTTAAAACCATTGTTCCTTGTCCTCTCACTACAAGCCTTGGCAAAAAGTGTCTCTCTATCTTTCTTATAAGACCACTTTAAGTATTGAAAGGCTGCAATCTGCCCAGATCCTCCAGGCTGAACACCACCAACTCTCAGTCCTTTTTCACAGGAGAGGTGTTCCAGCCCTCTGACTATTTTTGTCATTCCACTCTGGACCTGCTCTCTAATGCGAGGTTTCCATGGGCCCCCTTCTCTAGCCCATCCAGGTCCCTCTGGATGGCATCCTGTCCTTCAGGTATGTCAGCTGCACCACTTAGTTCAGTGTCATCTGCAAATTTGCTGAGGGTGCACTCTGACTTTAATGAAGATGTTAAATAGCATGATTCTTAACACAGACTCTTGAAGGACACCACTTATTAATAGTTTGCAATTGGACCTTGAATATCGACTGTAATTCCTTGGACGTGGCTGTACAGATAGTTTCTTACCCATCACCATTCACCAAATCCATATCTTTCCAATTGAGAGGTAAAAATGTTGTAGGGGAGCATATCAAAGGCCTTACAGATGTTTAGGTAAGTGGCATCCATAGGTCTTCCCTTATCCCCTGATGTAATCACTTAACTGTGCTAGATAGCCATATATAAGCAACATAAATGTCTCAGAAGGTGGTCCACAACAGCCAACAGCAGAAAACGACTACTGAAACAGTCAAACAAAACCCCTGGAGAGCAAGATTGTAGTCGAATTTATCTCCAGATAACCTCAGAAGGTTATCACTTAAAGTCCTGAACTCCCTCTCTCAAGTCAGGTGTTTATGCCTGATCTTTCTCCGTTACACTTCTGGCAACAAACATCCCCTTTTAACCTTTAGTAAGCTGTACCACTTCACTGTTGCTACTTCTTCTTTTGCATAAGGAAATTAGAGCCAGCCCACAGGTTCTTCTCTGCCTCCCACTCCCACTCTGGTTTTGCTTTCTGAATCTGAATATGGCAGAAACTCTTACTGAGTATGGTGGGTATGAAAACCACCTTGATGGCATGCAATGAATTCTGGATTCATGACAAGTTGCCATTTTGCTAGGGATATTGAAAAGCCAAGGAGAAGGAGACCTCCTGGGTTATTTTTCAGTCTTTCCTGAAGAAGGAAAGAGATACTTCAGTCTTACTGTCTGATGCAACAAGGATTTAGTTATTGAGCATCAAGTGGGGCTAGTAAACAAACAATTGTGACTCTTCAGAATGAGGAAGAGTAAAACAATTCTAGGTACTCTTTCAGTATTGAAAAACTTTTCTCCAGATGTTACGAATTAACACAGGAAACAGCAGAAACATCTTATCTGAACCCCTATCTGTCCTGTTCCATCAGGTGACTGTTAAGGGCCTCCTACTTTCATTTTCCCATCTCCCAGCAGAGATAATTGAACAGACCAGGTGAGAGGGGTGAGTCTGAGCACTGTGGAGGGACTGTACACTAACATCAGAGCTCCTGTGATGTCTTGTCTGCCAATGATAATATGCAGAGAGGGTGCCATTTCTGAATAGTGTTTTAAACCGTTTCATATGCATTTATAACCCTCTCTGCAAAGTATCACTGACTCTAACTCTCTTCTGATGTTCAGGCATCTGACTGTCTGGCTTATATATTTCCTTTACATTTCCAAAGCCTGTTCTATTTCAGAGAAGCAGTACTCTCAAAGAATGAGCATTGTTTTGAAAAGTCTTGGTGGAACCACATGGCTCACATTTCTGTAGGTCTGGCATTTAACAGACCTTTCAAAACCTTGTCACACTGTTTTACATTGAGCTATCCAAGTTTGGTTCCCAACCTTTATGAGGAGGCAAAGAGCCCTCCTGGGTACTGTCTTCTGCTTCAGAAAAGAATAACTATTCGGCATCTGATTTAGATAGTGCAGGTATTTTATTAAAGTGGTGTAATATTTTTCCGTCAAGGACATGACCTGCTTTAAGGTTGTGCTAACCTTAGCAAATAGTGGTAAATTTGTAGAGAAAAAATAGTTGATGCCTAGACACCAGTTTGCATCCTACATCCATTCCAGAGGCTTACATCAGACAGCTCCACTCTGGCGCCAAGGGCCGAGTGACCACCAGAGGCTGGAGCCCAATAGGAGCATTTCCAGAGCGCAACGTTTGTCTTGTTTTCATCTCACTGTTCAGGGAGCAGCTAAAGGTGGCAGTTAAGAGATTGCACAGAAAAGTGAAAACTTCTAAAGAAAATCTTAATCATTTTTGTCATCTTCTCCTGGTCATTTAATTTGCTCACACACAACTCCAAAATCTTGTCTAATTTCTCCTTATTTACATGACATAACATACATGTCATAAATGTATACTCTAAATAATAGAGCAAGTTTCACTGCCCACATGCTAAATTAAAAATATGGAAAAGTCCCCCAACATTTATGTGTGAATACTGCTTAAAATTCAGTAGGCTTTCCTGTTGTTTAGAATTTCCCTTTAATTACTTTTCAGACTTTACATTCTTTATCATTACCCCAAGCAAGATAAAATGAGAAAGTTTAATACACTTCATTTGTGCCATGAACTGAATAATTTGTGGAAGGTGCTGTATGAATAAAGTAGGTTTTTTGCCAACATATCACTTCCAATTTGATTACTGTTTGTGCATTGTTACATGTGTTTTAGGGCCCTATTTTATTTTGTGTGTATATATCTTTGATATTTTCTAAAAATACCTTCACATATTGAAAAGATAGCCAGATTATTTTCTTAAAAATTTGTTTCCAAAGCACACAAGCTAATTGGTTTTAGTTGTTTCATCTAGTTTGAGATTTGTTTTTCTCTTTGGTTTTGTTTTTTAGGGGTTTTTTTGGGTTATGTTCAATATTTTATAATTTTAATGTATTTTTATAATAATAATGTAACCTCTTCTTTTGGACATGTACAGATACTGGGGCCTAACCTGTTACATACTATTCCTTTATATCAGAGGATTGCAAAGGTTACTGACATCAAGTGTATTTTAATGAAATCCATCATTGCAAGAAGAATTGTTGCAATATCCTCTATACTAATATGTTTCTTCACAACTCTGATAAAAAGATACAAATAAAGCACTGATATTATAAAAACATTAATTTTATGGGTTTTAAAATATTTAACAAACTAATTTATTCTTTATTTTCTTAATCATATAGAAATAACAGAAAACTTTCAGATGTAAAATCACTTTTGCAGTTTTGATTCAAATACCAACACTGAAGTTATTTATTTGAAGCAAATTTTAAAAACCAAGCACAAACTGAAAAAATATTTTAGCAAATGCAGTAGCAGTATATGTGAAAGATGATCCATCTGATAATTTATAATATTTTTCATGCTTAACTAACACAATGCAGCACATTCTTATATTTAAACATATATTCTTATTGTAATGTAGTAATGTAGCTGTAGAATACACAACTTGGACTGACACCCGATAAGGTTAAAGTCTTTGAAATTTTAACCCATAACTAGAAATATGTGCATTTTCTATTTCAGTTTGTATCCAGTTTTGTATTTCAATAATTATTCCATTCTTTTGCTTCTCACTAGAAGGTAAACAAATTTATTTCAACATGAACTAAAGCTTATGGATCATGAAATGTAGAGTTGCGGGTTATATTTTCTCCTGGCCTTTAACAAGACATTAAACATATGCTTTAAACAGCCCTGTTAAGCTGAGCAGTAAAAATAGGTCTCAGTAGAGTCTAAGATTTCTCGATGATTTTACAATGAAAAGTAGATGCTCTTGTAAAAAGATCTGAGTTCCAGGTTTTTTTGGTGTTTCCAGAAAACGTTCTCCTTCCCATTCACAGCAAATCTGTCCTTTCTGGGACAGCCTAGACTTAAGAAAAAAAGATCAAAGCTGCTTCTGCTCTGGTATGATATCTCAGACACAGGCAACTACTGAAGCAGTAAAAAATGAAGGTAGAAAGAGGCAAGTACAGGCATATTTTCCTCGCCTCCAAAAAGCATGATTCAGAAAGTTGCTCTATCTGCTTTGTCTCTCCTGTTTCACTGGTTATTCCATATCAGTGGATTGTTCATTCCTGAATTTGGTAAGTCCATATGTTTTTCAGGCAAGTCTAGCAATCAATTTAAATTTTATGTTAACTAGAAAACTACTTCCTTTGAAGTCTGATATCTTAATCTGTGTGTGTTATGGCAAGTGGTGGACAACTGTTTTCTGTAGATTTCCTTCACATTTATAACTTTATAGACATTGACTGAGAGGCACATTTCTCTAAGATCATAATGACTATTTTTTTCTGAGTATAATGATAAATATTATTGCAGCTTGTTTCTTTGATTATATTTTTTTAAAAAAAGAGAGAGAACTGACAGCTCTGCTAGTCTCCAATGATTTACCATCCTCTGTGTGGCTCAGAGTTCAAAATTTTTAAGTTCTCACTTCCAAAAAATGTGCCTCTTCGATTTTACCACCCTCCTTCATCTACCTGATAATGAAGTTACAGTTTTAGTTCCTTCACAAATCTCAGAGAAATTATTACTTTCTAAAACTCATTCACCTAAGTTCCTACAGAAGCAGCTATTAAAGCCTGAGCAGACAACATGCACCTGGGTATTTTGCATGCAAAGTGGATAACAGACTGTTCAAACCCACTTTCTCTTCCTAGGGGGTAAACCAAACCTGTGGCAGAGAGACACAAGGAGTAAAAACTCTCCAGCCATGATGTGCTCCCATGCCATGTGGATAAGGTAAAGAGCATCCAATCTTCCTGTAGAAATTATTGTATGAAAGAGAGTCAATAAAACTGCAATGAGATCATAGAACAGAAAAAGTGTCATAACAAGGCAAGTTGAACCACCTTGGAAAGCCTCAACTCTGATTCCCTTCAGGTGTATTGCTACAAGAATTGGGTTCATTTCTTCTATGAAACTGTTGCCGAAGGAGTTTTTGTTCTGATTTTCACATTCTGTAGATTTTAGGAACACAGTAGTTGTAGATTTTTAGAGGGTTAATATTTCTAACAGTTTAAGTTTAATGCCTTTCTATCACTGCCCCTGTCCCAGAACAGGGAGCTCAAATTCCTTTAGTTAATTAATCTTGTTTAGACTCCTTTCCAAAGTTCAGCTGAAGGATATCAGAAGGCCTACAGAATGAAACATAAACACAGGTCAGAGTGACCCAGAAGTCAGAACTGGAAGAGCACCAAGAGACTTTTGTGTGCCCGAGGAAGAGGAGCTGATGAAGACAGAGGGTCTCAATGAACCCAGACCCAATTCCAGGGGGTGGAACAGGGGTTGGACCAGGGCTGGACTGAGAAATGTGTAAAGCAATGATTGGAGGGACCTTATTATAAAAGCCATGGAAACAAGAACTGGGGCACATGCATGTCATCCTGTATTCCTGTGGGCTGTAGGCCCGTGATATTAAAGGACCTTTACTTTTTATCTTACCCTACACTAACTTGGCTCGGAGTCTTTTTTTACGGACTTTTACGGCAACAAACTATGAAATCTTACTTTGCAGATTTGTCAAGAGCTGGTGACGTTTATATCTATAAAAATTAACAAAAAATAAAATGAAAGATGAGTTCCTATTGAGTTTTAGAACTTTTCAAACTGACTCCAACAACTGCAAAAATATCCTAGAAGATAAACCTCCATCATTTAGATATAACTCTTATCTCTCACCTTCTCAAATGAGCAGCTTCAAGCTTCCTATTCATATGAAAGCTTTTGTGGGAATTTAAAAGACCTCTCATAGATTTGGGGATTTTTATAGTGTAAAAATTTTAAGCCATCAATAAAAAAACCCCCACATAATAAAAACTCTGCAGGCACCTACAAATTTCCCCATGTTTGACAGTTTACAAAGGCTTTCTCGAAACAGGTAAGCACTTCAGTGCAGTGTTAGTTGAAAGCAGTATTTCAGCTGTAGTCTGTTCCAATATTATTATGTTCTTCTAGAGGAATTTATGACAGGTAAGGTGTTCATCTGTGGTAAGTCCTGGTTGTATCAAATATTGTGGTATTAGTGGCCAGATGAGAAATCCAATGCTTGGTCTTTGTTTCTTGTGCCTTCAGCTTGCAAGAACTTTTCTGAAATTTCACTAAGTTTCATATGTAAGTTTTGACTGGTAGTTCTTTAACTAATGTCTTTCTATTGATAAGGAATAAACATAAATCAAATAGAATAGAATTTTTAGTTCATGATTCATATTTAAGAAAGGAAATTGTTTCTGTCTGAAAGCTCCATATGAGAGATATTTATCAAGGGTAAAGAGAGATATTTTATTGTAATAAAAATGTTATAGGAAAACATCACAGTCAAATGCTCTAAGAAGTCAGCAGTTTAGGGTTTTAATAAACACCTAATCTAAGTTTCGGGTTTTTATTTTAATAAAAGTAATGTTGAGTGGTTTCCAATGTATCTGTTAAAAGTAATGTTCAGGGACATTTAACTAAGAGTTCTCTTGATCAACCTGATAGAATTTTCTTTCCCTTAGCATTAGCATTTTGCTCTTAGTAGTTTTGTCCTTTTAATATTGCAGACACTTACAAAAAAGATTGCTTTAGAGCAGAAGAAGCATCTTTAGTCTCACATGGTTGCAAGCTTCCAGTTGGCAAACTGTATTAGGTTTGGATAAACAGCAGCAAAATCAGACAGCCCCATAAATATTTGGAATATTATACAACTATCCTTATCACTACTGCTATCCTTACTCAGTGTTATTTAATGAATATAATGGGATCACTTCTGTGTACATCCAGACTATGTGCTTTACTGTTTTCAATTAAGTCCAGAATATACTCAATATATTTCACATATTTCCTCAGTATAAGATTTTTCTAATGCTTGTACCTTAAAATACTTTATATTCTCAGCATCCCCATAGCTTTAAGTAACATAAAAATTAGAGTGTTCATTTATGCTGAAACATTAATTATATATATGGAAGTGTTTAAAAAATTACATTTTCAGAAGTGCAGAAATGTTGATATTTATTACATTTGTTTCAACTTTAACGTATCTTCTATAAAGCATCTTCTATAAAGCATCTTCTATAAACGTATCTTCTATAAAGTATCTAAAACAACTGGAAACTCATAATGCTGTTGATATTCAAAGGCATCATGAAATCTGTATTCCAAAGTGTTATCATAGCAAGCTGATGCATAACACAGTGCTTTGCTTTCATATTTTCAATAAGTTCCTTCTATGTGAATAAATGATGCTATCTAAGACATCTATAATATAACCAGTACTACTTTAACTAAAATGAAATTACCATCTTAATGTTTTGAACTCCTTGGTAGAATAACATAAACCATAAAGAGCACAGAAAATCAGTCAAGCATGAGTGGGAAAGAGCATGTGACATATCTCACTTCTATCCTGCGGATATGAAATAGCTGTGGGTTTGGACAGATTTTTGGGCTGCCTTTGATTATGTCATATGAATAAGAAATGATGGCCACAGACTCCAACATGTTGTTTTAGAAACTTCCATTTATCTGTTCAATCCAGCTCTCTGCAGTAGAAAATACTATTATTCAAATTTTCCTCTAATTCTCTTTTCTCTCATCCTATTATTTAACTACATTGATTAAATCAATATAATAACAATATACTCTGTATAATAACAATTTCTAGAGATTACACTGTGTATAAGGCAACAGCATATGTCCTTTGTTAATCTACAACAATCATTAACATTAGAATTTTTTACTTTATGATCAGAAATGTAAGAAAATATTGTGTTAATGGTTCATAAACTAAAATGGAAATGTTATTAAAATAATTAAACATTTAATGCAGAAATAATTATAAACCCCATCTAGTTATGCTACTCTCCTGATACATAAAAAGGCGAGAAAAAATCCTCTAACACTCCCTTTTGAGTATTAGAAAGAAAAATATTCTTTATTTACAGCATGATATGTGTGTAGGAATAGTTTCCAAAGTACACACACCATGTTACGGAGCTACTATATTTTTATACTATAATATCTGACATCATATGTTAGGCCAGCTTCCCAAAATCGTCCATCCCATGGGACCTCCCTCAGGCATGTCTCCTGGATTTCAGTCAGTGGTCATACAAAACCCCTTGTTCCTCCCATCTTCATCTTCATCGTGGTCCTCTGCTCTGCTTGGACCAGTTTCGAGGCTTCTGAATCGTCTTGGGTAGTTTTGACTGGGTTATATCAAGGAATGGGTTTGTTATGTTCTTCTAGTTACATTCTCTACAAACAAGATGTTCTCTGCCTTGCTAAAAAATCTGTCTCTTGAAATCCTTGACAAGGAATATTAAACAATATTTCAAAAATTTGGTACAAAGGGTGGTTAGCTAAAAGTTCTATTCTAAGGTGTTAAAAAGCTGTATTAAAATCTATATAACATGCATTTAAGGCATCACTCCTTTTAAATTCCCTGTGCTGGCTTTTATTTCGCTTTTTAGTCAAGTCTGTATTTATTGTTTCCAATAGCAATTCCAATGATAGCAGCTTATCATTCAAATAGACAGGATACTCAACCTGTGTTCAAATTTGCATTTATCAAAGCAATTTTGCTGAATTTGGCAGTTACTAAAGAACCCACGTTTACGCAAAAAAACCCCAAACCATGACCAGCTCCACCCATTCTGCTTGTCTGCCTTTTTTCTGCTGTGTTTTGGACCATGACATACTGCAAGTAATGGATAGGTTTTAATAGCTTATTTCATTGTATCCAGCAAAGACAAAGCAAAATAAACCTCTTTCTCCCAAATTCCTAGAGAAAATACCATATAGCACACATCTCACACATTTTTAATGGCAGTTGTGAAGAAAAGGATCCTGCCCCTCTATTCAGCCCTGGTGAGGCCACATTTGGATGTGTGCAGTTCCCAGTACAAGAGAGACATGGAGCTCCTGGAGCAGGTCCAGTTGAGAGCCACTAAGCTGGTCAAGGCCTGGAGAATATCTCTTATGAGGAAAGGCTGAGGGAACTGGGCCTGTTCAGCCTAGAGAAGAGATGACTGAGGAGAGACCTTATTAATGTGTGAATTAATGTGTATTCATACACATTATCTTGGGGATACCCTTGGGAAGGGTGCCAAGAGGATGGGCCAGGCTCTGCTCTGTGATTCCAACCATTAGAACAAGAGGCAATGGGCAGAAACTGATGCATAGGAAGTTCCACCAGAGTATGAGGAAACATTTTGACTGTGCAGTGACCATACACTGGAACAGATTGTCCAGAGAGGCTGTGGAGTCTCCCTGGAGATATTTGGGAACCTTCTGGATGCAATCCTGTGCCATGTGCTCTAAGATGACTGTGCCCGAGCAGGGAGGTTGAACCAGACAACCCACTGTGGACCCTTCCAACCTTACCCACTCTGTGATTCAATCATATTTCTGCTTCAAGAAATATCTGCCTTGCTTTCTTTTACTCAGCAACTTGTACAGTGGGTGTGTTGTAACAAGGCAATGTAATTCAATTTGCTATTTAAAGTACAATTCAGGAGAAATTAATCCGAGTAAACTGACTTTTGGAGTGGACTTCTGTCATATAAAGCTGTAAAACTGTGACATAAGTTTTGTTTGAGAACTTAAGTAGAGCTAGACACTTTAGTAAAAAATTTTATTTTCTTCTTAAAGTTAGGAGAGTTGCAAGGTATGAGGAGATTCAGTCTGGTTTTGGAACTAAGGCAAAGAGCTAAGTACAGAGAATTAATCTGTAAAACTAATATTTAAGTATTTAAATAATGAATCCATAAGTAAAATTTGGTTATATAAAAGAAAAAAAATCTTGCTCTCAAGTGAAACTGAATCACATCTTTTAAAGTTATGGTTTATTTATACTTCTTTGTGGAAAAGTTAGATATTGTCAACAATAAAAAACACAGTACATTAAAGAACACTAAAAGTTATATAGAGTAGATATGTATTCAGAGCAAGTGAAGTGAAAATCATTGGCTGGTAAATGCCTATCACTAGACTTATGCAACTATAAACTAAGTGGTAGTTATACAGAAAATTATTAAAGGAAACCATCTGAAGACTATCTTGGAGGGAAAATAACCCTTTCTTTTTCTGTTTATTGAAATTCATTACATGGCAGTAGAAACAGCCTTTGTCCTAGAAGTTTAGCCTAGAATTTTGGTTTTAATTTAAAGATTTTATTTTTTGAGTAACATATTAATAAATGTAGGCAGACAAATACAGTGAACATATTATTTTCAGAATAGTCTATGTTATCAGAAGCAGAACCAAGTTACTGAATAACTAAAACAAGGCAGGACATAAGGAAGTAAGATGTGTTTTGAGACCTAAGCACTGCTGTGGAGGCTTTAGCATTTGGCCACATCTGCAGCCATGATGAGTTATGCTCTGAGTCTCAGGAACATGAGCTATAAGGTGCTTTTGAGCCAATGTGCTACAACATCACACACAGGTCAGGTATTTCCAGCTGGAATTGACCTCAGGACATCTCCAGCCCAGCCTTGACTATAGCAGGATCAGCTCTGAGAGCACAGTTGGTCCTGGGGAGAGCAAAGACAAATTCTTGCTTCCTCCAAGCAGGGCCAAGTCCTCTCAAACTTGTGCTCTGTGAGGACTTGAGCTTATGGCAACAAGATTTTGACAGCTAATGTTTGGAACAAATATCTGAAGATACCAGGTGTTTGCTCCTACCCTCTACCCATTACCTTTTTGACAGATGGTATTGGGACTTTCAGCAGTACTTAATCTATCCTCTGAATTGAGCAGTGCCAGGTAGTTCTCAAATAATAAAACTCAAAAAGCTATTCTACCATAATGCCAAAATCTTCACAGGGATTTGTAGGGGACCAGAAACTCTGTTCTAGAACCTTCTCAGGCCCAGTTCAGGAGTTAGAAAGACTCAAAACTGAATCCAACAGACAGCTTGCTATTTTCCTTAGGAGGTAAAATACATTTGAGTGAAAGGATGAAGGCTGTGCAGTGCTAGAGTGACTAAAAGCAGCCCAGGCTGTGTTTATTAGCCATATTTGCAAAGGAAATTCCAAAGGAAGGGAGGGAAAGGAAATTTGCAAGGGAAAACCCTTCTAAATGACTGCTATGAATCTGAAAAATCAGAGTGAAAGTGAAGGCTTGTGTCTTTATCAGGGCTTGGTTTTGCCCTTCTGTCTTTTAGTGGTGTGCTACTTTTAATGGATCTGACTTCTTTTTATTCCCTTTTTCTTCCTGCCTTATATTGCTCAAACTGGGCCCCATGAAAATGAAGCCGGAAATCATTTTTTTTTCCCAGTGATCTATTATAAATATGTTTAAATAGAATTTTCTACTACCAATTCCTTTAACAGTTTTTGTTGGTTTTTTTTAACATAAACATATGTTTAGTGAAACAGAAGATAGTTAAAGCATTTTAAGAAAGTCATCCCCAGTTCCAGTAGAGATACTGCATTAATTCTGCTAATAAAATGTTTACATTAAATAAAATTTAGTTCTGAATGGTTAAATGATTAACCAGTCCCAGCCCATGTTTGTGGTGCCAGCTGCTGGGGTGTGAGTGTCAGTGTCCTCCCCAAACCTGGTGTTTGTGGGTGCACGTGTCATCAGCAGCAAACTTCGAGCAGGAACAGCCAGCAACTCAGGGACCCACAGGGCAGGTGAGGGGATGGAGACAAGTACAAATAAATGAAAATATGAGTAGTGTGAGAGGTTTCTTTGGAAACTAGTGGACTGCCAGAGTTAGCGGACCCAACCTGAACACTCAGTGTAACAAGGAAAGGGAGAAAGTTACTTTTACCCCTTTAAATAGACTTCTCCTAGGACATTGTTTCCCTTTCTCGTATCTACATTTTCAGATGAAATAGAAAAAACTAAGAGAGTTAAAAAAACAACCCCTGCAAATGTAGTAGAAGAATTGGGGAAAAAAAACATACAAACAAAACAAAAACCCCAGAGAGATTAGTCTACTTAATTTCTGTAAAAATGGTTTAGAAGTAACTTTATGTCAGATATGGAAAAGACCATTGATTCTGTGGAGTTTTTTGTTTTTTCAGGTAAATTCACAGTAACATGAAGTGTTTGGAAAGTGAAATTAGGCAGAATCAACCATGAACACTGGTGCAACTTCCTAGAAGTGCCAGCTGGCACTGGAAAAATGCATCAGGAGAGTGACAGAACCTCCACTACCTACTAATTCGGGGTGGGGGGGCGGGGGGGGAAGAAATAGCTAAATAAAAGATTAAAACCACTGGAAAAAAAAAAGCAGGACTGGAAAGAAAAAGGGAAGAAAATCTGGTCTTGCAGTAAGCATTAAGTGCTGGGTGTGATCTGTAGTCAGTGTTATCTGTAGAACGTATCTGTGAAGCAGTTTCAGCTTCCTAAGGAGGTGGTCGATGTCCTGACCTGTCAGTGTTTAAAAGACATTTGCATAATGCCTTTAATACCACACTTTAATTTTGGTCAGCCTTGAATTGGTCGGGCAGTTGGACCAGCTTGTCATTACAAGTCCTTTGCAAATGAACTATTCTAATCTATTCTATTTGAAAGCCTCATGCAATGCTGCTAATATTGTGTATTACTGTACATCCAATATATGCTGTGTTCTTGGCCCAAATTCATGGCTAATACATCAGAAATAAACTATTCTACTGCCATACCAGATTGCATTCAAAGAGTACAGTCTTTTATCACATTCATGAATTTTCTTTGAATATCCTGTTGGGTATGGGCCTTTGCAAAAAGTCTGATGCTTATTTCAGACCACAGCACACTGAATAATTAAAATACCTAAAATTTGCTTCCACTTCTTAAGAATCTGCTTTACTCAACAATAATTACATTGGAAGTATGGATCCAAAAGAAAATAATTTAAAACTCCATGTTTACACAAAGTTATAACTTGAAATTATTTTGGAACTGGAAAGCTGTTGAGATTTTCATCATGCATAAAAGCTAAAATGCCACAACTAGGAAGTCTAACAGCTTCACAGGAATACAACTCTCTTCAAAGGTCTGCTCACCTGCTGTGCTCAAAAAAGTCACCATGGCTGCTGTGCAGTATTTTCCCAATTTCTTCAGGAAAACCTTCATACATACATACAAATATACTTAATGACAGCTTTGGCAGTTTTATAGGAATGTGCACTCCTAGTTTGGCAAACAAAAAAAGCAATTCCATATTCAGTGGAGCTTATACATTCTAGTTTCCAATGTACCACACCTGCACAATTGGCGTTCTGTTTAATAGACTATGTTTGTTGTTTAGCTTCTTCTCTAGGTTATCCTCTATTTGGCTACCTCTTCTTTTCTTCTATTTCTAATGCATAGGAAGGTAATGATTTTGAGAACTCCCTCTCGGTGTGCCATATCTAAATGAAATCATAGAATAGAATCATAGAATGGATTGGGTTGGAAAAGACCTCCGAGATCATCAAGTCCATCCCTTGGTCCAACTCCAGTCCCTTTACCAGATCATGGCACTCAGTGCCACGGCCAATCTCAGGTTAAAAACCTCCAGGGATGGGGAATCCACCCCCTCTCTGGGCAGCCCGTTCCAGTGCCTGAGCACTCTCTCTGCAAAGAATTTTTTTCTGATCTCCAACTTCAATTTCCCCTGGCAAAGCTTGAGCCCGTGCCCCCTTGACCTATTGCTGAGTGCCTGGGAGAAGAGACCAACCCCCACCTGGCCAGAACTTCCCTTCAGGTAGTTCTAGACAGTGCTGAGGTCACCTCTGAGCCTCCTCTTCTCCAGGCTGAACAACCCCAGCTCCTTCAACCTCTCCCCGTAGGACCTATGCTCCAGTCCCCTGGGCCAGCATCTTTCACTGTTAAGAGAGGTTAGCAGAAAGAATTTTGTACTCATGCAGATAAAGTGGCCATGGCACTTATTCCCTCAGAAAACCAGGATAAAAGCAGAAACTTATCCACAATAACATTTCTGTTGAAATACAGTGTAATCAAACTGAGAGACAAAGAAAACCAGAGATGTTATTTTTGCAGTTTATGTTTCATTCTACTGGGAATGATTTTTTGCATCAAGCAACTGCGTGACAGACATTATGCAGCTTTATGGTAATTGCTATTAAAAGATGTCTGGAAAAGGTGCAATTTACACACAATTAAGAGCACTTACGAATAGCATTCTATCAAGCATAAAAACAATCTTTAAAGTCCATCCAGTGACACTATGTATTTGCCATATATATGTGTACTTCTATGTATTGTAATATTTTCAAATATATTTTTGAATACTGTGGGTTTTGGTAATGTAGATCTAATATAAAATACTTCCCATTATGATGAGACATCAGTACTTCAGATTTATGTTAAATTCCTAATTTTGAATATTACCTCATAGAAACTCACACTCAAAACCCCAAATCCAATTTCAAGTGTTCGATGAAGTTTAAAGTACATACTATAAAAAAAATTAATAATACTTAAAAAATGGTTCTCCAGGAGAGGAATAAATGGCTATTATCTGCAGGACTGAACTAAATAGAAGGTCTTGTCCTTTTCTTTCCTCCAATGTTTCTTATTCTGTCCAGCTGAATCATCCTCATATTAAATGCTCTGACAGGAACAGAAAGTTAAGTATGAATTTGGCAGAATATAAATATTTTTCATTCTTCATTATTCACAAAACAGGTAGGAAATTTACTAAATGTGGAACACAGGAGTGACATGTCTCCTGATTAATAAAATAGTGCCAGGACACTGGGCAGGATATGGGAGACCTCTTTGTGCTTTACTGTATCTTAAATGAAGCATCAGTTTATTTGTTTGACCAGAAATAGAAAAGAGTAGAAATTACAGGTCAGTGAAATACATAGGTTGCCTATGTAGTCTTAATTCCTGTTGTACATTCACATAGAAAGCTACTGAATTAATGCCATAGTCTGCATGTATGTGTGTGTTTAAGTAACATAATTAAGAATGGGAAGAGGGGGAATGGTTATGTATGGATAAGCAAAGTAGCTGGAAAACTATTAGTTTTATCATGTCTTTTCAGCCACTATATGAATTTTTTTCTCATTAAATTGCACATTTTGTGAGTGTGGATCATTGATAAATATTCCTGTCCTGTTTATCTCTAAATGCTCACAAAACTACCCTTTTCTAAGACACACAAAGTAAGCAATTACTTGTTATATTGTTTAAAACAGCTTGGAGACAGAAAAGAATGTTAAGACACTAGGGGTTTTTATTAATACAGTAATATTTATCATACCTGTCCAATTTTGAACATGTGCAGACATAAAGAAGCATTTTCTGCCTTACTAATGTAACAAACCACACTGGTGAAGAGCAAAGGCTCTTAGACCAATGTTTGTTTTCTAATATATAGCAGATTTTTAAACATGCATTCCAAAGTAACTGGAGTATGACATGCAGCCCCATTAGACATGTGCAATAAATAGAAGGCATTATAAAAGGAGATTTACAGAATCTATTACTGGTTCCTTCTGGAAAGAAATATAAAATGAAGTCCTAAAGGGGACATATGATAAGGAATTGAATACTAAAAAAGATTGCTTATGCAGGACTTTGTTCCCTAGGGGTCCAACTTAAAGCAGACCAAACTGAGGACAATGAAGAGCAAATATATAAAGTGCTTAAACCTTGAGAAAGCATGAAAGGCCCTTGTATGGATGGATAGTTTATAATCTGAGCAGCTGCTTTACAAAACCAACAAGGAGAAAGAAAGATCTGGAAAATAATAAGAAATAAAGATACATTATTTTATTCACCATGAAAAATTCAGTAAAAAGGACTACTGCCTAATGAAACAAAGATAATTCAGGAAAAAAAAAAGTGATTTATCTTGCTAAACCAATTGCAGCAATTAACAAAAATCTGTCCATTTGTCTTAGTCTGTAAACTTGCTGCAGGAATTGCCCATAAGTCTTGTCATTACTTTTGACATCACAAGTATCTCCCTGTAGAAATTACAGACCCTGTGATCAAAGCATAAATACAATTTACTGCATAAAGAGTTCAGAATCTGCATCTCACCTATGTAGTCCACAATGTTCATTTCAGAGAGCAAAAATATTTAAGAAGGTGAGATTGTTCAGGTGTCTGAACGTAAGAATCAGAAAAAAAAATGAAAACTGATGAAAAATGTCCAAAGGACAAATAATCCTGTCCTTCCTCTTTGTTTTGATCAGATGTTGCAGACTTATAAAAAGCACTGACAATAACAGAAACTCGTGTGAGGTAAAGTTATATCATGAATAATATTAGAATTTCATGTCTGACCCCCAAAGCACTGGATTAATCTTTTACAGATTTTGGATCTGAACCTACAAGCTGTTCTGCAGACTGGTGTACCATGCAAGCACAAACAATCTGTCTGTAAACTCATAGGTAAACCTGACCTGGAGAAATTGGGCTGCTACACAGATGTGTGCTTATTTTTTTCATGCAAAAGAATATGAAATTCTTGCCTGATATCTTCAGAGATTAACTCTGCTAGCTGGAAACATTCCCATTCCAAATTGTTCTCTGTCTCCTCAACTTTTCATGGACAGCAATCAGATAACACTCCTACTCCTGTCTGGAGTAGATCAAACTAACATCCTTCAATCCATCCATCCATCCATCCATCCATCCATCCATCCATCCATCCATCCATCCATCCA
>JAJPCS010000021.1:211986-351801 GCA_021164005.1 Willisornis vidua nigrigula | reverse complement strand
CCATCCATCCATCCATCCATCCATCCACCCACCCACCCATCCATCCATCCATCCATCCATCCATCCATCCATCCATCCATCCATCCATCCATCCATCCATCCATCCATCCATCCATCCTCCTCTGCCCCTACTTAATCATAAATAATAAACTTCCCAGGACAGTGTCACAGCACCAAGACTGACAGAGTTCAAGAAGCATTTATTTGGACAACACTCTCAGGCATGACATGACCCTTGAGGTTGGTTCTGTGCATGGCCAGGAGCTGAACTCAGTGATCCTGATGGGTCCCTTCCAACTCAGCATATTCTGTGATTCTATGATTCCATATGAAGTGATGAACCACTCAGTGTCACAGGGAAATAAAACAAAGTGAGCAGAAATAATATCACATCTCTGCAAACTGAATATTTGCCCATGCCTTCTATAAATACAGTCTGCTGAAGTTTTGAACAGGCTTTCAGGTCTTCAACCTATTCCAAAATGAGTTTACAGCAGAGTTTTTTCCCTCTTGGTTGATAAGCTAGCACCCAGAATAGCTAATTTACAAAACTTTGCAGAAATGTATGCTATTGAAATTTTAAGCATCTGAAGGCTGGAAGAAAGCTTGTACTTGCAATTTAGGCAATCAGCCACCCTTTCAAACTGATGAATGTTTACTCCTCTTCAGTAAAACCCTAATGATTTTTAAACTATGAAATTATATATATTTCTTAGCTTCCTATTCCATTCTTTACCACATCCATTCTTTACCACAGAGTTGCTGTTTATGAAGGGTTTTTTTTCTGGTGTGTGGTTTCAGTGTTTTTTCATTAGGAGAATGCTTGCCCCATCCTCAAGATGAAAGAAACATTTGTTAGAGCACAACCCAGGACATTACAAAGTTAAGACTACATTCACTATAATCTTCAAGATTTTGCAATAGGGACAGACAGTAGTTGACTGATGCTGGACCCTTTTGATCTATTTATCAATAGCTTCTGTCCCGGCACCTTCATTTCTGCTACCTGACTAGCAACTAAATTATTGTGTCAGTTCTCATCTGTTATTGTGAAACTATTGCATACCCTAGAGTCATAGATTTGTTCAGGTTGGAAAAGACCTTTAAGGTCATGAAGTTCAACCATCAACCCACCACCACCACCACCACCACCATGCTCACCATTAAAGCATATTCTCATGTGTTATAACCACACATATTTTGAACACTTCCAGAACACTGACCCCACCACTTCCCTGGAGAGCTTGTTTCAACTCTTGACAACCCCTTCAGCAAAAAAACTTTTCCTAACATCCAATCTAGACCTCCCTGTTGTAACTTGAGGCCATTTCCTCTCATCCTGTCACTTGTTACCTGAGAGGAGACCAATCCCCATCCAGATACAACCTCCTTTCAGGTAGTGGTAGAAAGCAATATGGTCACCCCTGAGCTCCCTTTTCTCCAGGCTAAACAATTCCATCTGTTCCTCATCAAACTTGTGCTCCAGTCCCTTCACCTCATTGCCCTTCTCTGGACATGCTCCAGCACCTCAATATCCTTCCTAAATTGAGGGGACACAGCACTTGAGGTGTGACCTCACCAGTGCCCAGTACAGGGGGACAATCCCTGTCCTGCAGGCTACACCATTGCTGATCCAAGTCAGGTGTCACTGGCCTTCTTGGTCACCTGGGCACACACTGGCACATGTTCAGGTGCTGCCAACCAGCACCCTCAGGCCCTTTTCCAACAGGTAACTTTCCAGCCACTCTTCCCCCAGCCTGTAGCACTACAGGGCACTGTTGTGCCCCAAGGGCAGGAGTCAGCGCTTGGTCATGTTGAACCTCATCCAGGGGCCTCAGGCCACTGATCCAGCCTGTCCAATCCTTCTGTAGAACCTTCCTGCCCTCCAGCAGATCAACGCCCCCTCTCAGCTTGGGGTTGTCTGTGAAACTGCTGAGGATGCAATCCTGAAACGACAGCAGGAAAAAAGGGAGAAGCTCATCAGGACATAGACAGTCCAAGGAATCAGCACAATGAACTAGCAAAGCCACTTTGCCATTTTTAGAGTGTTTAATTAATAGCTCACTGGTCTATGTCCCAGGCAGTGTATGACCAGCCCAGCCTTTCTCAGCAACATCAATCGGGTTCAATTTTCATATACTAGACAACCTTTGGTAGCAGTAAGTACTTTCAGGTGACATTCAAAGAGTAAGAAGTACTGAAAAGCCTCAGTAGGAAAATCTGGGGTGATGATTAATAAATCAAAAGATACCAGGACTTTCGGAAGGCTGGAACTGATAAATATGATCATCTTTTTGTGGCACATAAGGGAAGGAATTCCTGTTTTTTTCCCGGCCTCTAAGTTGCATTCTATTTTGCCTATCTCTTTAAACCAACCATAGCACATACTTTTTCAACATTTCTGCAAGAAGTGTTTCATGTAAATGTTCTATGCATGTGCCGGACATAAAATGGCAGCAGTATCTTTGTGCATATTGTGGAGTAAGCAATACATAAGCACAGTCAGAGAGCCAAATATTGTCAAGAATAATGCAATTGTCTTTGTCTAAGAAGGATGAGAAGTTGTGCTAATATAGAAGAGGGGTGTACCCTTTGAGGGAAGAAGGAAGGGAAAGATAATGGATGAAAAACATGATTTAAGCAGGATCTCCAAAAAGTGCTAGGAAATGCCTCTAAATGTGGAAGTACAAATGATATGTTACAAAGTGATTTCTTGTCTGCAAAATTAATCATAGGGCCAAGGATAGAGGATAAAACCATAAGAAAGGGTATGCCCTTTCTGTATGTAAACACACATACACACAGAGCAAGAAATGCCATACCATGTATTTCACATCCTGGGGGTTTCCAGCATCTGTACCCTTCTCCATTCTTCAATTACTAACCCAGTAATCACAGCTGAGGTGGCTGTGTGGCCAGTAGCAGGGGAGAGAAAGGAGGAAACTGTTTTGCTGTGTTTTTCTGTAATCAGTTTGTCACCTCATCCCCCATCACAGATGAAGGAAAGAGAAAGAGAAGTGAAAGTAACACCAAAAATTCCAGACATGTCTGCTGCCAAGCACATATTTTGGTTGCTTATTCAGCTCTATTTTAGTATTTTACATTTAATGCTTCACTTTTCATCTGGGAGCCTGTTTAAACTCTTTCAGGGCTATCTATGAATAGGTCCACAGCTATGTTTTTGGAACAAAAGCCACTATTACTGGTTTTAATACAAAGTTCTTTTGCCATGGATGCATAATCTTATTAAACCTCTGCTTTACTTGTTTCTTAAAAATTTGACCATCAATAACACAACAGCAGATTTTTTCTGAAAATCCATCAACTATTTAAGTGACTAAATAGGAATGAAGACTTTTCCAACTGTGCTTAGCGAAGCAATGTCTAGGTTTATTGTAACCACAGCATCAGACTGGCCTTCAGTAACTGAATGTCATGAAAATCTATTCTAGGCTTGTACTTAAAAGAAACAGACTTGTGGAGCTGGGGGAAAATAAAACTGCTAACCAGGTTATACAAGGGCATTTTTGCTCTTCAGAAATTCCCAATACAGTAAGAATTGTTGTTCTGTCGAATTAGGACAAAACTGAAATAGATAGACCTTTTTCAGATGCCAATATGCTCTAAGTTTATTTTTTCAAAATTCACTGAAATTTAACATTTAATTACTTTAATTTGAATATTTGACTCAGTATTTCAAATGAAATTTCAAATGTAATTAAGACCTGAAATGGAATGGCAAATGCCTATTTTGCACTGGAAATTTTGTTTCATAACAGAAATTGGAAAAAAGTGTAATTTTTGTGCTTGTAAAGAAAATAAGAGGTATAAAACATTTATAAAAGCGGAAAACTTTTTTTTGCTGAAATAAGCATTTTCAATGTAATATTTTAGCTTCAATAGGTTATATTTTTGGCTAGCAACATTTCCAAACTAATACTATTATTCTGCAGTGACAGGTTCTTATTTCTGACACTTGGATCCTTCATAGTCATCCCTATATTCATTAAGCATTTATTTTCTAACAAATTAGGCTATTTTCTTTTCTTCATACAAAACTTTGATACATGCAAAACATCTATTTGAAAAACAATCACACTGTTCCAGCCCGTTCTAGTTCCTGAACTATGCCCTAAAATTGTGAGGAGATTATAAACTGATCTGAATTCTCTCAGTGACCAGAGAGAGCACAATATTTCAGGTAAAACCCAGCATGTCAAAACATTTCCAGAGAATAATTAATATAATATAATCTAGGTTGATTTAAAAGCTACAGGACATGACTGACAAGTGTCAGGTTTGTTCTGAAATTTACTAAATGAAATATTCTGAAAATGTGTTCGTAGCCAAATGCCTTCACTTCATGCAAAGACTAATTTCTTTCAAAACTGTACATAATACTTTGTGTGGAATTTCAACAGTCTCTAAGTATAGATCCCTTATTCCATCCCTCTTGACTTCCTAATAGCACAAATACATAAAATATGGGGAGATTCAGAGACTTTGGCACAACATATTCACACCTGAGACAGTTCCCAATTTATAAATCCGTACCAAGAACATACAGAAAACTTCTGCTCTTGCTGACATGTCACACAGTCATAAAAATTCCAGCTAAAATCTATTCTTAATATTCTAATGAAAATCCAAAGAATTCAGCTGCTCTTTTAAAAAACTGTTCACCTGCATAGAAACTCATAAACCAATACACTGGTGCAATTATTGTGAAACACTGTGTAAATACCCAGCCACTGAGGGTACCTTTATTATAGAGAAACATATGAGGACTGCTCATGGCTGGCATTATTTTTTTCCTAAACCAGCAACAACTTCTTTTGAGACAGCTGACAATGGCCTGAGATGTGAGAGACTTCGTTTTGGAAATTGCTCTTTCAGAGGCCTCTGTGTCACAAAATTGATGTTCTTCTTCTGAAAGAAGCAGCTGACCTAAATACTGGTGTTTCTTGCAACTTTGAATCCTACGATCACAAAATGGCTTGGGTTTTTTCTTTTTCTCAAAGGACAAAATGAGCAGCCTCCCATTCTCAGCACCTGGATCCTGTTTGAAATCCATTAGGAAGGCTTGGCATCAGCAATTATGCACCTGGGAAAATCTGCTTACATTCAGTAAGGGATCTTACGGGAACCAATGAGATGGAAAATGACAGCTCTGTGTTTGTTCTCAGAATTCACATCATGCATTGTCTACAGGAATCCTTACCTGCTTTGCTTTTCCCTTGGACAATGAGGACTTTGCATTTCATATAACAAAATTTTACCAGCTGTGCTGATCTTTCCTTTAGTTTTGTCTTTTATTTCTAATCTTCCATTTCCATTTTTATTGACATAGGGTTCCCCTCTTACACTAAGTCTTTCATCCTGGCACTTCTTCAGCCTCCTTCTTCTCTGGATTCTACCTCCAGGGGTGCTGAAGGATCTGACAATTTTGATTTTCTCTACCAAGCTGTCACATCCTGTCTTTTGCTCTCATTGTTTTATCCTGATTTTACTCTGTAGCCAGAAAGGAAGACATTAAAGTGCAGCTGCACTTATGCTTCATGTACCACTAAAAAACCAAAAATTTCAAAAGCTTCCACCTAGATTCAGGCAAATCCACGCCTCCCATGTACTCAAGAACCGGTCTAACCGTGTTTCCTACAGATAGAGAGGTCGAAATTAAGGAGGTTAAAAGGAGACATGAAACATATGATCGCAGTCTTTATTGTGGTCTATTTGAGGACAAAAAGAAGTTCACATTTTTATTACACTACAGAGCCTGTCAGCTCTCAGAAATTGACAGAGACGGTTTCTTGTGTGCAACACTGAATATGACATAACAGATTTAGAGCCTGAACAATACCTGTTTCCCAGTCTCTGCTCATGGATATCCCTCTTAGATATTAGCTTAGGATCATGGAAGACAGTCAAGAATACCCAGGTCAAAAGACAACAGTCATTAAGGAGCAGAAGGAGCTGAAGACCAGCTAAACGTTGAGAACTGAGGGCATAAGAGAGAAACAAAACCATGGTTTAGAAATGGATTAACAATGAATGTTAGTGCTAAAAAGAAACAGGCTTCCCTAAGTTCTGATTTCAAAGCAGCAATGAAACTCAAAATGCTGGACCAAAAATGCAAAGTACAATCAATAACACTGCTATGCTAATTTCATTATTTCCTTGTTCCTTCATTTCTGTTGTCTTGATCCTTCCAGGCTCAGGGAAGAGAGGGCTGAGGGTGATCCGACAGCAGCCTACAGCTTCCTCAGGTGGGGGGATTGGAGGGGCTGACGTGCTCTCTGGTCACCAGTGACAGGGCATGAGGAAAGGGAATGCAGCTGCATCAGGGGAGGTTCAGACTGAACATTAGCCAAAGGTCCACTGGGACAGTGGTCCATCACTAGAAGAGGCTTCCCATGGAAGAGGTCACAGCACTTGGTCATACTGTTTAGTTTTAGGTGGCCCTGAGAAGAGTGATCCCTGTGGATCATTTCCAACCTGAGATATTCTGTGATTCTGTGATACATCAGATCCTAATCCTTACCTTTTTCTGAAGGTTTAGTTGATTTCATTTTACAAACAAAGAAAAGTTCATTCATTTGCAGATTACAGAGTAGTCACAGAAGTAGTTATCACCAGCATATCAGAATGGCATGTTTAGAAATTACATTCTGGTGTCAAACATAACCAAGAATATTAAAATAATTGCTAACTTCCTGCATTACAAAATAGGATGTATTAACTTAGACATTAAATAAGAATGCTGGTGTACACTAGCTGTATAGTGCACTAGCTGTATCAAAGTATGATTTAATTTATTATTTTGCTCAGTGAATTCCTACCTCTGTCTTGGGCTGCACAACTACCAGTACACTCCACTTAGTCAACTTTTACAAACTCCTACAAAAGCAGCAGAATTGCACTTATAAAAGCAGTTCACACAGAACAGGTGTAGGAAATGAGGTGAACAAACAAGTTGCAAACAACTGCAAAACTGGAATGTATTTGTCCTGACTGAAAAGAGGTATTGGTCAATGGGGTCTCCCAATTGCAAAAGAAAGACTTTGGTGAAGAAATAGATAGTTTTAAAAGATGTATCTTACCAGATTAAACAGAAAAATGAACGAAGTTTTCAACAAAAAAATTAGATTGCAAAGAATCAGGAAATTATAAACAATAGCATATTATTTAAAAGCTAAGGATGAATGTTTTTAAATAAGAATGCAGAGCCCACTACTAGTATCTAAATACAATGACATGGTCATTCAGACTTGGACACTACTCAGAAGGAAAGGACTTTGCAAATATGTACTCCATAACTGTGACTGTAAAAACTTTTTTATGAGATGTAGGATCCCAGATGCTCAAATACTGCATGTAAGTTTCTTTTTTTCTGTACTTAAGGCTAGAGAAGGCCTAATCTCATCATGATCCCAATTGAAACTTGATTCCATCTTTCCTAGACTGATGTAGAATGTCAGCAAGATTAATTTCATTTCAGTTCTTTGCATCCATTTTGATCTACTTTGGTGTGAATAGATGATGAAAAAGCACCTACAACAGTATTTCCATTAACTGAGTTTACTATCACAGTGGAAACAAAGAAATGAGTACAATGTATTCTAGTCTTAAAAAATACTGGTGTTATTTTAAAATAAAAAGCATTATCACACAATAAAGAACCATAACATATGTGAATAAAAAGCTTTTTCAAAGAAGCAGACACTGAAAAATATTTTACTTCCAGGCCACATTTCTGATACATGTAGTCTGTTGGATTTTACACAGTACTCTTTATTTCACAAACACAACAATCATCTTGTTGGGTGTTTTTCATATGGATGGTTGAATAAACGGATTGATTGAAGATCCACTGTTACAACATGAAGAAAGGTTTAACAGGTTGAAACAGAAAGTAAAATGAGAGACAGACTACTGCATTACTTACAGCCACTTGTAACTCTGTTATGGCAAGATTCAGGCATGGAAAGAAGGCATCATGTTAGCAGTTGGGAAAAGAGCATCATGTTAGGTTTCAGTGCTAAAAAATCTCTTACTCAAAAATATCTACTCATTTCTGTAAATGTTCTAGGTCAAACCCCACACTATATTATTTAGTGCAAATTCACAGCAAAACCCTCATTTCCAAAGATTTTCTTCACCTTCATCCCACATTTCAAAACTGCAAGCTGAGCTACAGGAATTTCCATGTTGAAATTCCAAAAAAACTGAAAAATTACATAATATGAAAAATGAATGCATTTTCATATCAATAAAAATTACTTCAGGGAAGAATTGTGCATAGAAATCTTTGCCTACAAAAATAAACATTTGAATATGATCATTCCCTTAAATTGCTTTAGGTATGGCACACTCTAATGGAAGTTTCTATCTCAGTAACAATAAGACATATGTAGTACATTGCCTATTCTTATTTTTCATATGGCACAAAAAAAGAATTGTCAGTTGACTGAAAAAGATCCCAAAATAGGTTTCCTGAGAGATAACAGACTACTGGGCCAATGTCAAACAACACATCAGTGTGTTTTCATCCTTTACTTGTTGAAATGCAAGTCTAAAAAAGCCCAAAACCTCACCTTGTTTGAAAAAAAGAGGAAATAAAGAACTATTAAATATTTTCCATTAACTGATAATATATGAGTCATTTGATAGAAAAAAATTGGCCTTGTTATAGAATACTTTCTTTACAATATGAAAGTATTTATTTAGAAGAAGAAACATCATACTTTATTGGTCTAGAAAGCACTAATGAATGTCAAAGTTCCCCAAAATTCAGATATATTGTGCATTGAAGCCTTACTGTATAAGACGTGGAGTGGTTATTTTTAATCACAATTCCAAAATAACTCAAGTAGAGTTTCAATAGTCAAGTTATACAAATACTCAAGTACAACTGGAGTGCTGCCTCCAGCTTTGTGGTCCCCATCACACAAAGGACATGGACCTGTTGGAGCAAGTCCAAAGGTGGCCACCAAGGTGATCAGAGAGATGGAGCACCTCTCCTGTGAGGAAAGGCTGAGAGAATTGGGATTGTTCAGCCTGGAGAAGAGAAGGCTTCAAGGAGATCTAATTGTGGCCTTACAGTACCTGAATGGAGTCCACAAGAAAGATAGAGAAGAACTATTTACAAGGGCATGTAGTAACAGGAGAAGGTGGAACAGCTCCAAACTGAAAGAGAGTAGGTTTAGATTAGATATTAGGAAGAAATTTTTGACTCGGAGGTTGGTGAGGCCCTGGCATAGGTTGCCCAGAGAAGCTGTGGGTGTCCTATCCCTAGAACTGTTCAAGGCCAGGCTAGAGGGAGCTGGGAGCAACCTGGGATAGTGAAAGGTGTCCCAGCCTATAACAGGGGCTTGGAACTATGTGACTACGTGATCTGAGCAGAAACACAGACCCCTTCCAACCTGAGCCATTCTATGATTCTATGTTTTGAATAAATCAGCCAATCAAAATAGCATTACCTCTTGGATAAAGGTAACTTCAGGTAAGAACAGTAATGTAATTCAGTAAGTAAAATGTATCATCTAAGTTTAATGGAAATATTGTTCTCCTCATCCTTACCAAAATATATGGTGACATGTTCCTAGTATCCACTTATTCTCTGTTATATAGCAAATTCTAGTGTGACTTGGGAAACCTCATTCTCATAGTCTAATACTTGCTGCATCATACTTAATTTCATCCTTGAAAGCTTGAAGAAAAACTCCTTTCTTTCCCCTGAATATTTATTTTATGCCATCTCCAGCAAAAGTTAACATTATAATTGGGTTTGGGAACCAACATCAAGTTGTAGCCATCTGTCAGAGACTCCCTTTATTAGCAAACCCACAATAATTGGAATTTACACTAGGCTTGGGAATCAAGTCTCCAAACAGAAGAAAGAGGTATTAGGAGCCCTACAGTTGCACCTGGGGTTCTTTGGAGGGTTTGGTGCTCCTCATTTCTCCCTCCAGGTCCCGGTGAACTCCCTGAAATAGAGAGCTCTGGGCTTAACGCTTAGCGCTGACACCCTGTGGCCAAGGAAATTACTAAGGATGATCCCTAAAATCACTATGCTATTACACATCAGAAAAATGGGAAATCAAGGAATAACTTTTAATACAAAGAGGGGGGAAGTATTTATTCCCCTGGAGAATTAAACCATGTTTAATTAAAGGAAAGGAAGGAAAAGACTTAGCCAAGGAAACCTTGGATACCAAGTAACAAACATAAATTGTTAAACATTGATGTGACTCAAACCAAGTATTAGTAAACATGCATTGTATTTATTCCACAAAGTTTGGTTGATCTGAAAAGTGGACCTGTGTACACACATCCTTTTTTAAGGATTCAACTTCCTTTCAGAAGGATTAAATCACCAGTGATATTAATTTCTTGCTATTCACTATTTCCTGCTGCTGCAGCAGCCTAAAAGACAAGCAGAGCTGAAATTAATTGAGTTTAGTTATACCTTCTGCTGCTTAGGAATCCAAATTTTTTTCAGGACCTCTGACAGTGGGAAGTCTAATGCCACTTCTGGGTTTGTTGTAAGCACTTTTCACTTGCAGCCACTCTGACAGCCCCTCTAAGTTGTCATGTCTGTGCCAACACTCAAACCAGTTTGACCAACAAGGATTACACTCAGACATGCAAATGGGAATCTGGTGCATTGATTTCCCCTTATCTTTACCCCAGAAACTGGTAGTTATGCCTGGGATTGATATGTTGAAGCTGTTTCCCCCTGGTCACCACCTGGTCTCCTAACTTGACTTTTAGCCCATGCCATGGGTTACACAGATGTGGGCAGGCTCAGCAGCCTCCTCTGGTATTCACCACTAACAAACTTCCCATAGTCAGTATTTTAGGCACTAATGGCATAGTTATTCCTCATTCAGAGTAAATTCTTCTCAAATTTCATTATTTATCGATGAATAACTGCACTGGTGAGACATAACCTCAACAGAATTCGCTTTAGCAGAGGAAGACGAAGCCCAACTGCCTAATTTGTGTTATGTGGTAAGATGGGATGTATCTTTCTCTGGTTCAGAAAAGATATTTTACTTAAAACTCACCCTTAAAGTTTTTACATTCTTTTACTTTTCATTCATTAAAGAAAAAAAAAAGAAAAATTCTGCAATTACTTCTCTTGAGTGGAAGATGAGAAGAGTTTAGACTAGCAAAGAATTCATTATTTGCCCTACCTGATGCAAAGTTTACCACAATTGGTAGTGGACTCTTATAGCCACAAACTGAAGACACTGGTGCTTCCTGTCTATTATCTTGTCTGCTTCACTTACTTAATTTCTCAGCTCTTGGTCTGTCAGATTTATTTGTGAGCAAACCAATTAATAACGGTTGGGCAGGAAACAAATCAGGTACCTCCAAACAGAGCACACCAGCTGTACCACAACAAGACAGATTGCAGACATGTATCTACCAAAAACTGTAGTAAAGCATATCCTCAGACAGAACTTAAAATTTACAGCTGCATATAAATAGTTCCTTCAACCTTTTGCTCTTCCAACCACTAAATTTCTGCTGTCATCCTCAAGCAATGACTATTGAATTCTAGATAATTCATGCAGTTCACAGATGAAGATTTTTAAGTTTATTCAAAGCAGATCAATTCAAAATTAGTTTCTCTTAGACAGTGAATTAAATTGAAACCTGTGGAAAACATACTCAAAAGACTGGTTTTTCTCTTCAAACATATAATCTCATATGCCCTACCCTCAAAGAAATCCTTCTTCCTTCAGAAAAAAAAATTTAATAAAGTATCCCCTTCCAAAAATATTGCAGATTTAATTTAACAGTTCCTAAGTTCATTCTGTTTTCCCCTTGTGATTACTAGCTCAGCTCTCCACAGACAAATAACTTTTCTTTAATCACAGCAGAAGAAAGTTGCCCCCTTGTGCATAAGCACTGCAATACAGCCCTTAATTACATAATCATAAAGTATTTTTCCCAAAGGACCCTGTTTCATTCAGCATACCAGACAGAGTACAATCAGGGAGTGAACCAGGGATGCATGATGATTAAAGATCTATGGGCTTTATTTCAAGATTAAAAGGAAGACAGGGAAATAAAATTGAACAATACTGAAACTGATTCCACTCCAAGCTCTGCCAATGAGTTTCCAGGTGATATTAAACAAATGTTTTAACTCAAAATTCATCCAGTTTGTCCTTCACTATGTAGTTCTCATTTGCTGATCAATCAAATATTCTGGCTCTGATCTATTAAAGTTCTTACAACACAAAAAGGAATCAAACAGCACGTATTCATAACACGTGAAATGCTTCAACATCCTAGAAACAATTTCTATCTGTTTTAACTGAAGAAAACTTAGTAACTTCACAGTTTCAGTAACTCAACTGTAAAATGGGAATGAGAACTGCTGTTTCTCTGAAAATTGATTCAGTTTACTCATTTGAAGGCCTAAGACACAACTGGCATAGGTGTCTTGGAAGAAACCTTAGAAAAAAGTAGTCACTCTTTATATAGAAAAATGTTTGAATTCAGAAATATGGCCTAAATCATGCAAATGTGTGAGGAAAACAGTACAATTAAAGGTTTATTTATTAATTGTCTTAACCCTGTAGTAAAGAGTTTGGGGTTTTTTTGTGAAAAAAAGAGTCAATAATATACAGTCAATAATAATAATATCTTTATAGACAAAAATTAAAATAGGTTGTTTAGAAAATATGTATGATAATTTCTAACATTAAGCACTTGATCTTTTATTGCAACTTCAACTATTTTAACTGCTTTGCATGCAAAGTGGACATACACAACATGTGAGAGAACCTAAAACAGGTCAGAGAACTTCTGATTGAAATACTGCCTATATAAATATTGACAGTGAGTTCTCAACTAAGCAATCAACCAAGCACTGAAAAAGTTTAGATTTAAAATGTAAGATTAAAAAAAAGGTCTTAAAACCCTGACCATTGTTACTCTAAGTAAATGAAAAATGGGAAAAAAAAGGAAAACCAAACTTCTGATGATGGAGAAGAAAAAAACCCACTTAAGGTAACACTAAAGATTACTTGAAACAGATATGGAATTCATGTGAAGATTTCCATCTGCCTTAAACACAGACTCATAGCAAAAAAGAACTTCCAAGCAAATTCTTTTATTTTTTAATATACCACAAAATTTGATTGTCTAGAGAAACCTGTTAAAATTTTCACTTCAATATAAAGGAAAGAGTTATGTTTAACACATCATGTAGTTGAATTTTTGATATTGCATACTGCCATTAGATTAATTATAAATGTTAAGTTGGATGAGTGCTCCTCCTTTTGGTCCACTGAAGCATCTAACCTTCTAAGTACCTGTTGAGGAACATATACAGTTGAAATGGTTCACAAGTTTTTGATAGAAAGTCATTTCCAAGCTCCTCATATGCTGCAAGGGATCACTTAAATACATCTACTTCAGAGTAAGCCAGAACTCTATGGTCTGTCTAGTTTCACTTAGTACTATTATTAAGCACACATAATTTATTGACATAAACAGGGTATGGTGTCCACCTGCATACTTTCCACAGGGAATGGCTTTGCAGTAGCCTGGTATAGTTACCTGGTTTTTCCAAACTGGAATTCTACTACTGGAATTTAAAATGCATCAAGCTGAGCAGAGACATTAGACATTAAATTAAATCCAGCTGACCTCTGTGGAAATTAAGCATTTGGTTGTTTTGACAACTTTATTTTAAATAAGCACAGTAAAAGCATTGCAAGACAGAACTGTGAGTAGTGCAGTTATTCTGGAGTCAAATATGTACACAGCTTGCTAATAAACAGTGTGTCCTTAGTACACGGTGTTGAGAATGTAGAAGAATCTATCTCAATCAGAGCTCCTTGAGAGGGAATTAAATACATTGTAATGAGGTATAACCTAGATTGCTTCTTCACATCAAATCTAGATTCGAAATGAAAATGTGTTATCTGCCACCTGTCTGAGCTGACATCTATGTAAAATGAGCTTGGTTACACAGATGCAGCACCTTAAAAAAAATAATCAGTCACAAATACGAGACATGACTTACACAACTGTCCTGTTAGCACATGATGCTTTAGTTCAAAGGGTTTATTTAGGCTACACAGTTTCATCTATATGCATAAAGCATTCCCACATGGCAAGGTATCAATAAATCTTCAGTCATACCTACACTAATAAACCACAGAGGGACCACTAAATCAAGATTTAAGACATGAAAAAGGCATGATTTAAGGCAAAACTTGCAAGATCTACTCTAAGCTTGGCAAGTCTGTTCTGGGCCCCTTCTCGCTACCAGCTCATGTGCTCCTCTCTCATCCATCAGGTTTCTTTAAGCTCTGCCTGACTTTTACCTTCAATGTCCCCACAAACCACACTGAGCCACCACGGTGCACCAACCTGTGATTGACAAGGTGGAGGTAGATATGAGTTTTGCCAAGCAGAACTTCAGAAGATACCTAGTGAAGCACAGGAGGGTCTGCAACAACTTGGTCATTAAAAAAAAAAAAAAAGGAAAAATAATAAGCTGCTGAGTAGTTTCCAGTTGGCAGTTTTTGAGCCTACATCCAACACTGTTAAAAAAGTTACAGGTTTACAGGCTGATTCCTTCAACTTCTTTAGCCATAAATTTCTGGGTGCAGGAGGGGTTACATTCCTGGTGCTATGTTCCATTCAGTGACCTCCATTTTCTGGGCTTTTGTTGCAATTCTGCAGCAGGCAACACTAACATCTGAGGGATGAGCCGCACACCAGTTCAGTATTGCAGAGTTACTGCAGTTACAATGAAGAGCTATGGCACTACCTGAAATACTTACTGTAAGTGCCACAAAATTCAGGACACGTAACAGCTCCTGCCAGATGAGAAATCAGTGACTGACATAGAGAGCTTGCAGTCCCAATCAAAAGAATACAGTGATATGACAGCTGAGTCTTGGCAGAACTGATTCATGCACATTCACATTAAGCCTGTTGGCTGTAAACAACATTGATGTGTATTAGAACTCCAGCAGTTTTCTCCTGCGATATGCTGGCACTTACTCCAAACATGGAGCATCAACCACAACTTTGTCAGCAGCACTGCCTTACCTCAGCTGCTCCAGTGGATAGCATTACTCCAATTCCAATCACCAAAGCTATTGGAAATAGCTGGTCCTTGACTTCTGTCATATCATAGAATCATAGGATCAGTTGGTTTGGAAAAGACCTCTGAGATCATCAAGTCCAACCCTTAGTCCAACTCCAGTCCCTTTACCAGATCATGGCACTCAGTGCCACAGCCAAGCTCAGGTTAAAAACCTCCAGGGATGGGGAATCCACCCCCTCTCTGGGCAGCCCATTCCAATGCCTGAGCACTCTCTCTGCAAAGAATTTTTTTCTGCTCTCCAACTTCAATTTCCCCTGGCAGAGCTTGAGCCTGTGCCCCCTTGTCCTATTGTTGAGTGTCTGGGAGAAGAGACCAACCCCCACCTGGCCAGAACTTCCCTTCAGGTAGTTCCAGACAGTGCTGAGGTCACCTCTGAGCCTCCTCTTCTCCAGGTTAAACACCCCCAGCTCCCTCAGCCTCTCCCCACAGCACTTGTGCTCCAGTCCCTTCTCCAGCCTCGTTGCTCTTCTCTGGACCAGCTCCAGCACCTCAATCTCTTTCCTGAACCACGAACGGGGTGTTTAGGCATCCCCTACACACCAGGTTTGCCTTCTGCACTGGTAGATGATCATGATGCGCTGTACACTTCGTAATTCACAGGAAAAATGGCAAACCCATCCAAACTGGTGTCTTGCAGGTTCACTTTGTTGCTGGACAATGATTCTCCTTAGGAGGGCATCTCATAGGAAGGACAAGTCTCACTGTCAACATTTATTACATAAGAGAAAAGGGTGAATTTATTGAAAGAGGGAGGAAGGCAAACACTTCTGAATGATACCTATGCAAGAAGGTTCACCTTTCCATTCCTTTCATGGCTTCTTGAAGGCCACTTCACATTCTACTTTACTCCATTCCAAAATTATCTGGACTCAGGCTCTCTTCCTCCAGTAGCTAACAGCAGAAAAAGTAACATAAAAGGCAACATTTACATGTCATAGACTGCGAGAAAATGAGGGCCCTCCCAAGACAGAAAACCCACATGTTGTAATCTTCAACTACTTTGTTGCTTCATGAAATGCCAAAAGTGTACACAAATTCACAAGAAAAGGTGCAGAAATATGTTGGCAGCACTTCATCCATATTCCACTGACAACTGTTTACACAATGAAAGGTAGAGACCTCTTATTTCAGTAGATCAGCTCACAGGGCTTCTCTGTTTTGTTGACTGAGTTCTTCAGCAGCTTCACCGCATGGCTGGAGGGGCCCACTTTCAGGTTACACCAGCCAAATGACTTGGGAAAAAAACCCACAAAGAATCCTAAGTCAAACACGTTTCTTGAGTGCTTGACTGATAAGGAAGAGGAAGCCTGACTGATTAGAGTTCAGCTTGGGAGCTGCTGCTGGAGAGAAGTTCATGCCCAGACAGTTAAAGAAATAAAAGAAGCTTGGGCTACCAGCCAGCTTAGTTAAGGAGCAAATAGTAGAGTGTTAAGTAGAATATTCTGTAAAGAACATTTTGCTATTTGGCAGCAATCCCAAAAACATGGGCACTTGGCTCTGGCTGGCAACATAAGTGGATGGATGCTCTATCAGTGATGACAGGATACCTGCTGCCACACAGCTGTGCCAGATGTAACTGTGCTATTATTCATAAATAATCTCGGATAAAAGCTTGCGAGCCCTTTTATTTTCATCGTTGTTGGTAACAGAATACCACTTCTCGAATTCAGGCAATTCAGGCTGAATGATGACTCTCCTTCTACATTTCTGCATTAGGCAAGAGAAACTGTCATCTTCCTTCAAGTACCAGCACTCCTGTGAAAGTCTTGCTGTAGTCAGTAGTTTATTTCGTAAACTTCTAGACAAGTAATTAGAAAATATTACACTGCCATGGTAGTAAAGTTCTGATAGCACACACATTTCAACCCTATGACCTTTTACTAAGACTAAGCAACAACTTAGGCACTAAATTTCTGATTGCTACCTAAGGAGAAAACAGACATATGTGCACCTTGGAGGCTTTGCTGCAGAATTTTTTAAGGAGATGTTGTATTTCAATGCATGGTCACAAAGTCCCTATCACGACTGCCATGAGTATTTCTAGGATTGATGTCAAAAGATACAATTTTGAAGGGTGCAGAGGACATTTTTGGTACGTGCAACAATGGTCCAAATAGTTTATTAACAATCCAAAATGATCTTGTTGGTCAAGGGGTGTTAAACTTCCTGTGTCTGGTGATCATCCCTCCTTGTGTCTATTCAGATCTCTCTACAAGATCTCTCTACCCTGCAAGGAGTCCACAGGTCTTCCTAGTTGAGTATTGCCAGTGAATTTACTTAATGTACATTTGAATTCTGTGTTCAGATCATTCATGAAAGCATGATACATATTGCATTTTGTGCTAAGGATACTGCCATAAGCATCCAATATGTGTGTGTCAAAATCCTAAGTCTTTTGGCTCATACTCTTCCAGCTGAAGGAAGCAGGAAACAACACTTAAAAGACCTCATGATTAAAGAACATCCTTTGTATCTCTTTATAAAATCTTGAACTTTTCCATCCATCCTGATAATATCTTGTCTTTAAGAAATCTTCTGGTTTTATCATGTCTTAAATTAAGAACGTCTCAAGATGGAAGCTGAAGAGAGTGCAAGCCACTGAGTGATGAGCAACTGTGCACAGAGAAATGTAACACAAAAATCTCATCAGAGCTGGATCGATTCTGCAGGGGGTTAACAGTTTAAAATTTGTAACAGCATCAACAGTAGTACCATGAAACGAGATATCTGTAGCAAACAGCAGTCTATTATAAAACTATGATGCAGTCCAGTCCCACTGGGGTTTTGACACCTGAGTCTTTCAACAGGCTTATACATGGAGTCTGTTTTAGAGCTACACAATATTTAATATTTTACCAAAGACTCGTCTCTGCTTCACCAAAGGTGATCTTATCAAAAAAACTTACTCAACAGTTGTAATCAGCAGATTTAACAGCAATAAGGTGTTGCAATACTATGTTTTACATTATTATATTGTTTAAAATGTACAGTGTTGAAGGATCACATTAAATGCTAGGAACACGGTCAACATTTTTTATTTGTTCACTAAAGTTCTCACAAAACATATTAATTCAGTTTAAAAAAAGTCTCAACACAGAAGGCAGCAGTTTGTCTTTTATTTGAAAACAATAAAGCACCTCCTCAATTAAAATCAAGTTCTGACAATTCTGAGGAGCCCACAGTGGCTGTACTTACTTACAACTTAATATGAGGAAAAAAAATAAAATTAACATTTCAGATACTGTAGAAAAAAGTGTACACCACACTTAATGGTATACAAGATTTGTAACAACCAAAAAAAAAATGTTTTACAAGTAATCTCTCTTTCAAATAGTTTTTATTGTAGTGCAGTTGGCACCCTCTCCCCATAGGCTATACATTTAGGATCCTCTATATACAAAAAAGTACAACAAATTGATACATTACTTATTGCAAGAAATTAAGGATACCATAATATACACAAATTAAATTAGTCCCCCCCACTTGCATACCCTCTTGCTTCTTATTTCTCCCATGAAGCAGTCTCCTCTGGTTCTAAGATTAAGTTCTTTCACTGAAAGGCACGTACTTCTCTACAACAGAAGAAACAGATGCATTAATCTGAAATGCCCTGTTTCAAGGGGAAATGTAGCCTACATTTTTGAAGATTAAACATTATGAAAGAACTGAGAAAGACGTGACGTTTTATTATTAAATTTGCCTGCAAAAACTCTTAGTTACCACAGAACTGTGAAGCAAAGTGCCATAAAACTGCATTCATTTAAACCTTCCAAATGGAGAGACAGCTCACTTACAAAAATAAAAAGGGATTTACCATGCTGAATATGTTTTAGAACTTCCAAGGCTCCTGAGTCCCTACTGGCTGCATCTTAGCTCAGTTGGTTAAAACTTGGTTGTAATAATGCCAGGGTCAGGGGTTCAATCCCCTGTGTGGGCCATTGACTTGAGAGTTGGACTCGATGATCCCTGGGGGTCCCTTCCAACTCAGAATTGTCTGTGATTCTGTGATATTGAAACTTTAGTAAGTCTTGGTAGCATTTCATAACTGGAAAGCTATACCAAAATTAGGTTAAGTGCTTTAATTTGTGCCTTGCAGCACAAAGCAAGGAGTTTCTGTGTAAAGTCATTTAATGAGGATTGTAAACTACTGTTGTGATATAACTTTGAAAAACAAAGGCGTGGTATGAGTATAGTCTACCTCAGTTAACATGTATGTAAAGTTCTACCATGAGAAACCAAGGGTTAGAAATTCCAGCTTAGACATTTAATAGTATGTATGTGTATGGCCAGACTTTGGGAATGCAGATTCGGGCAGGGCTCTCCCCACGTGCCCTTCCAGCCTGCACAGTGGATGTTTTAGGTGAGGCTCAGCGTGCACAGAACTGGCCCCACCGTTTCAGTCCTGAGGTCCATCTGCCACGGCCCAGCGAGCTTGGACAGTGCCAGGAAGTCCTCGGGACTGTCACAGCCCCCGGAACTGACCGGGGCTGACCCTGCTGAGCATCCCAGATCTGACGGGTCGGATGGCAGGGAGGCTTGAACTGCCAGGGGACGGTCCCACTGAGACTCGAACTCAGGACCTTGGGATTCAGAGTCCACAGTGCTCTCCTGTACACCACAGCACCGCCCCATATTTAATAGCACACTATTTAACAAAAGGGCTAAAACATCCTGCTCAGGTAAACTGCTCCAAACTGTGGCAGCACAGAGACCAGGGACATGGGTGACAACAGCAGGAGTGCCCTTAAAATGCACCTGTGTTACTACAACAGAGGGCACTGAGGACTCCTTTTGATACAGCTCTTGAACAAACCAGCAACACTCGAGCATAGAAACTGTACCTGGACACCAGCACACTAACACTACAGTGGTGATTTA
The DNA here is from genome assembly GCA_021164005.1 of Willisornis vidua nigrigula. Classification (NCBI taxonomy): domain Eukaryota; kingdom Metazoa; phylum Chordata; class Aves; order Passeriformes; family Thamnophilidae; genus Willisornis; species Willisornis vidua. Next base: position 331,778 of record JAJPCS010000021.1, on the reverse strand, counting down.
GGACAGAAGACAGTTGCTCTGCCTGGCCTTGGAAACATGACAGACTTATAAACTAATCCAGAACAAGCTAATGGGGATTTCTAATATATGCATTCTATGCTGCAAACTATCACCTTAAGAAAACCTTGATGTTCAATTAAGAAAAATGAAAGCAGACTGGACATCACTAATAGGTCATAGAATCATAGAATGGATTGGGTTGGAAAAGACCTCCGAGATCATCAAGTCCAACCCTTGGTCCAACTCCAGTCCCTTTACCAGATCATGGCACTCAGTGCCACGGCCAAACTCAGGTTAAAAACCTCCAGGGATGGGGAATCCACCCCCTCTCTGGGCAGCCCATTCCAATGCCTGAGCACTCTCTCTGCAAAGAAGTTTTTTCTGATCTCCAACTTCAATTTCCCCTGGCAGAGCTTGAGCCTGTGCCCCCTTGTCCTATTGCTGAGTGTCTGGGACATAAGAAACAAGAAAAAATAAAGAAATAAGGAAAAAAACCCCATCTATTTTATATGTAATACTTACATAATTTGATGTCAATCATAAATTTATATGAACATGTAGATTAGAATTTCCTGTAACTATTTTAAGTTTTTAGTGCCTCCCATTACAAGTTATGAGGGAAAGAAACTTAAACAAACTGAGTAAGCTGATTATTGGCAGTAAGTTAAGTAAAACTGAACTGTTCTTTACTCAACAAAGCACTGAACTCAAAAACTGCTAAGGGCCCCTCTTCTCTGTTTGCTAATTAGTTGCTCCAAGCCTGACTATACATTTAAGCTACCTTAAAAAAAATCCCAACTAACCATTCCTCTAAATTACTGCAAATGTCAGGACAAATGTAATGACATCCCTAAGAAAACCTGAGTATAATTTCCATCAAGTTGTCATCGGCAACTCTTTGATTACTTATGTATTTTGTACTCCCTTTGGTCCCTCTTGCTCAAGCAGTGACATGAAGACTGATTACCAAACTTCAGTGCAGATGCAAAAGATTTAGTTGAAACAAGGGGAAATAAATCAATTTTAAAAGTACATTCAATTAAGGATTTTAAAAAACATAAATAATTCAAGTACTCTAGTTTTCAAACTTTCCTCCCAGCGATGCCATTGCCTTGCAAAGTTTGGACAGCACTTTATCAAGCTGTTTATCTACAGAGATTTGTGGAGTGAATTCTCGTTGTTCAGCACTGCCTTCCTCCTGCACATGAACATCGTTTCAAAATAAAAAGCAACTCTCAAAATTTTAAGAGCTTCTGCACATAAAGGAGAATAAAGCAAGATCTCAATATTAAAAAAACAGAGTATATTCCTATTCTTGACTAAACACAACTGAAGCCCTTGTTTTTTCAAGTCCCCAGTATCAAAATAAGGACTTTGATAATTTAAGCACGTACCTTCTGAGTGATATTGAAACAACAGGTTACACACTTCTACAATGAAATACTCAAATGATTTTTTTCTCCCTCAGACTGGAGTGTTTAGAAAAGTACAAGGCAAAAAAACAAAAAACACAGAAATCCACTCTCTGAAAATTATAATGGTACAATACAGTTTGTTAATAATGACTAACTATTATTATCATGTTACTTCCCACTAAAAAACATACTTGACACTTCTGTAAATAAACATTTATAAAGAATATCATGTTAACTGGTCATCAGACATCTAAAAGACTAATAAGTATGCTCGATTACAATAGGAGTTAAAAGGTTTAAGGAATACATTGAGGGAATTCCTGGATAGGATGTGACAATTACTTTATGTATATATATTTATACTGGAACAAGACTAGTTACATGGAGTAACTGTAAGAGCCACCTGACTCTCTAATATAGAGGAATGATAAATGAAGATATTCCAACTATTTTTTTTCCAGTACATCAGTGAGAGAAAACAGAAAGATAAGACTTTGACTTATGAAAAAAAATTAATCAGAAAGATTCTCCCTAAGGAGACAAAGTTAAATGAGATTGAATCTTTCACTTCAGGTTCCAGAACTGCATCCAAAGTTGTTTCCTGACAAACAGCAAAACAACCGACTTGATACTCCAATTTTTATAATTCGTTTGAGGGGCTGGAGCGGGGCCAGAAAAGAGCAACGAGGCTGGAGAAGGGACTGGAGCACAAGTGCTGTGGGGAGAGGCTGAGGGAGCTGGGGGTGTTTAGCCTGGAGAAGAGGAGGCTCAGAGGTGACCTCAGCACTGTCTAGAACTCCCTGAAGGGAAGTTCTGGCCAGGTGGAGGTTGGTCCCCTCTCCCAGGCACTCAGCAATAGGACAAGGGGGCACGGGCTCAAGCTCTGCCAGGGGGAAGTGAAGTTGGAGATCAGGAAAATATTCTTTGCAGAGAGAGTGCTCAGGCATTGGAATGGGCTGCCCAGAGAGGGGGTGGATTCCCCATCCCTGGAGGTTTTTAACCTGAGCTTGGCCGTGGCACTGAGTGCCATGATCTGGTAAAGGGACTGGAGTTGGACCAAGGGCTGAACTTGATGATCTCGGGGGTCTTTTCCAACCCAATCCATTCTATGATTCTGTGATCACACAGAGCATTTGTTGAATAGTTCTGCTTGAGACTTATAATCAGTGTGATCCAACTGCTTACTGTGACTGCAAGAATTCATAGAAGAATATATTTTCTGATACTTGACACCAGTCCTCACTATGATAATACTACCAACCTTTTTACTCTACTTCACACGTGCAGTGTGATGCCATTACTCAATGAGGAAAATTTCAAAGTCTGAATTGTGTGAATTTAAGTTTGAATTGATCATAATGTTTAAGTGTAAGGACAATAAGGAAATATAACAAATTTTTCCTGTATCTGTGTAGTTTCAAAGAGTGACTTAAGAATAAGAACCTTTCAGTGCAGCAGTACCAAATGTAAAACTTGGTCCAGGATCATCATCAACTAACTGCTGACTACTTGAGCAATGACAATGCAGAATGAAGCTGCTTGAAGCAGAACTCACAGGTGAGGGAATACACAGGAAATACTGAGGAGCCTCCAAAACAGGAAAAAAAGTATTAAAAAAAAAAGAAAAAGAAAACCAGAAAAGAGAAAGGTAAAAGCTAGTTGTCAATTTAATGTAAGCTTCAATAATGATACTGTATTTGTAACAAAAATATCCTACCTTCCTCTCCATTTCTCTGGAATTCACATGCTGAAGACAAATGGTGTTTATCTTCTTGCCCACTAAATTCTTGCCCATTTAAAATTCAAGTGATCTTGACATCCCTTCTCCAACTATGCATATGAAACACAGTAGTGAGCTTTCTCAGAAACACTGCTTACCACCCACACTCCTTCACTTCTATTGCTAGAAGTACATTCGGGTTCTAAACACAAACCTGCGAGGATGATTGGCATCAAACAGTGTCGTATCATCATCATCATCATCTTGCTCTAATGGGGTCAGCTCCATGTTTTCTATGTTTGTGTCCAAAACTCCGTATCTTCGTGTTTTTCTGTTTCTCCTCCTGATCCTGAAAGGGATTTTAAAATATTTAAGTTATATAAATTTTTTCTACTATCTACTTCAATAATGTAAAACAGCTATTCCTTAAAATACCTTTATATTGATACTTAGTATAAGTTTTTTAAAACTAATGATAAGAAAAGTGTACACACTCAGATCTATGAAATTCAGAGGTCAGACAATTTTAAGAGTCAACAGTTTACATTAAATGATTAAGGCCAGTGAGAATGTCATTTGTAGTTTTGTACACGATTACTGTAGTGAATACAAAAAGCCTGCACAAACACTTGGCAGCTAAATGTAAGAGCCAAGCAAAAATACATGCAAATACACCCTTCAAGCAGGTCCCACAACGAGAAAACTCTGCCTTGTTACATATTCTCTATGTGTTTTATGAGCCTGTAAAGAATAGCAGATCAAATCAGAAAGAAACCAAACACAGCTATAGCAAAGGTGTAACACAAGCCCGGGGTGACACTGAAAATTTCTGTTATCATTTGTGCAGTCTTTTACAGTTATCAAGTTGAAAACATTGTTTATAACTACACTTCAGAGAGAACTTGTAGAGTCAGTGTCTTGTATGCTTCACAAAGCACAGAAGGAAGAGGCAGTGACTCACATTTCGGATTAAGGCAAAACGCTTATCACAGAGAGAATCTCAGAATCACAGACTATTCTGGGTTGGAAGGACCCACAAGGATCATCAAGTCCAACTCTTCAGTCAGTGGCCCACACAGGGGATTGAACCCATGACCTTGGCATTATTACAACCAAGTTTTAACCAGCTGAGCTAATCTCAGACAAACAGACTGAATCTGCTTTTCTCACTTTCTGTGTCTTCACTACATGGGCCTACATCCCCTGTGAGCCCCTCACACAATTCCATTTGGCTTTTCAGAACTGCTCCTGTACACATGGAATAAGCCTTGCTCAGGATCCAGAACTCAGACCAGCGAACACAGTACAAAGGTATCTGTTTACAGAATGCTGAAAGTCACAATTTACCTTTTATCCTTAATGGATTAATATGGAAAGTGAGTCACTACTGTGAGTTGAGAATAACCTAAGACAGTTATGGCAAATATCTACATTGCAGATAATGCAAAAGAATCTTATCACAAAGCAGGCACAGATTTCTAGATTCAAACTAATCCTGTTGGAAAAAGGATAAACTAATCACTGTGACACAAAACTTTATATACCAATTAATAAAATACTACAACTACAAGAATACTGCAGGTGCTTGTGGAAGATTCATTACGGCCACAGCTATGACTCAAAAGCAGTGCCCTGAGTTTTAACAAAAACTAACTTAAAATCCTTTATCCTGTGACTGTTACGAAATAAAATAGTTGAGTTGGAAAGGACTTATAGTGATCATCTAATCAATGGAATGACCAGTTCAGGGCTGACCAAAAGTTGAAGGCTGGTACTATAATACTGTCCAAATGCCTTATACACTGACCCCCTCTCTAGGAAGCCTGTTCTGATCTTTGACCACTGTATTGGTAAAGAAAGTCTTCCTGATGTCCAATTTTTATCTCCCCTCAGGCCTCCTTTTCTCCAAACTAGACAAGCCCAGAATCCCCATTCTCTCACAAGACAGGCCCTCCAGCCCACCCACCAGCCTGGCTGCCCTCCCGTGATCATGTTCAAGTGTCCTACTACTCCTCTTAAATTGAGGGGCTTTTCACTGCACACAATACTCAAGGGAAGGCCACGCCAATGATGAATACAGTTGGGCAATCCCTTCTCCTGACCCCTTGGTGTGCTGTGTGTGATGCACCCCAGGATGCAGTTTGCCCCTGGGCTGCCAGGGTACCTTTTGACTCTTACTGAGCTGAACATCAACTCACAACACCACATCCCTCTGCAGGGCTCCTCTCCAACCACTCCTCTCCCACTTGTGTACAGTGTTTCAGCTGCAGAGAGTCCAGCATTTGTTCTCCTTAAATGTCAAGCCACTGGTGATTGCCCAATGCTCCAAACTATCTAGATGCCTCTGCAAGGCCTCTTATCCCTCCAGAGAGCCAACTGCACCTCCCAGTTTGTCCAGAGAAGTGGTGGATTCTCCATCCCTGGAGGATTTTAAGACAAGACTGGATGTGGCACTTAGTGTCATGGTCTAGTAACCACGGTGGTGGTGGATCCAGGGTTGGACTTGATGATCACAGAGCTCTTTTCCAACCTGGTTGATTCTATGATTGGCAATGCCGAAAGGGTTTTTTATTTTTGATTTTTCATTTTTATATTTAAAAGTACTTGTAGCTGTAGCAAATGTAGATTTAATGCGCTAATATTTCTGGCAGCCTAAGTTCATTGTTTATGTATCCTAACCCTTAGCATTTATCAGTAGCTCAAATTCTCTTAGTTATTTAGACTCTCTTCAAGGTACAAGATTGGAGGATATCAGAAGGCCCGCAGAACAAAACATAAACACAGGTCAGAGTGTCCCAGAAGTCAGAACTGGAAGAACTCCAAAAGCCCGAGGAAGAGGAGATGATGAAGACAGAGGGTCTCATTGACCCCCCAGCCCCAAATCCTGGGGGATGGGGCACAGGGGTGGGACTGGGGCTGGACTGAGAAATGTGTGAAGTAATGATTGGGTGGGCAATATTATAAAAACCATGGAAACCAGTGTTCGGGGGTGCACAAAGATGTCATCATGTATTCCTAAAAGCCCTGAGCCTGGACATTAAAGAATGTACCTTTTTATCTCATCCCACATTAACCTGGCTCAGAGTCCTGTTTTTGGGTTCTCTGTCAGCATCATCAGCAAACTTGCTAATGGCACATTAAACTCCTGCCTTCAGATAAAAATATAGAACTGAGCTGGGCCTAGAATTGAGCCCTGAGGAGCACCACTGGTGACTGGCTGCAGCTCTTCACTACAACCCTGTGAGCCCTGCATTTAGACAGCTCTTTGCCCAGGCCACCATGAGCCTGCTCACCCCAGAGCTGGACAACTTGTCCAGCTTGGCACTATGAAGGACAGCATCAAAATCCCCACTAAAATGCAGAGAAAACACTTCCACAGTCTTCCCTTCATCTACTGGGCAGGAGACCTGCTTGAAAATTTGCAAAAAAAGCACTGAAGTTTTCATGTCTGGTAACATGTCATATGTTTTCATCCCTAGATTAAACCTTGTATTTCTTATACAACCACTGCAAAAATATTTCAGCTACAAGTTCAAATTACAGAATTACAGAACAACATGAGGTTATCCTGTTAATCCTGGTTTTGGTGGCACCTAAAAGACAATACTCCAGTTTCAAGTGCAGAACTGCAAACTTCCTGTTGCCAAAACCTGAACATCAAGTAATTACCACTCATCCAGAAAATAATGGCAGTGGACAAGAATTGTCCTCTCCAGCTCCTGCAATGACAGGCTTTTATTTATTTATTTAGCCTTTCTACAGTACTACTCACACCTCCAAATCCAAGGGGCTCCTGTTAGGAGAAACACCAACACTGACAAGTGCCTTTGACTATTTTTACTTGCATAAATAAGATTATGACATTTCCTTTAGGATATTGTATCATCAAGATAAGCATCCTAACAAAAATAAGACTGAAGGCTTTTGAAGAATGACCCGTAAGAGCTATGGAGCAATCAAAATATCTTAGTTTACTGAATATCCTCTACATGCCACACACAGCCCACTGTCTTTCAACTACCTTTCCGCAATAAATGATGCAAGTGCTAGGCACAAAAATCATCAGCACACCTAACTACAGTGAAAAGTACACAGAGAACTTACTGCATAATTGATATGCCTTATGCATAACCACACATTTGGGCCTTGCCCTGAGGAGTTCCAAGTTAAAAGCATGAGAGACAGAGAAGTAAAAAAATACAATAACAAATACTGGACTTAAATGGAATAGCATTATTGAGCTTTGTGATCAAGTTTCCATGAGAAACAAAAAGGCATCTGACTGGCAGTGCAAGCTTTTTAAGGGCCCTTTCCTTTAAAATGTATAAAATAGACGTTTACTGTGAAACAAACCATAAAAGAAAGATGTTTACTGACAAAGACAGGGAAATTCGGCAGCTTGTCGAGTCGGAAGTTTGGCAACATGGCAAAAAGCAATCACAGAGCATATAAAACTAAATTCAGGAGGGCGATGGATACCACAGGTGTACCCAGCCGGGGAGCACAGGAGGGGCCGGGAAAGGCTTGGCACTGGTGCGGGGCCGGGGACCGAACCCACCCGGCCCTGTCCTGCCCACCTCTACCCCCTCCCCTGCTAGACCCTGCCCTCCCCTGCTCTACCCTCTGCCCTGCCCTGCTCCGTCCAGTCCAGCCCTCCCTTGCCCGGCCCTTCCCCCTCCCCTTCCTCTCCTCTCCCTCTCCTCTCCTCTCTCCTCTCCCGTGCCCTGCCCTTCCCCTCCCTGCCCGCCCTCACCGCACGGTCCGGATCACGAAGTAGACGATGAGGGCCGCGCTCGCCAGCACCAGCACGGACAGGGCGCGCTGTGTCATGGGCTGGCCCTGCTCGGGCGGCGCCGACACCTCGGCCAGGCTGGCGCTGCCGCCGCTGCTGCTGCTGCTCCGCGTGGCCGCCCCGCCCGCCGCCTCCGTGGGCCGCGGGGAGGCCGTGGCGGTGTCCCCGCCGCGGGCGGGCAGCGGCAGCAGCGGCAGCAGCAGGAGCAGCAGCAGCCCGGCCAGGGGAAGGGGCAGGGGCAGCGCCCGCGGCAGCATCGCCCGACCCGTCCCGCCCGGCGCGGCCGCGCCTGCCCCGTACAGCCCCCGCCGGAACCGGAAGCGGCGCCGCTGCCTGGGGAGCGCCCGCCCCGCCGGGACATCCAGGGATCCCATCGGAACACGCCCCGCCGGGACATCCATGGATTCCATGGCATCCCGTCCAGGCGGGACATCCGTGGATTCCATTGGAACCGCCCCGCCGAGACATCCATAGATTTCATGGGAACCCGCCCCGCTGGGACACTTCTCAGGATCCTTCGGAACCCGCCCAGCTGGAGCATTCCAGGGCTGTCCCTGGAACCCAGCGCGCCGGGACGCGCCATGGATTTAATTGGCGGGGCACTCCGCGGTATCCATTCGAACGCGCCCCGCTGGGGCACTCCATGGATTTCATGAGATCCCGCTCCGCTGGGACATCCAGGGATCCCATCGGAACCCGCCGGGACACTCCGTGGCATCTATTGGAACCTGCCGGGACACCCCGTGGATCCCATCGGAACCCGCTGGGGCACCCCGGGACTGTCCCTGGCCCTGCCCTCGCTCCGTGGGCAGCCAGAGCCGCTCAGGGGCTGCTTGGAACCCAGCAAACACACGGCAGGTTTTTCATGTAAATCCGTGCCCTGATTTGGCGTAATTCTGGTTACGTGCCAAACAGTGGGAGTTTTATAAATGACTGAAATGACAGCAGGAGCCCCCCGGTGTGACCACTGGCGAGGCTCTCTGGCAGCGGCATTCCCGACGCCATGGGTTGGGACGGAGGCATCTCGCACCCACATCTCACTGCCAGACCTGTTTCCTCACTCTTTCCATCCCGGGTATGCCATGGCAGAGCCGCGGGGTCTCATTTATTCACCGCGCAGTCACAGGGAGCTGGTGCCTCCGAGGAGAGGCTTTTATCTCCCTGCGATCCACCCACGCTTTCCCTCCCAAGCCCCCTGCCCCTGAGGTGTCTCCCACTGTCCATCACCCAGCTGTTTGCCAGTGTCCATCCAGCCAGCTGTCTCCCAAAATATCCATCCACCTGACTGTCTCCCACTGTCCATTCACCTGGCTGACTCCCAGTGTCCATCTACCCCGCTGTCTCCCACTGTTCATCCAGCTCTCTCCCACTGTCCATCACCCAGCTGCCTGCCAATGTCCATCCACCTGGCTGTCTCCCACTGTCCATCCACCTAGCTGTCTCCCAATATCCATCTACACAGCTGTCTCCCACTGTTTATCCACCCAGCTGTCTCCCAGTGTCCATCCGCCTGGCTGGCACCGCTCTCTGTGCCCTTCGTGCTCCCACCCGGAACTCAGCCTGCATCTGGCACTGCAGCTGCAAACCCTGCACCAGGTGTGTTCCTCCACAGTGAGCAAAAGGGGCATTTGAAAAAGGGCTCAAAGGCTCCAGTTTTTGACTCAGTTTTGGTCCAATGGAGGAAAGACCAGGAAAGGGTTTTGTCTTGGCAGACCACAGGGGAAGGTGGTGGTTCCAAAGCTTACTGGGCATTTATGAACAGGAGACAGGACCTTAGCACAGGGTAATCCCGCCCACAGAATGACTCCAATTTAAAGTTTATTGTGCGTTGTGTCATGTGTGTTCCTAAACTACGTGCTGTTCTCACAGGATAATCCTTTTATCATTAGAAGCCATTATTACATTATTTTTATTATCTATTTTTTGTGAACTGTAAACTACAGCAAGGCTTTCAGGGGTCCCAAGTTCACAGAGGAGGGGAAATCCACATTGGCAATGAGCTCTTTCTCATTTGTCACTATTTTGAAGTGAATTGAAAAAACGACAGAGTTGCAAAGGATCTTTGTACAGTTGAAGTCACATGGGCAAAAACCAGATTTTGTTTATGATTACACTTGTTATCATGGAGGCCTTAAACTTACCAGTGTATCCATCAAGTTGGATCATATAAAATCACATATAGGTAATGTCAACAGTGATTAATTAATTTATTAACAAGTTAACAAGTTTAGCTGTTAGTTAACTTGGAAAAGAGATTCAAGGTTTTATGTCATACAATGAGACAGAATTTGGAAACTGTAAAACTGATTTCAATATCATGTAAGCCATTAAACTGTCTCTCTTCCCTTGAAAAAAAATGTGGTCCTTTCAATGGCAGTAATGTTTCAGATTCTTTGACAGTTTTTGCTGGAGGTGCTGTAGGGATGCAACATGTGAGTCAACTTTCTTGATATCTTTTTCCATGATTTATGACTTTGATGGAGCTTGACGGATTCAGGTCCTCCCACTCCTAATATATATCAAGCTGCTTCTACCCCATGAATTCCCTTGAGGTGTAGTTTCTCTTGGCAAGTCCAAGCAACTTCCTTCCAGCACAGTGACTTATGACAGAGAAAAGTGTTATACTTGAAAGTCAAGGAGAGATACCTTTTAGAATGCACAAGGTTGTTGAACTGTCCTAAAGAAATGTCCATGTTGCATGGGTTGTGTAAAGTGTAAAAGTGCTGGGTTGCACACTGAGGGTCATGTGGCCTTTGATACTGTCTCCCATAATATATTCCTGGAAAAGCTGGTAGCCCATGGCTTGGACAAGTGTACCCTCTCCTGGATTAGGAGCTGGCTGGAGGGTCGGGCCCAGAGAGTGCTGGTGAACGGAGCTGCATCCAGCTGGCGGCCGGTGACTAGTGGTGTTCCCCAGGGGTCTGTATTGGGTCCAGTCCTGTTTAACATCTTTATTGATGATTTAGATGAAGGGATTGAGTCCATCATCAGCAAATTTGCTGATGACACCAAATTGGGAGGGAGTGTTGACCTGCTGGAAGGCAGGAGGACTCTGCAGAGGGATCTGGATAGACTTGAGAGATGGGCTGATTCCAATGGGATGGAGTTCAACAAGGCCAAGTGCAGGTCCTGCCCTTTGGCCACCCCAACGCCCTGCAGCACTCCAGGCTGGGGACAGAGTGGCTGGAGAGCAGCCAGGTAGAAAGGGACCTGGGGGGACTGAGTGACAGGAAGCTCAACATGAGCCAACAGTGTGCCCAGGTGGCCAAGAAGGCCAATGGGATCCTGTCCTGGATCAAAACTAGCATGGCCAGCAGGCCCAGGGCAGTGACCCTTCCCCTGGACTCTGCCTTGGGGAGGCCACACCTTGAGTGTTGTGTTCAGTTCTGGGCCCCTCAGTTCAGGAAAGATATTGAGAGGCTGGAGCGGGGCCAGAGAAGAGCAACGAGGCTGGAGAAGGAACTGGAGCACAAGTGCTGTGGGGAGAGGCTGAGGGAGCTGGGGGTGTTTAGCCTGGAGAAGAGGAGGCTCAGAGGTGACCTCAGCACTGTCTAGAACTGCCTGAAGGGAAGTTCTGGCCAGGTGGGGGTCGGTCTCTTCTCCCAGGCACTCAGCAATAGGACAAGGGCGCACGATGGGCTCAAGCTCTGCTAGGGGAAATTGAAGTTGGAGATCAGGAAAAACTTCTTTGCAGAGAGAGTGCTCAGGTGTTGGAATGGGCTGCGCAGAGAGGGGGTGGATTCCCCATCCCTGGAGGTTTTTCAACTGAGCTTGGCCGTGGCACTGAGTGCCATGATCTGGTAAAGGGACTGGAGTTGGACCAAGGGTTGGACTTGATGATCTCAGAGGTCTTTTCCCACCCAATCCATTCTGTGATTCTGTGATTCTATACCACATGGTAACCTGCATGTCAGATGCAAAACATGAGAGAAAAAGGAAAGAGGATTGCCTTGGTCAGTAAAGACTGTGTCATGACAATATTTGGATTTTAAAATACTCTGTTGGCAAAATTACGGTCCTTAAAATGCCCTTCTAGAGCACTATGATCAGGGAAAGTTGTTTTTGAAGATTTGGGGTTTTTTTGTAAATGAGAAGTTAATGCTATTCCAGTAAGCAAAGTAAGGTAGCTTTTGAGTTATGAAAAACAGAGGGAGAGCAATTTGTGTTGTTTGAAACAAAAACAGTTATTGAAGTCTTTGTATATTTCTTTGTTGGTTGTTGTTTTAATCATTGAAATGCATAGATTTCTTCAGTATTCAAATCAGGTATAAATAAACTTAAAGTTTGTATGCAAAAATTTGCTTTGAGAGAGCTATAAAACAATTCTTTCATGAAATGTGACATAAGTTTGAAATTGCACATTGAAATTGATTTGACGGTCACTTTTAGATTTTTTAAGAGTACATGTTTGTAATTGTTGTCTAATTTACTAGTTGGAGACAAAGACAGGAAAAAATAATTTTAAAAATTTGTGACGTTCTGTGATCATCCTGGTATACAGCACCTTGTACAAGATGTGTCTTAGGGTTATATTTCCCCATTCTGCGTGCAAATTGTAGAACTTTTCTCACTTACAAAGGAAATAAGGAACTTTCATATCTTACACCCAGAAGGTGAAAGAACTTGAGTGCTAGTGAAGGTCCTTGAGACTGCTAAATTGTCCATTAAAGTAAATGTAGCTTACTTGACTTTTAGCTCTGAGAAAAACAAAATTGGCCAATTTTTTTTTTCAATTTGATAAAACAGGCCTTGCAGATGAGTTGAAAGAGCAGAAAAATTACTTTACAAGATTATGTCAGTGTCAGGGATGTCTGGGAAGGGGTCTTTTCATCAGGAAAAGAAACAGTAATTCAGAGAAAGGCACTTAGAAGCTCTGTGTATTTTGTCTTTGTCTCGGTTTTCTCGTTCAACTGAAATGTCAGTGTGAGCTTCCTGGGCACCATACAGTGCAAATCTTTTCCCTTTTCCCTCATCTCTATAAGTCTGTTTATATCACAGATTATTTTGAGTTGGAAGGGACACACAAGGATCATCAAGTCCAACTTTATGAAGTCCTTGTGGAATGACTTTCGGGTGATCTTGAAAAATGAAGACATTAGAAGTGACATGTGATAAGTGAAAATGCCGCAAGAGAACTGCTAAGAGAAAGGGGATTTTATTCTAATAGCAGCAAAGGTATTTATTGACAACGTTGGAGGCAAGCCAGTTCATACTGGGCAAAAACTTGCCTAACTTGTTTGTGGAAAATAAGCTATTTTATAGTCTTAAGTCCATAGTTAACACCTTCTAATTTCCATATTAATGACGAGGCGGAATCTTGGGTGGAACTTTCCTTTTGACTTCGAATTTGGGTAGTGGGCTCCTAACTTCATCCCTCGGGGTGGTCTTGAAGCGTCTTCATCACTGCTGGACTTTTGCCTTTTCTTTGTTCGATGACATGACCTGTCAAACTTGTAAAACCTTGGCTTCAACTCTAAAATCTTGGATCTTTACCATTTTGCTCTATTCATATGTCTACCACTACTTGATTTATTGCCTCTGGTTTATGGTACAATGAACTCGGTGATAACCAAGTCCTGGTAAAGAGAATAGAACATACTTAGTGATAAAGATTGAGCAAACAGGCCTAAAACTTCGAGAGGGGGTTTGGAAATCGGGCCTTGCTCCTTCTCACGATGCTTCTCTGCTCAGATAAGAGGCTACCCAGGTGCAAGCTGCCTGCTGCCCCCGTAAGCCATGCGAAACTTCTACACCCTATATAGCACTGTCCAATTCTATAGGTCTCCAAACCACATCATAGTCACTATTATTTGTGCTCTTCTGAGAACATCTTTGTCCAAATATCTCCATATTTACCCTTGCATAGATCAGAAATCTTTTTGAGCAATTGATTAAAAAACCTCAGTGTAATTGGTCTCTTTTAATGACTCTTCCCCTGATGATATGCAAACTAACTGTAGACTGTTGTGAACGATTAAAGCAGAATGTGATCTGCAAAGGATTTACAGATACATTTTGTAAAAAAAACCACGTGTATGACTTTTTAAACAATATTTCAGTGAGGATCAAGGACACCACACGACAATCAGTATGATTTAGGTAGAATGTCCTAGCCCTTTACTGATACACTGCAGATGGTTTATACAGGGTCAAAGCTACATGCTAATTGGCTAAAGTAATCTCACACCATTAAGCTACACTTCTAATTGGTTATAGTCCGTATCTCACAAGTCCAGTGTTTTGATGAAAACATCCTGGCTGTTTCCAGGTGAATCTCTAGTGTTCTGTGAGAAAGTCTGAGGAGTTACTGTGTGAACTCCTGGGGAGTGTTTCCTCCCTACCACTCAGCAGCACCTGTGTCTCCGACCATTATTTGCTGGTAGCTGTTTCAGTCTCACAGAGTCCATACAGACCTGAATTGCTCACATTTCATTTCTCTTTACCTACAACTTTTCTAAGAAAAAGAAAAAATGATGCCTTTTACATTTATGTACAGCTAGCTCTAGATTGGTCCTTGACTACTTTTTAGAATACAACTGAGTGCATCTGTAGGTTGTGCCTTTAAAACTCTAGCTATAAATCTACATAATTGTTGTTCGAAATGTCTTCATTAGCTCTGGATCAAACTAATTGAGCTACTGTGTTTAAAGAACACTTGGTGAAAAAGATAGTAGGACTTCCTGAATGTAAAAATGGTATCTAGAATCTAAAGGTAAAGAATATTTCCAAAGTTTGATGAAATACTGTCTGAAACCAGGTTTTGAACAGAATTCCAGTGCTTGCACACAGATGTGCCCCAGAGGAGACACGGAATGGTAGTTCCTGTACATGTGCAATTACAGAGCCAGAGACTAATGTATCTGGTGCCACTGAAGTAAAACTATTCAATGCTGTCTTTGTCATGGCACTCCTGCACAAAATGCTCATCATAATTAAAATCATTGATTATATTTTTGTAGAAGTTTTTGGCAAAATGCCCTCAAGGGACTGAGGAATTTCATTATGTTTAGTATTATATTTTCATATTTGTTTATTATCTTTCATCCTTGTAGTACCAAAAGGCCTTGGCAGTGCCAGGATCAATTTCTTGTGTTCTAGAACATGAAATAATTAAGGATGCTAAAAAACAAAAATAACTTCTGCTTTTTCTTTTAAACCATGAACTTATGAATACATCACAGAATTTTGAATTCTTTTTGGAATAGGACTTTGGGGTGATGCTTGCTAATAAACTGACTGCATTTTATATACTGTGTTTTTTGCTTTCTTATTTTAAGCAGAGGAACAATAAGAACAATAAACGTTGCTCTTTTATTGTGCTTTTGTAAAATTGTGTTGGCTGAAAGACTGCTTTTATTGTAATGGCAAGTTTCTGAAGGTAGACAAGCTAATTTGTTTCAAAGAAGAAATCATTTTATATACAACTATAAAAGATTCAGTAGTTTATAGCAGCAATAAATTTGCTTAAGGATTTTAAAATTAGTTCCTGTTACTGGTCTGAGCAAATGTTTCTTTAGCAAGTTTTCATCTACAGCAGTGTCTTCTGGTATTCCAGTGAACAGAATTTTTCTTTCATTATTGTCACATTTATCTTTAGATCCAACAGCTTCTAGCAGTATCTAGGCTGTTTACCTACACATGAAAGATAGAAGGGGTCGCAGTTTGTATCATGCCTTGGTATGGATGACCTTGTGTCATGTTCTCCTGCTTATTTTTCTTAACTGAATTGATCCAAGTCATTGGTACCTACATGTTTTGAGCCTGTGGACCACTGCAGCCTTTGCCTCTGTCACAGAGAGACAGTGTAGACTTCCAAGAGGCACACTGTGTCTGGGTTGAAGTAAAAACATCCTGATACCAAACACTGTCTGCCACAGTGCTTCCTGAAAATCTTCTGCTCTCTTCCCCAGAAGTCACAGCTATGTCCTGGCCAAGTGATGAGGAAAAGGACAAAAAGTAGTCCCAGTAGAAGGAGCCACTGTGAGCACAATATATTAATTGTTCTCATGGTGGCAGCTCATTTCTTTTCCAGACTGCTCCAGTGTACACAGAGGCTCAGCTGCACAGATGTGCTGCTCTCAGCAAGATCTGTCTTGATGTACCCATGGGAGTTCTGTCCCTTCCTGGAAGCACTGAATATTCCCTGTAAGGATGAGTGGCATTTGTCTGTTTCCTGTAGCTTTAACAATGTCTGATGGCTGCTGCTGAAAAGGGTTGAAGATTTGGGCTTCAAACTAAAAAAGACTGCTTCCCACTTTGATTGCTTCTTAAAAATCTAATGTATTCATTGTAGAGATTTACATTTATGACTGTCATTAGATGGCAGAAATTTACTGGTAATACCCACATACAAGTACTCTCTTGGTTTGCATGACTATTTGCAAGTTACATGTTTGCCTGTTTCTGAAAATTCTGTGTTTTGCTTCCTTGCATTTTTTCTTGCAAAAACATCAAGAATTCAATATGTTGTGTCAATCGCAAAGTATACTCTTTAGGGATTTGATGGACTCCCAAAACATTATATTTATGAACTGGAGGCGGAAAAAAATCAAACAAAAATAAAATCTCTAATGATTTTTGGGGGTTGGTGGGTTTGGGTTTTTTGTGTCATCAACATTGCCCCTCCCCCCCCCCCCCCCCCCCCCCCCCCCCAAAAAAAAAAGATTTGTTTTAAGAACAGTAAAAATACAACTGTGAAATCAATTACAGAAATCCATTCTATTTTCTCTGTGAAACTGTGGAATGGTACCACGATTTTCTGTATTAGAACTGTCTGGACTGTTTTCAGAGTTAAATCTAAAAGACTTAGATTCTTGATATTATGCAAACACCTAATTTCTGTTAATACTCGTAAGATTAGATGCAACTGTTTTTGAAGATGGACAGAGTTCTTTATCAAATTTTACTGTAGTCCTAGAACAGATGGTGGTCTTAAAAAAGCCAACTGGTTTTCAACATAAAAATGAGTTAGAAATGTTTTCAAATACAGATTATACCAATGAATCAGAGTCTCAAGAAACTGCTTTACAGATGGACTTTTATCACAGCTTACTCTTTGTCTTCAAATACATGTTAAGAGGACAACGAAGGGCAGAGTATATTGGAGTAACAGTTGAAGATATGGAGAATGTTTGTTTATTGATAACACTTATTGGTAAATATTTGGAGGTGTCACCTGCCAACAGTGAAATGCAATACAGACAGAAAAAGAATTTTTATTCAATAACCTTTTCTTGAGAAGTAAAAGTTTAGCAAAAGAGCATCTAAGTGTGCCGTATCAAACAAGATGCATCCAGAAAATAGAGCCTTAAAGAGTGCAGAAAAATTCATAATAAGGCCTGTCTAGACAGTATAAAAAGACTTAGACATACTGTAAATCATGGGGTTTGAAGAGGTAAACTAGCAAGAGTGTCTTGTACATTTATATTGTGTTCTTTCACTAGATAGTCATATTATTGCAGAAAAGCAAACCTATAATTGCTACAAATAATACCTACAAAAATTTCAGTCCTAAATTGTGTGATTAAATGCTGTAATACAGTAATTTGTTATGGGAAATAATTTGCTATAGTGAGCTTCCTCTTCTGTGTCAGCCCTTTTTATCACTAACAGCTTTTCCAATATGAAAGAGTCAGGAGTGTCTTTGGCAATTTTTCTCACTCTCTTTAATGTACAGGTTCCTCACAGACAAATTTAAAATGAAACTAATGACAGATGACATTGCTAAATTAGATTCTCAAGAGTCATAGCACCCATCTTTTCCATCTCAAATAGGTTAGCTGAGTGCTCACAAAAAGGGGTGTGAGTGAATGAACAAATTAAAAATATAGTCCCTTATGTGCAATTTTTTTTTAAAAAGTGCCTCTCAGAAAGCTTCAAAGTACCTTTAAAAATGTAAAATCTTTGTGATCTTTTAATACTGGTGAAAATACTGATTTATGTATTTGAATCTGATACTTTATGATAGAAAATTAAACTTGCAACCCTTTAACAATTATCTGTCAGTTTTAAATGAATGTTGTAATGCCTGTTTTTTCTGATGTAAGAGAGCATGTGGTATCAGAAGAGATTTAGGAGAAAAGTGAGAGAATGTCTTCCATAAGTTTTCTCTGTGGATGGAAGTAATGCAGAAATATGTTGACTGTAATTGATGCCTGTGGTAGAATTGCTTTTCAGAACATACTTCACCCCCCATCAGAATTTCATATCCTAATCTTGTCAAATGATTGTCTGCTCCTGAGAAACTTACGACAGCTTCTATATAGGTATGCTATTCATGATAAAAATTTCAAAGTAAAATTTTAAATCATAATTAGACATTTTTATTTCTTAATGAAATTTTTAGCTAACCAAAATAGTAAAAAATAGCATTCAAAAAATTATTTTTTACTGCAGTGAGCAGGAGCCTACTAGAAGCCAATATAATCCACTATCAACTCTTGTTAACATGTAAAAAAGTCTGTTTTGAATTGGTATGAAAGGCCAGACTCCACTGCTGTTGCCTCTCTTGCCTGCAGGAAAGCCGAGTAGATGGTGATGATGCTCATAGCTTTGGTCCTCCCTTTTTCAGGAATCATCAGTCTCCTTTCCTCAATATGGTGTGCATATTTATCATGCCTGATTTATCAGCTCTGTCTCTTCACTTATTGCATCAGAGGGCTGCATGCAGGTTCCTTGTTCTCTCTCTGGCAGAAATCATAGAGGTTAATAAACTGATACCTGCTCTTGAGTTCTGAGAGGCTCTGAAGAGGAGGAGGCTGGTGGCAGTACAGGTGACATTGGTAAAGAAAGGACCTCTGAAGAGAAGAGATATTTCCTGTATGTCCTGATTCCAGGTGCCTGACTGACATCCTGGGTACGGTGAGCCAAAGCATTACAGAGGGACAAGGGGGTGTAAAAAGGTAAGAAAGAGTTCTGAGAATGCAGACTGGCCTGGATGTTGTAATGTTTGTTATGACATAGTCTGTATTTAGTTGTGTTTCCTCCTCACAAGCCTCCTAACTGCTGAGACGCAGTGATAGCCTGCCACCTTCACTGCACAGCTTTTTTAGAAAGTGGAGCAAGGCCTTAGTGGAAAAACTGTTAAAACTGTCCCACAATCAGCTCTGGTGAAATTTACATTTATGTTTTATTTTAAGTTATTATCATGGTTTAGGAATAGTACTCCCTAATTCAGTGACCTCATTGAGACTCTCCAAAACCACATATCTCTCTCTCTCTCCCCCTTCCCTCCGCTTCCTGCTGTGAAGGAATGGAGTTGAGAATTGGAGGCACAAATGTTGAAGATCATGAGTTGAGATAAGGACAATTTACTAGAAACAGCAATGAGGTTAAGAAAAACAAACAGTAACAGAAACTATTAATAAACAAAGTATACAAAATAGAGTGATTCACATGCAAAAATGCTCACCGAAGAGCCCATGACAATAAACTGAAATGTTCTCTGAACATGGTTCTGGTGATGCAAAGAGAAACCAGCTGTTCATAGGGACCTTGGGCTGTAACCAGTTTAACCACCTGTTTATTTTCAGAAGCTCAAAGCAGCCCAACCCTTCTTACACATAGGGGCCATAAGTCTTTCCTTTTCTTTCTGTAAGGTGAGCAGTTCAGAATCTGTCTTGACTAAAACAGGCTTTCAGAGAGAGTGAGTAACTTGAATTCCAAGTGATAATTATCAAAGGTCATGGTGCAGGTAGAGTGTGACTTCTGCTATCCCAAGTGCGGAGATATTTTATATGAGAAGAGGGATGAGGAAAAGGTGATGTGATATTTCTATTTTCATAAGAGGATTTTTAAGTTTCTGAGGCATGTGTGTTTCTGTAAACATTCTTGTCTTCCACAGAGTACAAGAGCTATAGCAATCCCCACCAGCAAGAAATCTGGCAAGGCAAGAGACCAGCATGGCTGAGTCAGGGCCTGCAGGTCAAACTAAAGGGAAAAATGCAAATGCAGTGGAAGCAAGGACAGGTGACCTGGGAGGAGGAGTATAGAGACAAACTTCAGTTGTGTCAGGGTGGGGTGAGAAAGGCAAAGCTGGAGCCAAACCTGGCAAGAAACACAAAGAACAACAGCACGGCCTTCCACAGGTATGTCAACAGAAAAGGAAGGTCAAAGAAGGTCTACCCCCACTGGTAAACAATGCTGGGAAACTGGTAACGATGAAGAGTAGGCTGAGGTAGTCAACAACCCTTTTGCCTCAGTCTTCAATGGCAACCTCTTTTCCACACCTCTGGAGTGGAGGGACAGCAGAATGGGGACTAGGGGAGCAAAATGCCTCCCACTATAAGAGCAGATCAAGTTCATGATCACCTGAGGAACCTGAGGTACCCAGTGAGATGCATCCCAGAGTCCTGAGACAATTGTCTGATGAACTTGCCAAGCCACTCTTCATGATATTGGAAAAGGCAGTCAGGTGAGGTTCCAGGTGACTGGAAAAGGGGAACAACATTGTACCCATCTTTTAAAAGGGTAGGAAGGAGGACTCTGGGATTTACTGACCTGTCAGCCTGACCTCCATGCCTGGGAATATCATGGAGCAGATCCTCCTGGAAGCTCTGTTAAGGCACATGGAGAACAGGGAAATGATCTGAGACAGCCAGCAGGGCTTCACCAAGGGCAAGTGCTACCAGACCAACCCAGTGGCCTTCTGTGATGGAAGGATTACACCAATGGACAAGGAAAGGGTTATAGGTGTCATTTATCTGGACTTTTGTAAAGCTGTTGGCATGGTCCCCCACAACATCCTTCTCTCTAATTGGGTTTGATAAGTGGACTGTTAGATGGATAGGAGAGTGGTTGGATGGTCACAACCACAATGACTCTGAGTTCTGCTGGACACCAGTGACAACTGGTGTCCCTCAGGAGTCCATACTGGGAGCAGCGTTACTTAATATTTTCACCAGTGACACAGATGGAGACATCCACTGCACTCTCAGCAAGTTTGCAAATGACACCAAGCTGAGTGGTGCAGTTGACACACCAGGACAGGATGCCATCCAGAGGGACCTGGATAGGTTTGTGAAGCGGGCCCATGGGAATCTCGTGAGATTTAATAAGACAAAGTGCAAGGAGCTGCACCTGGGTTGGGGCAACCCCCAGTATCAACACAGGCTGGGGGATGAACAGATCGAGAGCAGCCCCACCGGGAAGGACCTGGGGGGTCTGGTGGATGAGAGGTTGGACATGAGTCATTCATGTGCACTCACGGCCCAGAAAGCCAAGTGTGTCCTGGGCTGCATCCAAAGCAGGGTGGGCAGCAGTTTGAGGGAGGGAATTCTGCCCCTCTGCTCTGGTGAGACCCACCTGCAGTGCTGCATCCACCTCTGGGGTCCCCAGCAGAGGAATTACATCCACCTGTTGAGGCAAGTTAGAGAGGGGTCATCAAGAGCGGTGGAGCACCTTTCCTATAAGGAAAGGCTGATAGAATTGGGTTTTTTCAGTCTAGAGAAGAGGTTGCAGGGTGACCTATTTACAGCCTTCCAGTACCTGAAGGGAGAACCCACAAGAAAGATGGAGAAAGACTTTTTATAGGAGCATGGAGTGGCAGAACAAGGGGGAATGGATTCCATCTAACAAAGGATAAGTTTGAATTAGATACTAGGAAAAAAATCAGAAAAACAAAACATGAAGCACATTAGAAAGACACCAAGAAGACTCTTAGGTGGAGTGTTTTATTAAATAGGTAGCAAGTAATCAGCTACAACAGCACTTTGACTGTAATGCTGACAGGAGTTTTGTGTTCTCAAGTGCAAAACTCTGCTTCATTTTTGGCAGAGTTATTTTGCCTAAAGGTTATTAGCTTTCTATGGGGCCCAAATACCTTCTAAATTTACAGCTGTCAGCATGTTGAGAGGCAGGCAGATTTCACAGAGAAGAACCTGCAAACAGATTGGTGTACCTGCACCAGCAAAGTCTAAGAATCTTGCTGGGAATTCCAACTGGCGCCAGGTCATCTGCAATACTGATCTTCTTCATATTCCATGTGATTTTGGTTTTCAGTGCTTTAAGAAAGGAAATAACAGAAAGGAAATTGAAAAAAAAAAAAAGGCAAACAAATAAAAAACCCAAACAAAAGAAAACCCCAACAAGCCAAAACAAGGAGCAAAACCCCATTCAACAAACAAACCCAACCAACCAAATAAAACCAAACCAGAAATATAGATACAACACCACTGACAAATGGGTAGGAGGGAATTGTTCATTACAAAGTGGGTGTTCATAGGTTAATCTGTTAAATAAATATACAGTGAAATAAAAAATTGTAAAAATGCCATTATTTATTGTTGATCCCCATGGCTGTTTGGGGGTGGTAGGAATATGATGTACTTACTGCCCTTTCTCGAGGCATAGCAATATGGTTTTTTTCTAGCATGATCTGCAGGAGGTTCTGCTCAAAGCCAGTGTTATTCATGAAGGATCCATTCAGATAAAACTTTAAATAAATAAATAAATAGCCCTTAAACTAACTGATCCAAGCCAAGGAAACACATTAATTATTTAGAAATTCTCATGCCCTCTAATAAGACTTTTTATTTCCTTTTCAGTTTAGGACACACTAAAACCTGTGGTTTTCACAGGAAGTTAGAATTGCCACATAAATATCAGTAGGGGAGTGTAAAATATCAATTGCCTGTTAAGGAAACTTTGCAACTACACTGAACAATTTTCTGGGATGGCATGGATCACATGATATCCTTGTATTCAGGAAAATATTTTTTAAAAAAGAAAGATTTAACAAGACAGCAGTTTCTTCAGTCACATTTCTACAGGTTTTAATTAAAAAAAAAGAAAGTCTGGGTACATTTCTGCTATTTAAAATAAAAATATCAAAATACTTAGATTACAAAAATGCCTCATTTGTATTTGGTCTAAAAAAATCATGTTTTATTTCCATATAAAATAATCATAATGGAATATTTCAATTAAAACATTTCTGCTTGCAATCTTACCAACTGCAAACACTCCATAATTGTCACATTCAGTGTTTCTAAGTGTCATTAAAAAACACTGTCTTCTGCCTACATATAGGCTTTCATGCTTGTGCTGATAATAATATCATTATCAGGGACTGCAAATAACAGTTTTCTCTAGCAGAGCAGTTTGATAGACATGATCTACCTTTTTTGTATACAGAATCAAAATCAGTAGATAAATGAACTAAAGCTTAGGTTTATTGACAGAAAGGGATAAGTGAAAAGCATCACACACATGAACAGTAATGTCCTTGGCATCTCTAAATTTATATAAAGCAATATATGGTGATGAAATGAATTAACTGTAATATTTGACTATAATGAATATTCCTCTAAAATTATGCCTAGAACTTAAGTTGTCTGAAGTTTTAAAAATGAGAGTTTGCTATAATAATATTTCTTGCTCTCTAATACTTTAAATTATGATGGTTGTCTATTATCTTTTATCTTGGGTATAGTACCAGATTTAAAGTGCCATCAATTACTATGGCCCCTTATCCGGTAGCTTCTTAGTAGAGTTTACTGTTAAACATAATTCTTTATTAAATCACTAAGATACAGGCACACTATCTGTGTTGCCCAGAGTCCACTTTAACCAATCAATTCCTAAAGCAGGTTTAATTTAGTTTAATTCACAGAAGATCAGAAATGTACAGATTTTATCATAAATGTAAAAATTCTCTGGTCAATACAGCAAGTTGAAAAATTATGGTTCAGAACTGTTTAGAAGTACTAAATTATGCCATATTGAATGCAACTTCCTGCTTGCTTGCTTCAGTAAGAAACCATGATCTATCAGAATTAAATAGTAGCATTCGATCTAGAGCACCTTAATTGGCTCATTGTATTTGCTATACCAGAAGTTTTCTTGTCTCTTCTACTATTAGCTTTTGAAATCATCACTGTTTATACAAAATCTCAGTATTTTGTTGAATTTTCCAATTCATAGTCGTGTCTTACATTCTGCAAAGCATCGGACCTGAATTCTGGTGCATGCTGTTGCAGACTGGAGAGTCTGGGACAATTCAAAACACAGTAAAGTAGAAATCAACTACATTTTTCACTTCCTTGTTTATTTAATCAGTGTCTTGCACTATTTCCTTGGAGATTAATTCAGTTTATTGTAAACCATTACCACACTTCCATTTTTTTATGTGCATGAAGTTTCTGGACTGGCAACACAAAGCTTCCCTGATAAGGACCACCGATTTGCAGACTTCAGTGGCTGTATAAGGAAAATCTGGCCTGTAACAAAGATGATGCCAGAGAACTTTGGGGTCATCAGTGTCTTAGTTGGATGGTTTGACTAGAATCCTCACCAACCATACCATTAAGAAACATTGCATTGTAATTATTAGTTTCCCCTTAGCACTCCATTTAGAGTACAGGGGGTGTAAATCCTCGTCAGACATCTTGTATAAGACTGGAAACAAGCATATCTGTAGATTTATGGAGGAAACACTGAACTGATTATGAATTCTGTGTGATGCTCTCCATAACAGCATTTGCATGAAGACCACAGGAAAGACTTTCTTTTCTGTATGCATTTTTCAGTCCCTGTCATTGTCACTTCCCTGAACAAAAGCCTCAGGTTTTGCACCACAATTGCAAAAGCTCTTGGTGAAAAAATATTTCCCAGCACCACCCCATATACTGGGGTAAGTCATACCCTAGGCCTGTAATCTCTTCGTCATTCGGTGAAGTGCCAAAAGCTCTCAGGATTGTCTTGCACCAAACCAGTACGGCTGTTCTGCACAATGAGCTGAACACAAAGGCCTTTGCCAGTGAAGGGGAAGTTGGAGCAATCCTGAAGCCTCTCTGAAGTGTGCAGTGATTGTGTTCCAAGAGTTAAGTCCTTGGGGACTCTGCTATTCGAGTCATGCTGGAACACGGCTCTGTGAGCTACCAACTGTAATACTTCAGTTTTATACAAATATCCAATTTATTCCCATCATCAGAGACCATTTATCTCTAGAAAGTCAACAACCCACAAAAGAAATGTTTGTTTATTTAAACATTGTCTTCTAACTGTAATTCCAAGATAATTTGCAATCCTAGACAATATTGGAATTCATACCCTTGGACAGGGGGTCATTCTTTTCTAACTGGATAATAACATACACCCTTGATTTTAAAGTAAGTTTATTGATCCATATTGTGCAAATTTTGTACATTAAAATATATACGTATAATATATGCTGTGTATATAAAATAAAAAGGCTCTGCTGCTATTTTGCAGCCTGGAAATCAGTGATTATGTGACTAATCAGTGGTCTCACATATTTTCCATGTTAATTTGCATATTTCTTTGATTTTTTTCGTCCATTAAAACCTGATGTAGAAAAAGCGTGTGTTTTTTTCTTGGCAATGTCTAGGGATGTACAAAACACAGGGCATTTGAAGGAGCATAAATCAACCGCTCTCTCCATCTACATTCTGCTTTACCCATTTTTCAAAATGAGAGGTACTTTAATAAATAGCAGTTCTTGTCACTATACAGACACAGTGATGTTGAAAAATCACCCTTAGTCTGGGAAACAGATTTGCAGTTTTTTTTAAGAAAATCAAATTACAGTTAACTGTATCGCTGCTGTCTATTCACACTTAAAATATGTTTTCCAGAAAGGTTTTGTACATAAGTCTATAAAAACAACATTAATTTAATTCTTTTTACTTTTATCTTTCCTTCTAGTTAAGATTTTAATACATATTTAATTGTTTCCCAAAGACACTCACCAGGAACTTGAAATTTCATAATGAAATATTTGTTGCACTTTTTTCATTGGTAAAATCAGGCATTGTTGTTCCTATGTTTTGTCTACACAGTCCAAGAACCTCTGTTTAAAAGTATAACAGGAACACTTGATGGTTCTAACATCTTGGTGCCACTAGTGTTCACAAGGGTGTTGTTGGTAGCTTTCAGCTCCACTGCACATCAGCTCCAGACACTTAATTTCTATTAGTAGATAGGCACAGAACTGCCTAAATTTTGAAAGCTTCAGTTATTACAAAGACTATGTTGTACTTTAAGTTTTAGTATATTATGTGTTTATCCTACTGTATATCCTGAAGAATTTTATCTGGATAGTAAGTTTTAATACTTCTTACATCTACATAAAATTAAGGCAATGCTCAATATTGTTACCATTACAATATATGAAACGCTCAATGGTTTATCTGAAAATATTTCTGTTTTCAAACCAGATCAATATGTCAATGCAGAAGTTTTATCCATTGGACTATGGGGCAGCATTCTGTACCTGCTTTATTTCTTTGAAGGACTGAGAGGAAGGGCTGATCTGTTTTCTGTTTAATCCCAGAAGGCAGTTTGCAGCTGCAGATTGAGACACCTGCCACTGAAGTGTTGGTGTTGGGTCTGCATTTATCTTCAACCTTTCCTACTCATTAGCTTAATATTTCCTTTCCTGCTAAACACAGATGCTTATGTGGAACACACTGTGAGTGTCCAGCTCCCTACTGAATTTCTGAGCACCTCAAACAGGCAAGAGAACACCTAAGTCCACTTGTGAGGAAAGCTGTTCATCTATGGAAAGCTGACAAACATGCTGACTCAGTCTGATTACAAGGAGAGTGGAGAGCCAGCACTTTACTGCACATACTCTAAATATGAATGATGAATTAATAATGTTATTATTAACATATTACCTAAAGTTCATGTGTCAAATTGGAAGTCTTATAGGAGCAAAAGTTTTAGAAAGACCAACTTTTTTTTTTAATCAGTTACTAATTGGAAAAAAGTAGGTTTGTTTTTGTTCTGAATATATCAAATTTGTCTGTTTCTTCTAAGTGAATCCGTTTGTCTAGGAAAATGATATTGTATTTGGTTTGTGTGACCAGGTTTTGGCAGTGGGGAGGGGGACTGCAGGGTGTCTTCTGTGAGAAGCTGCCGGAAACTTCCTCCACGATCCAACAGAGCCAATGCCAGCTGGCTCCAGAACACATCTGCTGGTCAAGGCCAAGTTCATCAGGAATGACAATATATTTGAGAAGGAAAAAAGTTATTGTGTAAATGTAATTGTACTCAGAGAAGAGTGAGAACATGTGAGACAAACAGCTCTGCAGACACAAAGTTCGATGCAAAACGAGGGGCAGGATCTGCTCCAGGAGCCAGGGCAGAGATTCCCTCGGAACCCCTGATGCAGCCCATGGTGAGGCAGCTGTGCCCCTGCAGCCCAGGCA
This sequence comes from Willisornis vidua nigrigula, assembly GCA_021164005.1. Classification (NCBI taxonomy): domain Eukaryota; kingdom Metazoa; phylum Chordata; class Aves; order Passeriformes; family Thamnophilidae; genus Willisornis; species Willisornis vidua. Next base: position 304,679 of record JAJPCS010000021.1, on the reverse strand, counting down.
GGACCTTGGGAGTGCAGAGATCCACCTGCAGCCCTTGGAGGACGCCACACCGGAGCAGGTGGATGCCCAAAGAAGGCTGTGACCCCATGGGAAGCCCAGGCTGGAGTAGCTCCTGGCAAGGACCTGCTGACCCTTGGAGAGACCAGCCCACACTGGAGCAGATTTCTTGGCAGACTTGTGAGCCTGTGGGAGACCCACACTGGAGCATCCTGTGCCTGAAGGACTGCATGCTGTGGAAAGGGAGCCACACTGGAGCGGTTCATGGAGAACTGTAGCCCATGGGAAGGACTCACACTGGAGAAGTTCATGGAGAACTGTCTCCTGTGGGAGGGACCCCACACTGGAGCAGGGGAAAGACTCATCTGCCTGAGCAGAATGAGAAAGAGCCTGTGATGAACTGACTGTTATCCCTCCTCCTGTCTCCTTGTGCTTCTAGGGGGAAGGGGGAAAGACACAGAGCCTGGGAAGGAGGGAGGGTTGTAGGAAGGTGTTTTTAAAAAGTGTTTTACTTCTCATTATCCTGTTCTGATTTTGATTAGCAATAAGTTCAGTTAATAATCCCTATCTGACTCTGTTTAGCCCATGGTGGGAATCAGTGAGAGGTCTCTCTCTGTCCTCATCTCAACTCATGTGCCTTTCTTTGTATTTTCTTTCCCCTGCCCAGTTGTGGAGGGGACTATGGGGTGGTGTGTTCTCATCACAGCTGCAGCTGCACATGTGACTTCAATGTTTCTTATGCTTTACTGCCACTACATGTAACGTGGTCAAGGAAATGAGCTAGGAAGGGTCATTAAACCCATGTCACATTGATATTAATATTTTTAGCATATATTCATTGATATTTTTTCTGGTTTTGCACAGCTGTATTTCAAAAAAATTGTTATGGGTTAGCAAAGTAGGCCTAAATTTAGGCGTTAAAATTCAGACCAGGCCTGGGATTGTCAGCTGACTTGAGCTGAGCTGAGCTAACAGCTGACTTCTTCTAGCCAATAATATTGTATTCCATACCCTATTACACCATCTCAAAAGGGGTAAAATCCAGTGTGTAGCAGTGGCTTGGTCAGTTCCACCATAGGTGAAGTACAGACAGGACCTGCTAGAGTTGTTTTGCTATACCAGGCCCCGCTGCTCCTGCTGCTGCCACTACTTGCCTTTTGTTTGAGTTCAGGGAAGCAGAAATACTTTGTTGTTACTCTTTCTGTTTCTTGCTAGGTGTCTTTTAGAGTGCTTGTGAATCTAGAGTAATAGACTTTATATTAACTGGGGAGTGGGAGGTTATTTCTTGTTATATATAACTCATGTGTGTGTTATATTATAGTTTTACTTTTTCCTGTATAAATACATGTAGTTAGTTTCAGCATAAACCTGGTTTGGAGGTTTTTTTTCCTCTCCCTCTTCTTTTTTCCCTTAGCTGGTTGGGGGGAGGAGGAACCCTTTCTCTCTCTCTTGGACACTTGGCATTTTGCCAGCTCAACCCAAGACACAAATTAATTTGTAGTTTAGGTGTGTGTGTCACCATCCACCAGAACAGACACAAAGAAATGGAGCTGCCTTGGCAGGGAATCTTAACCTAACAGGGTAAACAGCTCTGCGTCATACTCTAGCTCACATAAATGTGGTTATTCTCACCTCATATATAACAACTACCACTTTGCTCTTGACAATTTTTTAGACAGAGGAAACATTTTTTTTTCCATAACATTTCTATGCATGAGTTTTCTGTGCACAGATTTTAATGTAATAGTCTTCTAAAGTGCAGGGACTTTAAAAGGTTTTTTTAATGAAGAAAACAGGATATTATTACTATAGAGTATTAAAAAACTGTTAGAAAACTATGCTCAGCAATACTGAACATGTCATGTACTTTTATAATTGAAGTCAATCAGAGGTTGATTTAACATATATAATCTGTTCAAAATGTCTATACATATTCTCTCTGTTTAACTTGAAATGTCGTGACTTGAAAATAAGACATTTTATTATTTACACTATTGAACTCATCAAAAGAATACATTATATATATATATATGCAAATATGTACATTTATAAATTCAAGTTTCTCTTGCATTTCTTCTACAAAACAGTCATATAAAGCCAGTTGTCCTTACAGCCTGTTTCATTCAGATGTAAGTATATTATTCTTTGCCACAAATATGTATTCATATTAAGAAAAACAGTATAGATCCAAAAGATTAAATTTTTTATTTGATTTTTCTCCAAATATATTTTTGTTTTTATCACTTTTTTATTTTTTGTAATAAGATTAAGGGTTGAAAATTTGTGGTGGATTGGCTTTCTCTGGGTTCCATGGATTTGCACACCTTAGGAGCAGGAACACAATGGGAGCTCAGTGTACATCTCTAAGGGAAATATGAAACCAATGGTGCAGTAGCACAGAGGTGCTGGAGTCTTGCAGCCTGCAGATATGAATCCAAGATGGAGCAAAAGAGAGCTGTTATGGTTATTCCCCATCAAAAACAATCCAGCTAATGGGAACTAAGCCAAAGGAAATATCCAAATGGTAATCAAAAGCTGAACTTTGCTTCATTGACTCAAAAATACATGTTACTCCTCATGTCCCTGTGTGTGCTAATGTCTAAAGGCACTCAAACACCACCCAAATGTGAAACTACATCAATTGTAACTTGATTTTTTCCCTTCCCTCAAAAAATAATATAAATAAAGTTTAAGTGGGGAGAGAGGTCAGAGAAGCCTCTGGGATCAGGCTGAACCTGCCTCTCCCCCACAGGGATGCCTGCTGGGTAAGAACTGTACCCTGTGTGGCTGACTTTCTCAGGTCTGCTTTCTCCTATAATTAGATGTTGTCTGTATATCACTTTCAATTAATTTTTGCAGTCAGTGTGCTATCAACTATCAGGCAATTTCTGAACCTTAACCTGTCATGGTCTTCTATTATCACTGTAGTTAATAAAAAGTGTTATCCCATGAACTGTTCATAATGAGTTCTTCAAGGGTGCTGGCAGTGGCCAGCAGCTCATAACACACTTGATAAAGCTGGTAATATGCTAAGAGTGGGGGTGCTGTGATTGTGTGACCCTCAACAGATTAGTCAAACTACCCTCTGCCACCATGGGCTATTCAGTGTGTTCCCCATGATGGGGTCCTGACAGGTTGGTCAGGCACAAGGGGCTCATATACCTGGGCGTGCTGATAGCATGGTCAAATATAAAGCATTCAAGGAACATCCTGACCTTTCTCGTGACACTTGAAGTTTTCCAATGTCAATTTTATTAATTCTTTATTTTCCTATCACTTTTGGTTGTGACAAAATCAAATTTTCCAATTTAAAAAAAAGTTTTAAAAGCACTCTCATTCTGCTTTAATAAATTTAAACATATCCTTCATTGACTACTGTATTGTTTTTTTGATAATGTAATGGTTTGGCCCATGACTTCCCCAGTAACCATTGTATCTAAGGAAGTTACAAGTATTCCACACGTGTCTTCCACATAGTAGAGGGGGAGGAGGGGTTTAGATTGCTTCTTCCTGCCTTGGCCGGAGAGCTGGTGGGTGGTTGCAGTCTGATCCCTCCGGTTGTTGTTGGTTCTCCTGTCCTGGGTGAGATTGTTTCATGCTCAGTCCCCTTCCTTGAGGGTTTTTATTGTGTTTGTTTGATCCATTTGGTTTTGTTAGGTTGGGTTTGTGTCTTCCCTATCTCCACTCCCCTTTTTCCCTTCCCCTTTCCCCTGGGAGTGGGATCCTATGTACTGTGTATACAGTGTATTTGTGAATGTTAGAAAATATAATCTTTTTATTCAGTTCAGTCTCTTTAGAGTGCGTTTCTTTTCAGTTTTTTTTCCCCTTTTCCTTTGCTGGGAAGTTTCGGGAGGGGGAAGGGGGGCCAGTCCAGGGTTGGCAACAGCTAAGCCAAACCTGCGACAGATAACTAGTGAATCAAAGGTATCAACATTTTGAGTCTCCAGAGCTTCTGCCCCTAGAATGGTCACTAGAGTTTCTTGATGGTTCAGTGTTATTTGTCATTCCAACATATCAAAATGATTTAAGGTTACAAATTCCATAGAGCCCACTGCATCACAAACAATAATCCAGATAATTTGGGAGCCTTTTGTACTCTGCTAAGAACAAAAGTCTGAACATCTACAATATCCAGCACAAAACACACATCAAGGAGAGGATATAGTGAATGATGACCTAATTCAGAGACTGAATAAAACTTCCAAGAACTATGTAAGAGAGGAGTTACACTTGAGATTGGTTGGCTTTCAAGTTGCAGAGTCAAATTTAGCAACACTAAGTTCTAAAGAGCTAAGAAAATATTCTGCTAAAAATATTGCCTTTGTTATCTTTAAAAAAATCAGGTTAAACAAAGGAGGTCCTGTCTACCTTCTTATCGAATTCAAGATAACGGCTACAGGAGTCACACAGATACTCAATTTTAAGCAAAATGTAGTTGCTGTAGCAACTGATCCTTTCTTGGTTTCATTGGGATTTTTTATTGGAACAGTAGCAGTTGAATATATTTAGCATGCCACAAGAAATAAATACTGGAGAAAACATTAATTTTGTTATGGAGAATGATTTTGACATAGTAAGGAATACCTCCTCTGAATGATTCTTTAAGCTGCTAAAACATTTTTTAAATGTTTAAATGTTTAGTTTAGAACAAAAACATACCCTAATGGACATTGAAATAAAATAATTTTTCTGGTTTGAAAAATACTTTCAAGTTTCTGCTGAGAGGATTCTTTGAGTTTTATAAGCACAATTTTTTTTCTGAGAGGTACAAATGAACTGTAAATGTAGTTTCAGAGGCAGAGCATAAATGTAGATAATGCTACGATGGGAAAAGGCAGTTTGCACTCTTGCTTGGATATGGGCTCATAAAACCTCAGAAGTACCAAGTCACCCAAATTTGTCAAATTGGTCCGTGGGCCAAATTGATGTGAGACTAAGTTTGAAAATAGGTAGCTGTTCAGATCATGCATTGCAGAGAAAAGATTCTGTGCAAAATAGTAACCTTACTTTTCAAGTTGTCACAGAGTGTTGCTCTGTTACTTTTATTTCAGCTAATTAGCCTCTTTGCAACTTAGCACGTATATGATATTTCTTATTACAAATTTACACAACATAAGCAACCACTCAGTCTTTTCCAGGCATTTTTTTGAGAAGCAGCAGGTCTGTATTTCCATTATGTCCCCCTTTATAGACTCCTTATGAAGAATATAGTAGTTGGCACTAAATAAGCAATATTTTGACTTTCCAGGTTATTTCTTTCGCTAACAATGTAATACACCACAGTGTAAGGCCACAGTACATTTTCTGTAATCATTCCTCCAATTCAAAAGTAGAGCTTGGTTTGACTGTATTCATGACCCTGTTGTGTTCACTAGCTATGAAATGCTGAAATGCCCGATAGCTAGCTGCATAAATACCCCTAAAAATAAGTTGTTAAGGTTGGCTGCTTGAAGATAGACCCACAATGAATTTTATATTATACATTTGATTTTAAAATTGACAGGTTTGCTCTTTCAGCTATGCTACTGCATTGTGCTCATTAAGCATCCTGTCCAAAATCTGACAAAGTGACATGACATGTTGAGCTGATGTTTTCCAGATGAATTATTAATTTCTGCTAATAGCTTGTACAATACAGATTTTTCTCTGAAGAAATGTGTGCAAAACTTATGGGAGCAACCAATCTGAATGTTCTTCCATTCCTATTTGAACAGTCTGCAAACCAAGATGAAAAACCCCACATTGGCTGGTACTTCAGCTGCCAGTTAGACAGTTGGAGCATTTTGTTTCATCTCCTGATTTAAACATGTCTCTCTCTGTTGTGTGTGACTGGTCTAAGGAGAAATTAGAAACAGTTTTCAATCAGAAGCACACCAAGGTCATAGGCCAGCTGTAATCTAAGCCAATGTAGCACTGCTGCAGAACCCAAATGACAGTAGTCAGGACTGAGACCTGAAAACAATTGATAACTGTGTCCTGAATTTTTTTTCCCCACACAAAATTGGGATGGGTAATGGCTTGATTTTTGAGGCTTAAAAAAATCAAACACCAAAAACAAAACACCCCAAAAAAACAAAAAAACCCAAACCAAAACAAAAAACAAAAGCAAACAAACAAAAAAACAACAACCCAACCAAACCAAACCAAACACACAAAAAAACCTGATAGTTGGATTCACCTCTGAGTCCAGTTGGAATCTAATCCCATTAATGGCCCAGATAGTATAATTCTTGTTATCTCTAAGAAAAAGACAGAAATGTTCCAGAGTTTCCCATTTGATTTCCAAGATCTCTTGTTGTCAAGGACCTGGGAACTGGAGGGACCTTCTCTAGACTCTTGATCCAGGACTGTTTAGGCATTCTCAGCTTTAGGCTGAATAAACTTTTGTTAGGAAGTAACCAACCTTGTGATTTCACTGTGTGGTAACATGGGCTTTTCCAAAGGATACAAACTGACTTTAAAACCTGAATATCACTATTTTTAGCTCCTCTAGTGTGGAATAAACTTGTAGATAAGGACATGATGCCAACAGACACCTTCTTGGCATTCAACAGATGTCACAAGTTAATGGCATGTACATAACAAAGTCCATAGACAGCAAAGGTCAACATAAATCATGATGTGATCTCTTCATTTTGTGAATTGAAAATAATTGGAAAATAACAATCTCTATTTGTTAGCATTTCTACTGTTCAAAAACCCCACTAAAACTACCACAAAAACTCCTAAACATGAGCTGAGAAAGAAATGCTCTTTCTATTTGCAGTTCTGTGATAATATTCCCCTCTTCTGCAATTAAAAATCGTATGTAGCATTTGGTAGGTTAATTCCTCCAGTTCTGTGTCATTACACATCTACTGTCAGGGTGATCTAGTGTTCATTAGCATATATGAAGAGTTTCAGATATCCAAGTAAAGATTATGTATGTGCCTTGAGGAGTTTGTCAAAAAGTTTAGGCATCAAAACCCTGTCAAAATCAGGAGAATGAGGCACTTAATTGGTATAGGGACCTTCAAAATTTCACAGAGCAGCTGTTCCATCTTTGAAATTCTGACCCTTTCAGTTTGTTAGAAGTAAGATGCAGGGTTTGATTCAGTTATTCATTCTTGATCTGAAAAATATAGTGTTGGGGGACAGGCAATCCCACTGAGGAAATACATTATAACTGCAATGCTGTGTGGATGATAAATCTCTCTTTATACTTTCAGAAACCCACGTGAAATATTCTTTTGCATATTCTGTGTTTCACTGTCTACAGCAAATCAACAGGGAGAGAAAATAATAACTCTTCAAAAGCCATTCTTACTACATAGTGGAGATTAATTTTAATACATGAAATAGCAGTGAAAATGTCTTGGAACAGATTTTAAAACACCAAAGGTAGATATTCTGCTTTTTTATTCCCTGAACTGCACCCAGAAGAAGGCTGTGCTGCTGGGTAAAAATAAATTGTATGACATATTTTCCAGCCGTTAAAACCTGATCTACCACCCTCATGCATATCAAGAGATACTTTCTCTAGAATTCTTTATTTAGACCCCACTGCCAAGAAAAGCTTTATACTGAGAACTGGGGGAGACAAATTATTCCACAGTTACATGCTGTTAAGTCAGATTTCCTTCAGAGTTAGAAACATTTTTATGTGTCTAAAATGCTCAAATTTAAAGATCATTCATCAGCAGCCGAAACTATCCACAAACATGAACTTCCTAGGAGTAATTATTTGCTCTTGTTTTATACTGTTAGATTGTTTCTGCCTTTCTGATTAGTAAGAGATGAAGGCATGATAATCTTTAATGAAATGTATTTTACTTGAAGTGTGGTTATTGTCAGCAATTTGCTACACTGATAGGGTAGACCACATTCTTCCAAGTTCTGTCTCCAAGAGTATCAGCATATCAAATAAAATGAATAATCACACTTAGGAAGGCAGATTGTTTCCAGAATAAGAGTAAGCTATAGCTGAAGCTGAAATGGGCACCCTGCAAAAACATACACAGAGGTGACGAGTGCTCCACGCCCACATCCATGCAGAGTGAGGCAGCGTGCCTTGGCAAAGACAAACATTATCAGGGATCTGGTGTAGTGCAGCAGGGGGGTCAATCTGCTATAATTCCAGATAGAAATGCTCCCAGACTCTGTAATATATAAGTAAAAGTGCTGTTTGTTATTGCTAGCACTATAAGGAGGGTGCCAGGTACCCAGGGTAGTTGTAGCCTTACACGTGTCTCTGACCCATGCTGGGCAGAACCCACACATCAAAGAGATTCTCTCATTTTGTTTGCTCCAGATATTATGGGTTTTTCTTGGAAGAAAACAACTCTCAATCATTTCTACTGTCAAACAGAAAGATTGTTCATGTTGGAACTCTTTGCTGCACCATTCAATGGAGTGAAGGAAGTACAGGAGGTATAAACTCTGGTACCTGGCACAACTCACCTACAGGCTCCTCTCCTACTGTGAGCTGGCTGGGTTTGTTCTAGGACCAAGGGATTTGTGCAGCACAGCAGGGACCTGCAGGTCAACATGTACAAGCAGCTCAGTGGAGCTCAGCACAGGCCTGGGAGCACTCAGACAAAATACAGTGGCTTTGATTCATATAACAGCTGTGTTACTGAGGTGTAAGTCTGAGGTGTAGCAACAATATCAAATTGACATGAAATACAAGAGCCAGGGAACACAAATCACATACACACACACACACATATGCAGAATGTGTTACTGAGGTGTAAGTCTGAGGTGTAGCAACAATATCAAGTTGACATGAAATACAAGAGCCAGGGAACACAAAGCACATACGCACACACACACATATGCAGAATGGGTAAGTTTTGAAGGAAACATGTTGCTACAGTAAAATCAAAGGTGAGCAATTCAGATCTATAGAAAGCCCTGTGAGTCTCAGCTATCAGCCAGAAGCAGCAAAGAGCTCAGCTGCTGCTGGCTGGTAGGGAGGAGGTTACTCCCTAAGAATTCACACAGTAAGAATTCACAAGACTCTGCAGGTGCAGGAAAACAGCCAGGATGAAATAATATAAACATGGGACTTGTGAGATATGGGTTTTAACCAATTGAAGTATCTGGCGTGGTGGTGTGTTAACTCTTTTAGCCAATAAGCTGTAGTCCTAACCCTATATGAACTGTGTGCTATGTGTAACAAAGGGTCTTCACTATAAACTTCATAAGCTTGTTGGTGAAGTCCTTTCTCTCTGCCGATAAGTTTGTTTACTTTAGAAACACAGTGGGTCATCTGGCTAGACATCCCTGCTCAAGCACAGTCATTCCAGAGCACATGGCACAGGATTGTGTCCAGGCACTTGTTGAGTATCACCAGTGAGGGAAAACTCTAGGACCTCTCTGGGCAACCTGTTCCAGTGCACAGTCACCTACCTGCACAATAAGCTTCTTCCTCATGTCCCTGTGTTTCAGTCCATCTAGAAAAGTTATGTCAGATATGGGAGACTAGAGTTTCTGTGGCTTTAGGTAGTTTCAAATAGGTTGTTGTGGCTTTTGGCATTGTTGGTACATCATCTACATCCAACATGACACTCATTACAACACTTTCTTCCTAACAGTCTTGGATGGGTCCAGCTGCCATAGACCACAACTTACAGCTGTGGTGACCTCCACCATGTGTGAGATACCTCTGGCCAAATGATGTAATTCTTCATGGTGTGTATGACTACACTTAAGAAACACCTCTACTGAGTCTCCAGTTTCTACCACCACATGTGTGGGAGTTCTTTCTGTAGGGATTCCAGGAGAGATAAATGGATTGCACCTCTGTTTCCAGGACACAGGTCTCAAAATCATGCATCCTTAGAATTCACTTATGTATCTATTTATATGTAAGAGATATATACACCTATAACATTTTTTCCCCCTTTCAAGTCATATAGATGACAAGCAGCATGAGAGAAAACACCTTCAAAACTTGGAGCTATTCACAAAATGCCCATATAGACAAGTTTAAGCTTAAGAGAAGTTACATATTAAATCTGTGCTAATGATTCATAAACAATAAATTATCTAATCAATATAGGCTGTATTTTGCAAATCATCCATGAAATATTTTTTGATTATATCAAATGTAATTTATTGCTTGATTTGGTTAATTTATTTTCAGAATAATTTATGAAATAGTTAATGGTTGATGGATAATAGAAGTAATTCACTGGAAGTATTTAATATTCAAAATTCAAATGCCTTTCGTGACTTTTAATTGGAAACAAGACTGAAGCTGTTTCAATTCTTTAAATAGGTAATGCCTAGAATCCATTATTCAGGTAAATATTTGCACTCTTAAATTGTTTCCTACTTGTAATTCTGAATATTTTCCCGAAATTTACTCTTCCACAAAACACAGTGGTTTTTGAAAACTCAATGCACATATTATTTAAATAAAATTTATTAACATGGTGCCAACTACAATGGAAGGTCAATTCTGGGGGGGAGTTCAGACAATGTTCTCAGTGACTATTATGTTATTAGTGTCATTCTAATAATATCGATGGTTCATCTGCAAAAATGCTTAAAGCAGTAAGTGTAAAGTAGGTTTAAAACACCCAATAAATGCCACCACCTCCCACCTTAAAACTGTGCTAAGTCAAGCACAGGAATACAGGGATAAGTGAGAGCTTTTTTCCTTAAAAAAAACCCAAAAAACAAAAAAACAAACAAACAACAAAAAAAAAAAACAAAATCCTCCATATATTTTATTGTTGTCCCTCTATGATTAAAAAAGAACTGAATAATGTAGAACATCAATGTTTTGGCACTGAATGACTTTTGAAATGACTTCTAATAGGCAACAAAACTGCCATTTAACTGGAATATTATTTCCCAGCCTTAACTACAGTTGTGCATAATCCCAGAGCAGTGTCCTTAACCTCTTGCATAATTGGCTGCTGTACTGTCATAACATGTCAGACAAATTCCAAGGCTGAAGCGGTTCAGAATTTAATGGAATTCAAATGACATTACTGTTATTTTAGTTTTTCAGTCTATTTTATGACAAGGTCACTGACTTTGCGCACTATCCTAAGACTACTTTTCAACATTTATTTTTCAAAATTAAAACCATCTGGTCCTCACCTGACAGCCACATTAGAACCTCATATGCACATGTCACAATACTGTCACCATCCTAGAGATTTACTGAATGATTTTCATCTTCATTTCTGATAATTTAGATCCGTGACTTCGTTACAGATACTTTGATATTTTTAACCTAGCTCTTGGTGGTAAAAGGGAGAAGCTCTACTGTGCAATCTTCATGCTTCATAGGAGTTGCTTCACAAGAGAGAAATGGTATATCTGGCTTGCTCTGGACAAATTATTTTTCAGTGAAAACAAACTAACAAATTGCACTTGCCTATATAGGTAGTTCTAGAGTCCACAGGCCTTAAATTTGATACATCTACCATTTTTAAAAGGTTTATGTACCTCGACTGTACACTGCATGCAAGCATATTTCTGTCTGGAAAATCATGAATAAACATACAGCAATCTAACTCATAAAAAACAGCAGTTTCACATGAAACTTTTTTCTTACGTCTTTGTACAGGAGGAAAGGAAATTTTGCTACTTACATCTGCTGATACAACAGCAAGTATAACAAACCTTATATGTAAAGTTATATTTTCTTTAGTTGGTGAATCAATTTCAAGGTATATGACAAAGTATATACTCAGAGTTTCATGGTACCAATAATGAATTGTTATCACACTTCTGTAATCTAGACAGAAATACACTACTGACAGAAATTCCAACTTAAAGTATATTCCCCTGCAAACAATTTATACAAGTGAATATAAAGGATTACATAAACAGTGTCTTCATTGCCCCAACACCAGATGAAAGGCAGTCAAGCCATTATTTTTATTGCTTTGTTGTAGATACTGACTCTATTGGTCCACCTTATCACAACTTCATAATCTTAAAAATGAGACAACAGAAGAAGTGAAAATGGTATGTAGTGTATGTAATAGTTTTTTTAAAATCATACAGATATGTTGTGGTTTAATATATAAAGCATTTAAAAGTCTTAACATCAGTTAGGAATTACTTATTTTGAGCTGCTCAAATTCAATAGAATTCAGAAAAGCATTTTAAAACAAATTAGGCTATTAATTTTTTGTGACTAGCTGATTAGCAATATGTGTAATGTCTGTTAACTAAGAAATCTGACTTAAAAATCCATCCAAAGAGTTGTTACTGAAGGACTTTCTAGTGGACTGGACTTATTCAGAAGGTAGACTAGACCAAGCAAGAAAACAATATTCATATATGCAGACAATAGTAATAATTAGTACTATGCAAACTCAAGGAATACGAACTCAAGGAATTAGCAGGTACAAAATTTCCTCTGCAATAGTAACTTGGCTCCTTTAGTGCTCTGCACAGTGGTTTTGCCTTACAGGTTTCCTTCATGTTCAATGTGACTGATATGAAATTATGTTCAGAGGGCTTTAGATAGTACATTATTTTTGTCCTTTAATGGTTCTAGGCATTGGTTCACACAAACTACTAGAAACGTCTCACTGTAGCATCAAATATTTAACTATGTTCATGAAGTCTCTTTCGTCGTATTTATATGGCACTTTTGCACTTCACATGGATTCATTTAACTTCACAGAAGTTCTGTGAGAGGAAGGCAGTTCTGCTTATATGCTGGTGGCAATCTGAGACACAGAGATAAGGGTGAAAAGTGCTAAATTATTCAGAATATCTCATCAGAGATGTACAACCTGATTTTAAAGACCACTTAGCATTTCATAGACCTTAAAAATTCAGAGAAAAGTTCAAATTAAAGCTGTTACTTGAGAGTTTTTCAAATCAGACTCCAGGCCTCATGTCAAACACTTAGAAAATTAAGAATATATAACTACAGAAAATGCACTGTAAATGACTTGGCTACCTTCACACAGCTTAAGCAAGAAGAAAATGTAGAAAATGATCCTTGAAGGTATTATATATCTTTTTGAGATTTGTGAATAAAGGATTATTTTTCAGAGCTCAAGAAGAAAAATTTGGAAAATATTTGTATGAATTAAGCCATAATTAAAATATTGTCCAATTTTTGTGAAAGGGAACTGTTTTCCAGTTGTAAAGATTCTTTGTATTTGAATATTCTTAAGAAAAAAATTAAAAATTGCTAATATCATTTACAATGTAAATAACTTAGAAAATGTCTTGAAAAAATTCCACACTGAAACTTTTTCCATTTTCTCCACTTCCAAAAACTCTGATTTTTTGCAGTTTTGTTCACAATCCACAGTTAGTATTCCCATATCCATTCTTATCTCAGTCTCCTCATTCATGAGATACCTTTTAAGTTTTTTAATTCATGAAGAAAATGAGTAATTCATCTCCTGAGTATCCAGTCCATGAAATGACTGAGACAAGGTCCTACAAAAAATAAATTCTTTAGTTCAAGGTTGCTTAATTCTCATGTATTCAAGTTGCAAGGCAAGATTCATTTGTCATTTCCTAAGTTCAGATACTTGATCAAATTTGAATGTAAGTGTGTGCACACCTGTGTGTGGGATTTTAAGATGCAAACTGATTTCCATGTGGTACAGTATGTGATAGGAAACAAAAGGGCAGTGAAATGTACATATCTCCAGCTCTTTCCAAGGTTGTGGAAGGGAGGCAGCCCAGGACTGCCTGTTGAATTTCCAAGCCCTTGCACACCATTCACCCACCCTCACCCCCATTATCAACACGTCGGTATCTTTGCTTGCCCAGTTCACTTCTTCACTTGCCATTCTTAGACCTGCTTCGCTGCTTCCTGTCTATTTTATTCAACCATAGTCCTGGTCACTATCAGCCTATACAGCAAACAAGCTTTGGTCTTTTGTCTTAACAAACTGTCCTCCAGTATTCAATTTTCTGTTGCCTTTTACCTTTCACCTCTACCATGTATTTTTTTAAGCTTCTTCTTTATCTGGTGAAGATGAATCATCCTGAGATTTAACAACTAAAGCCTGAGGGCCATCTGAATCTTTCTGTATTTTACCCTTTACAAATTGGTCAGATTTATGAAAATTTTCACGAAGATGGCAAAGCATGTCTGAAACAAGGACACATATACCAAATTTTAAGACTTATACAAGAATGTATTATATTAATTCAAAACCAGAATTTCCTTTTATGTATTTATTTTATTTTGGTGTGATAAACCTCTTGCCTCTGATCTAGTTCAGAATTAACTGTATTAATAAACCTGCTGAATAGACTGATTGTACAGATGTGATTTCACTTTAATTTGGGCAGATGATTATTTTTTCCATCAAAACGGGTTATAAAGGAATTTATGTTCATTTTATAGTTTTTATACTGCTCTGTGTTAGCTTCAGATACACAGATGATACTTGTCTCTCTGGCAACAGAGAATTCAAATTTTTATACAGTTTAAAAAAAAAAGTTAATCAGAATTTGAGGCACTATAATTGACATATAATCACAATGGTTTTTGTCTTAGAGACAAAATTGGATTTATCCTCATGTTAAATTGTGGTTGCATACATTCTCAGAATAAAATATCTCACCTCCAGTGATTAAAGTTTGGAAAAGTTACAAGAAAGTGAAAACAAGATCTTGTACTACAAAATGTCTGTTACTCCTATTATTAGCTATGTTAAGAGTTCAATGTGCAATAAAGAAGGTACTAAAAGTGAAGAATCTTCAAAATAAAATCAGGATTCTAACCTGGTTTCATCTAGAAGAATTCCAAATTCATGTAGTGAAAGTTACAAATTCTCAGAATGCCCAACTAATAATTTAAACGTAAGGAAGTAGAGTAGAAAATATTTTATATGTAACAGAAGACATTCAAATTCCCTGGGAATGAGCCTTGGAGTTATAATACTGATTTGAATCTATGTGAAAGGAAAGAGAGTCTTTAAGATAAAATATTTTTAGAAGTATTACAACCTACTGAAATAAAATTATGCCATTAAAACAAAATTCTCAAAATGACTTTGAAGTGAAGACCTTAGTATTTAGTAAAGTACTATTATGTTGTAAACCAGAACTAGAGGGGATCGCACACATCAATATGATGTCCAGGCAAATCCAAGGTTTATTCAAAATACAGGTGTATATAACCTTAACTGACCCCGCCTTCATTTACAATATCTGACTCCAATTGGCTGAGGCTGAAAACATTACCTTTTAGGGTTAAACTGAAACCCTGTAGGTGGACCCTAGGCCTCACCTGAGTTTGGGAGGCTGCAGCACCTCCCCCTCTCGTTTCAAAGAACAAACAAAATACAAACAACATAATACACATTTTGTTACAAAACAAAATTACACTCAACATAATAACACTGTAATTTTAAATCTTGACTCTTTAACTAATTGCAACTTGAACTGAAAGGCTGAAAATTGAAAATTTGAGAAAACTTTTGAAATATTTTAGATTTTGTCAATTCAAGACTTAGCAGGGTATTTTGTGGGTTACATATCCCTACCTCCCCCTCTTTTTTCAAGTTAACTTTTGGAAGGAGGTACAGTAACCTTTGCAAACTAACACAAACCAATACATGATTAAGACATGTATGCTTGGGATTCAAACACTTACAACTTGTGCAAAACAAAACTTTTCTCTCACATGTGAGGTTGTGGTTTTCTGTGCAATCATCATCACACAAACTACTGTGAACAAAACTACAATTTTTTATTAACAGTGTTCATTTTGTGCAAAGTGTTTATGAATGTAGAATGACTTCATATAGCAAAGAAATAAGTTCAGTCCAGCTGAGCTAAATTTTCTTATGCCATATTTTAAGGCTAATTCTCAAAACTCCTCTGTGGCCATCACAGCAGTCCGAGAATCGCTCTGAGTTTCAGTCACTTTTGACATTCCACTTACATTCTGCAGAAAATGTTTGGCAGCTGAGGGGACAGGTGTCCTTACCTCTACAGCTTTTTGGCAGTCTTAAAACTGCACTTTAACTGAAAATTAACAGAATTTCAAACTTTCAGCTTTTTTCAAACTAACAACATGCTTTTGAACTGAACTGTTCTTGTTTGATTGGACAGTATGAATCTTTAATCCTTAATTTTAGGCTAGCACTGCTTGTGGTAGTGGTTTCCATATGGGAAAACATTTTTGTTCCAGTTTGTCTGGGTTTTGATTTTCTGCATTCTGTGGTTTACAGCTTCTCTGGGTTTTTTTGAGGTTCAAACTTACTCCCTGTCTTTATCAGAGTAGTATCTTTTTTATATTTAGAATAACAATTCTGGGCCTTGTGCCCAAATTTACCACATTGGTAACATTTTCCAGTGAAGCTTTGAGTTTTGCTGTATTTTGGTTGTGTTGGGCAGGATTTTGCTACAGGCTTCCTTTTCTTGCAATTAAAGCAAGTTTCAGGGGTTTTTCCCTCTTTCCTTTGGGTAGTTTGTTTATCTATTCCTGTGGCTATAGCATAAGCTTGGAGCTTTGCTTTTTTTTCTTTTTCTACCCAGGGTAATTTTACACAGGCTTCTATTAGCTCTATTAATGTTACTGTAGCAGAAAGTGAAGCAATTAGTTGCTTACACTGAACCTTTACATGGTTAGTTACCAAATTCTTTAATGAAGCTGGTTTCATGTCAGCATTCTTGGGCTGCTGTGGAACTCGTGTGTGCAATGAATGCATTTGTGATATTAAGTTGCCTGTCTCTTTAAGAGACTGCACTTCCTTGCTTTTGTTAGCAGGATCTGCTTCAGGAACTGTTGGGACCTGTAAGGAACACAACTCAAGAAATGAATTGTTATCAGACCAGGGGTTTATCTCACTCCCCAAAACTTTTTGTTCCCCTTTAATTACACTTTGAATTTCTTCTCCCCCCCCTCTGTCCGCTTTTGGTGCAAACGGCTGTTCTGTTGTCCTCTGTTTTGGGATGCAGCCGGTGGGTGTGGCTGTCGGTGACCAGGCTGTAGTCTCTGGCTGGTGGCAGTACGGGGCTATGGTGCTGGGATTTCCCATCGGCTCTGTGTCCGGCACGCTCGGCACTGTGGGAACTGGCTCCCAGGACGCACACGCTGTTTGCAGGTTTATGCAGCGGGTCCACTCAGGAGGTGGTGAGGGTGGTGTTGGTTGCTGGATCGGCTCTCTTCGGGCTGGCTCGGAAACAACTCCAATCCCGATCTCGATCCCGGCCCCGGCCCCGGCGGGCTGCGGGGGACTGGCGCTCTGCACATGCGCATTGATTGGCAAGCTGTAGGGAGGGGGGCGGGGCGGCCCCGGCGCCTCTCCGCTGAATGTGTGCGCAGTTGCTTTGTTTGGCTCGGCCGCGTGGTGGTCTGATTGCGCAATACTTTTCGCGGGCTTTTGGTTTCTTTGTTCTTTCAGCCACGCGGGTTCTGTGCACGGCGGTAGCCTCTCCCAGCCATCTCCCGCAGCTCTGGTGTACCTGTGGGGCGGCTCCTGTCTAGCTGGGATTTTTCCCGCGGCAGTTTCTAGCTGCAATGGAACGGCCCTGGTCCCTCCGCGCAGCGGGGAACGTGGCGGCGGCACAGCCTCAGCCCCAAGGTACTCGCCGGGCATTGCCAGCGGCAGCGGTGAGGGACATGCAGGAGGAAACCTGTTCCAAGGGGCTTGTCCCTCTCTGCAGCTCTCTCTCTCGGCTGGGGGCACTCCCGCTCGCGTTTGCTCGGGCTCAGGATATAAATAAAATTGACTTACAGTTTGGAGTGGCTGGATGTTTTCTGTGACTGTGGGGATGCGCCGGTTCCAGGCTTTGTGCTGTGGTTCTGCTGCTTTTGCAGCGGCGGTGTCCAGCACAGGCAGGTAAAAGCTTTGATCCCATGCTCGGTGTGTCTCTGTCAGTTCTCTCGGAACTGGGACTACTGGCTCTGCATCTTGGCACAGCATTTTGGCTCCCCTTCTCCCAGGCATTTTTAGGTTTTCCTGGGCTTGCTTTGTTTTTAGCAGCATCTTTCTAATCGCCGTATATGACTGAATATGCGGCAAAACTTCTTCTGGGGCAGTTTGCACTAAATTCTCCAATTCTGCTTCGATTTTATTCCAAAATTCTATGGAAAACATGAGGTTAGTATCTTTTAGGTACTCTCGGCTAAGGCAAAATTCCAAAAATTCTTTTAATGCTTGCTTTTCAGTGTCTGTTTTTGTAGCCTTTGCTAACTTTTCAAACTTTTCTAGTAATAAGCTCATTCTCGAGGGCTGGGAATTCCCCATTTTTTCTGTAACTCACCGGTGTGAAGATCGTGGTTTCTCTCGGTCCACGCTTTTTTCCAGTAGCTCTTTTTCACGGCTACTTCAAAACTTCTCCTGAAGTTTCAGAAGACGGAAGCTCTGCAGGCTTCTCGCAAGGCTCCCATAAAACTGAGGCCAGACGGTCGCTCTCGGGGGCGGCCTAAGCTTCTAGTCTGGTCTGCAGATGGTTTTCTTCTCCCCAAAAATCACATGTTCGGGGTTACCAATTGTTGTAAACCAGAACTAGAGGGGATCGCACACATCAATATGATGTCCAGGCAAATCCAAGGTTTATTCAAAATACAGGTGTATATAACCTTAACTGACCCCGCCTTCATTTACAATATCTGACTCCAATTGGCTGAGGCTGAAAACATTACCTTTTAGGGTTAAAGTGAAACCCTGTAGGTGGACCCTAGGCCTCACCTGAGTTTGGGAGGCTGCAGCACTATTATCAAAAATATCTAAGACTGCAGCATGAAGTATATATGTAGTGAAAGTCTGTGCATATAAAACTTACTTACTTGAGCAAGAGTTATTTAGTAAAAAGTTTTAGGGGAAAAAAGTGTTAAAGTATTTTTTATTCAGGGGGGTTTTTTGGTTCTTTTTGGTTTGGTTTGGTTTGGGGTTTTTTTGTTTTTTGTTATTTGAGGGGGTTTTTTGTATACTTTCCTGTACCGTCACAGATGCAACAGGCAAGTAGATTAAAAGGAAGGATGATCTCCTAGGGGACAACTCAAGAGCAAGGAGCTCATAGCAACTTTCTTTTTACCTGTTTCCTCCTTTCCCACAACTAAAATTTTAATCCATAGAGAGTTTTTAGAGATCAGTAATAAATAAGAAAAAGTTGATTATTGTATGTGTAGAAGAGAAGACACAGCACAGAGAGAAGTTTGGACAATGGGATTTCACAAAGCTGAGAAAGAAAAATTTCTTAGGGCAAAATTCCATCTGAGTTCAGTAGAAAGAGGAACATGATCTCTTCATGGATTGGCATAATCAATAAACATTGAGCTAGAAGTAATGGAATGATAATTAAAAGCAAAATTCACTCTGATGGTCAGAATGTGTCTTCCAGCTATGGTCTAGTCAGTCAAGACAATTTCTTCAGAAGGCAACAGACTCAATAGATGAGTATCTGAAGCTACACAACTCTTCAGGTAATGTTATTGGGAAATCCTAGAAGCTCAAATATTTCAAAAATAAACTGGATAAAGCATGAAGTAGAATTTCAAGTAAGTAGTAAAGCTCAATGCCAAGGAACTAGTTTATAATTCTGAAAACAGAATAAAAACTATGTAAACAGAACCTGTGTGTGTGGGGGAAATTGCTTCTGGATCTACTATACTGTGGGTTTGATAACTTATTTATGGTTTCACATTGTGATCCATAATTTATTTTAGTTGCCAGTCTATGTGAAAAATGAGAATTATTAATGAGACATAGCTCCTATTTTATAAATTTCTATTAAATCAGGGAAGAGGGACAAGGAATGACAAGAGATAATTAAGTAGATTGTATGTACATTTTATGGTGTATTTGTGTGAATATCTAAAAAAAAAAAGGAATAACTTTAAACCTAGGCCCAGCAAAAGCATATTTGGCAGATTTCTGCCAGCAACTGCCTGTGTAGACTTGAAGTGTAACAGAAACCTCTGTTATAGCTGTGTCTTACAGAACCATTACAACAAATTGCTTGTTCAACTTTGCACCATGCAACTCCTGATTTTCAGGGCCATGTACTCGAGGCATGAAGACTATCAAACATTAAATCCACAGTCTTGATTTAAAAAGATGAATATATTCAAACTCACTTCTAGACAGAGGTGGAATTACAGAGCATTAGACAGAGTCCTTATGTGCTGAAATGTTGTTAGAAATTCACAGTGTAAGGATTTTACACACATTTTCAAAAGGAGTGAGAAGCAGCGTCTGCTTGACCCTCAGCCACTATATAGATTTCCCTACCAATTTTCTATGATCCAAAGTACCTCTTTCTCTATCCAGCCACATGTTTATCTTTCTTTTCTTTTTTCAAGTCCCATAGTTTCCCTCCTTCTCCGCACTGTCTGTTTTACTCTGGGTTGCTTGCCCATCACTCTCACAAACTGCTGAAGTTCGTGTCTTGAGAAGTTCTTTCAAAGAGGTGCTATGAGCTCTGTGATGGGAAAACCCTGTGCTACAGGAAATTTAAGGCTGAACTCTTAAGTATTGCTGACCATGCTGTGAAAGGCTAGGGCAGAAGGCAGCATTGATAAAAGTACCCAAAATCTAAGCAAGTTCGCTGGGACATGGTGCCCTTTGAAGTGATGTGGAAGTGTTGCAGTTATGAAAACATTGCACTGTACTAAGCAGCATGGAAACAGGTAATCTGAAGAACATGGAGAGGTGTTCCTGATGTGGACCTAAACTGTCCTACAAGCATCCATGGGTTTTGTAAGCCTGAAATGCATGGCACAGATGTGACACAATGCTATGTAGCGTGTCGGTGTTGGCCATTAAGAAGTCCTTTGTCCAATAGCATGCTGGCACTGTAAGGTTGATAGTGGCTGCTAGTGAGGTAAAAACCTTTGCCATGAGACTGATGGAAGAAGAACATTATGCAGAATCACAGGGAGCTGTCTAGGCTGTGAGATACTACAGAACCTATAAAGACATCCATTAACATGCAGAATGCGAGGAGCGAAAAAGTCCTTATGAAAATGTTACAAAGATACAGAATACCTGTACAAAGCAAAACTGTCTGGGAGGAACAGATATGGCACCATGCAGACAAGCATGAGAAATCCCCTATGGATTGTGGCAAAAGATACATCGAATGTTAAAGCATCAGCATTTTTCTAACACGTACTGCAAAACTGACCTGAATGTTTCCAAAGTCTAGAATATCTCCTCCCTACACCCTCCCCTTCATTTTACAGAGGTACATTTTGCTGCTGCTGCTGAAATAGTTGCCCAGGCAAAGAAACTATATGGCTAAAATACCTTGAGTAACAATTGCCTGTTAACCTTTCAGTTAGAGTGGATTTTCTCCTGAGGTTTCCCACCACATTTTGCAGATGGATTTATTGCCTTAACTGCTCTCATCAGATCAGTTGTTTTTAAATTTCTCATCTTTATTTCCTGATCCATTCACCTTAATGCTTTCAAAGTCTTTCCACAGTAACTGCATTGGCCTCTGTCTCACTTGGGTGTGAATTGAAGCAGCAGATGAGGATTTGTGACACCTAAGACATCTCCAGGATACTTCACTCCATGTACACCTACCTTCTTTCCTTGACACACCTCTAAACTAAGGATTACAAGGAATTATGACAGAGAAAATGCTGCTTTGGATCTTGAATGGAGGAGACATCTCTGCAACTTCATAAGGCAGTTGTCATCCTTCCTTCCTGGCCAACTGGTCATTCCTCTTCTGTTTGCTAAACATGATTCAAAGATCAGAGAATCTTCATAGTGAAGATTACGTAAACATTTCTCAAGATACACCATATAACAGATAAGAAATAGACATTAATGTCCACGGCTTCCTGAACATGTGACTGAATCCTTTATCATACTACTTCTTTATTTCTTTCATGTGTAAATTTTAATTTTCTTTTATAAAATAATGTTCTTAGAAACACTAAAATTGCTAAATTGATTTTTCTCATAACTGGAGTAACCATGGTGAGTATAAGTTGCTGCAACACTTCTTTTTGAATAATGCATTGTGTAAGTAAATGATCTACAAAGCTGTAATATTTCTCTTTAATTGACAGACCTCAGCAGCCATTATTTTGATAGCTGCCCTAGTTTGTCAAGAAAACTACATGGTACTGTCTTTTTCATCTTCTTTCTCAACCATTATTTCATGTTTCCATTTTTATGAGATCATTGATTTAGGTAAAACAGAAACTGATAGAATTACGGAATCATCGAGTATTTAGGGTTAGAAGGGACCTTAAATGTCACCTAGTCCCAATCCCTCCTCCCATAGGCAATGACACCTTCCACTACACCAGGTTGCTCAAGGCCTTATCCAGCCTAGTCTACACCATGGCCAGGGTTGGGGCATTCACAGCCTTCCTGGGCAACCTGTTCCAGTGTCTCACCACCCTTATGGTAAAGAATTTCTTCCTAGTATCTAATCAAAACCTGTCCTTTTTTCATTTTGAAACCATTTTTCCTTGTTCTGTCTGTAGATATCCTTGCAAAAAGTCCCTCTCCAGCTCTCTTTTAGCCCATTTAGTCACTGGAAGCTGCTGTACAGTATCCCTTTTCTTCTTCACACTGAACAAACCCAGATCTCTCAGCTTGTCCTCATAGCTGTCCTCAGGCTGAGTTAGAAATCTGAGTAACTTATACAAAAATTGTAGTAATCAGAGTATAACAGGGCAGTCTTAAGCAAAAATTTGAGGAGTAGAAATCACAGGATTTTAGCTTGTGATTTGAATCAAAGATGCTCTGTCCCCTGCAAAATCATTCCTCTGACAAAATAAAATTACTTATTCCCCGAAACAGCCTGTTATCTGTCATGAACAAAGTCTTGTGTGGTTTCTACAGTTTGCCAAATAATGTAGCATATTGAGGGTCAATAAGATGTAGTGATGTCAATCAGTTACAAACACAGCGAGTGAAGTTACTGTCCTCATCTTGACCTATGAATTTTATGTCATACTTCCTGCCCATGCCTTGCTGATGGAGTGATAAAGCAACTTTATGGGCACCTAGCAGACAGCCAAGGGCAACCTAACAAAACATATTTTCTACATTTAAGCTTTGAAACCACACAAGACACAAGTTTTCTGATGATTATTTCATTTGCAGAATTCTTCCTGAAGACTAACAGGATTCCACTGCACTAGTGTGAATGCAAAATATGTAACAAAATAGTCTAAAAGAGAGGATTTTTTTTCCCAGGTGATCACATACTGGTACTACATACACAATTCACATGTGGAGCATGTGAATGACTAACGTGGCACAACGTAAGTAATCTGTGCTTTTAGACATCCTCACTGGTATGACAGGCATGATAAAGCACTGATGTGCCACAACCCTTCACAGAGTTCAGTTAGGATAATTAAACTAGCACTAAAAATAATATATGTGCATAATTGTCGCTGTCACTCTGAAGATTAAGACCAACCAAACAAGTGGTCGGTCTCATAGGGCACAATTTGGTGAAAGCTAGTAATTCTGTAGCTTGATATGGGTGACAACCACAGGTGGTTGAAACAAACCTGAGGTGGTTGAAATTAACCTGAAGTTGTTTTGTGCTGTTACCCTTCACCTGGAATAGAACTAGCTTAAGCTGGCCTTTTTCTGACCTTGTAACAGATCAGAATCAATCAATGCTGCTGGACCTCATCTGGAATACAAGTCAGAAATTTGACTAGTTCATCTTCATGGCTGTTACCAAATAGACCACTTTCTAGTCAAAGCAAACTTGCAATTGCAGACAGAATCCTTTAAAGACCAAACGATCTGGCCTGAGCCTCCTCTTCTTTTGAGAGCTATCCATGTTATAAATCAAACACTAGTATCATTCACAACACTCACAATCTGTTTTTCTCACTTTAAGTGGTGCAGATGTCAAGCAGAGAATAATTTGGATTAATGTGATTTAAAGTAGCACATTTCTGATGAATGATAAAAGGTTTCCTGTAATCCATCTTGCAAAATAAATTCCATTATGTGGAAAATATTAGAAATCAGACAAGACTTAAGTGTTAGAAGACAGAGTTTACCCAAAGTTTACTAAGCATATAAAAGAATTCATGAACTCTTTTCAAAACATTATATACAAACACAAACCTTCAAAATTAAACCTTAGGTCCTCTCATTGTGAAAGAGCATAGTAGAGGAAGACAAGGCAATGAAACATCAGGGAAAGTGTTTATACATAAATATTATTTCTTTTAAAGGCTGGTGTAAGTAACAAGCCCAGAAAGATGGCAAAATTTCATCCACATGCTAATAATCTTTGGTATAAACATAACCATACAAGTTCCAATCCCCTTGGATATACTTTAGGCATAACTATTCACACAAGTTTGTGTGGTCATGTGTCAAGCCTTTCTCAGCAATTATAGTTTCTTGGGAGTTAAAAAAAAAGCCATTATCTCTGTCAAATACATATATGTCATCTATTAGGTTATACCTGCTGGTGTTTCAAATGCCTTTAAGCAAGAAAAAGATGACTATGAACACCCAGTTTTCCTCCATAACTGCATATAAGTCAAAGATCTCACCTACTGACTTCTGCATCAAGACTCCAGTTGATACAGATGTACCTGGCTGAGGTACAACTCTTTCAGGATGTCAGCAAGTCATTCAGAAAGGTTCAGTTTCTGGGTTTGGTAATATGAAGACCTGGACACATAGATAAAGAGTTTGATTCATGTTCCTATATACAGTGAGTTTATACCTGCAATATCTACCTTTAATCCTCACAAGTCATCAAAGTGTTCATTTTGTGTACTTAAAGTAGTAGAACCTTTGTCTTCTTCAGGTTACAAGACCAATTTCTCTGAATTACTGTCTTGTTACACTTTACTATTGACCACAACACATCATATTTTCTTAGTCTGTCTGTGGCCATGGATATTTCAGAAGTGTGTTATTGAGGATGGAACATGTTCATCTCATTCATAGTTTTAATTAGGAATTCTGCTGTTTCACAGTTAAATTAAGAGTAAAAGCAAATCACAACTAAGCATAAGCTCACATCAAACTCCTTCCTGATGCTGGTTCTTAGTAAGATCAGAACCAGGATAGAGTTTCTGTTGATCTTGCAACAAAACAAGCAGCATTACAATGTTCTTAGCATTTTGAAGATATTTTGCATCATCTACTCTACAGCTTAAAGCTCAGCATGTTACACTTTGCAGGCTGAAGCTAATTCTAAGCCAAAGTACACTATTAGAAATAAGCAACTTCTAACACACATATAGATACCAAGTTAGTGTTGGAGGTGAACAATCAGGGCAGTTTGCCAAAAACACTAGGATAAATAGTGAGGGAGGAGAGACATAAACCAAGAAGTGCAAATCACCAGGATCATGCTCTGCCAGAAGCATGTTAAACTAAATCTGGCTTTGACTCTGCTGCTCTTTGTTAGGGAATATCACTTTACTTCAAGCCCCATTAGATTCACTCTGGTAATTCCAATATCAAAATAAGCATGTAAAGATACCACCATTTAACATTGTGTACTGGGTAACTGAACTGTGTTATTCCAAGAGAGAAAAATCTGAGTACCAAAACCCTCTCTACTTGATTTGTAAGTGTAAATATAGCTATTCTCATCCACTCTTTTTTTTTTTCAACAGATACCTTTTTTAATCCTCTTTCTGAGAAAACAGAGTTTAAAGAAGTACTTTAATGATATGTGTATTGACTAGCAGTCCTAAGCAAAAAACAGTACTGTATGTAACGGTGTATTTCTATGTAAAGTTTATGAATTAAAGATTCTTCCATTTTAATTTTCCTTGAATGCAAAAGTGAAGAATTCCACAAACAAAGCAAAAGGCCTGACAGAAGTGTATTCTAAAATTTTGTGTTACTGTGAGTTCTTTCTGTATAACCTACCCTGAAAGTCAGTCTTAGGCTAATATTGAACATTATATACTCCTATTATATACAATGTATGGGACAGTCCAACTTTAAGCCACTCAATCTGTTAACAAATCCTACTCATCTACAGCCTACAAAGACTGTTGGCTGCAACCATAGTGGGGTTTTTTTGTATTTTAGCAGCATTTCTCCTGCATATCCACACTGATTAAAAACAATATACCACAGGTGATTGTCACAGACTTTTCTCCGCAATTTTATTTCCCAGAGGTAAATACCCAACCACTCAAATCCTGAACAACAATAATTTCATACCAAGTAAGTACTGACAGCCATTACATTTTTTTCAAAGACGCATTTTTTCAAAAAATGTTGACTTTTATGTTCTGGTCTAAAAGTAGATCTTTTCCAGGTAGTAATCATGGGAAGAGCAGATGCAGTGCTATCATCTGTGTTGTTCTGGATTACCCTTTGTGGTTTCTAATAAGTATGTACGTTTTTCTCTCTCAAAAGTCTTTCTGAATGAATACTTCTAAAACATTCCTTTTAGTCACAAATAGGGCAGTAGAGATT
Source organism: Willisornis vidua nigrigula (assembly GCA_021164005.1). NCBI lineage: Eukaryota > Metazoa > Chordata > Aves > Passeriformes > Thamnophilidae > Willisornis > Willisornis vidua. The sequence goes on along the minus strand of JAJPCS010000021.1, from coordinate 278,343 downwards.
GTAAGCATCATTAATGGACCATCACTGGAACATGAATAACAACCTTTCCATATTGCCCCAAATAGATTCATATAAAGCAGATGTAATATAGTCTACTTGAGTTTTCAAAATGAGTCCAAAATACCTACAAGATAAGTATTTTATCCCGTTTGACCCTGAAGACCTTGCACAAACAAGGACTTATATATGATGTTTTAAAAATGCCACAGGACTGTAAGTTTTATGATAATGCACCATTTTACAGCAGTCAGGTAATCAACATTTTGCTTACAGACTCACTAGTTTAGCCAGGTCTTACACTATTTCCTTACAAGAAATATTTAATTACTTGAATTTTTCCTGTTTAACAGGATGCTAGACTGCAGTTTATAAAGGTTTTTTTGGCGTTGCCTAAACTGATAAAAATCTGCATGGCCAGAAATGGCTTATAAAGCTGTGTATGAAAGTCTTTGAACTTCACACCAAAAGGACAGCAAAGCTCCAACAAACAGAGAAACAAGTTTTTTAAAAAGTCATGTCATGGCTGTTCTACAGCTTAAAACTGGAAGATTTTTTTTTTTCATTTCTAGGAAGAAAGTCTCTTTGGGATCTTGCCAGTCATTTGGAAGCACTTGTTATGTTGCATTTTTCCTGGAAACAGAACGTTTAACAGCAAACATTTTGAGAGTTGTTTAGTCATTGCTGCTAAGGAGAGAAAGGAAATAAGAAAGGACAGACCTTTGTAAATAAGGTAATTCTGTATCTCTTATCTTCTCTGACACTTGCTTTTAATTCTAAAAGTTTGTGGGGTTTTTTTCAGTCAATGTAGGCTGCCCCTCTTCTGGATTTTTGTAGTATAAAAAGAACTTACCACTAAAGAAGTTTGAGGGCTTCATGAGCTGGACAGACTAGATCTCATAAACACTAAACTGTTTCTTACCCACAATATAGTGCAGGATGGATAAAATTAAGTTTAGGAGTGTAAAATTATAAACATATAACTTAGCACCAGTACTCTCTGTTACCTTATACCATGACAAACATTTTTCTCATTCTTTTTCCGTTGGCCGTATTACTATCTTTTGTAAATACATCACAAAAATGGTGTCTAATTGAAGGAAAAAAAACCAACCAAACAAAACTTTGCAAGTAACACCTCAAATTTTACAATCTTCTCTTTTACACCAGCCAGCCTCAGCATGATGAAAACATTTTCTTTTGTTATAATCAAAAGAAAAAAGATATATTGGTCTTTTGCAGGGTTCAGATGAATAAGGACTATCTCATGTAAAAGGTAGTTCTTATTTGAAGTCTATGAAGAAATATATATTGGGAGTGTGTTCTATTTGACAAACGGAACTCCTACTGATTTCAATTTTTGTTGTTATGATCCTTAGTGTGTGTTACAATTGGATTATGTGTGAAAAAAACCTGTTCTGTCAGATGTTTCTTTGAGGATTATGACTAGCTTATTGCATTTATCAGAATGCATTGAGAATGTCTTCTCAGAAGACATACAGATCTTGGCATTAAACTATGCTTAAAGGTCATTCCTTACTGTAATTTAATAGTGGAATTTTACAACTTATGGAACCACCATAAAGTGTCACCAAAAGAAGCCATCAGAAAAGGATTAAGGGCAAGGATGTGGGCTACACACAATTTTAGAGATAAAAATAAAATAGTTCTATTTGACAAGGATCTGTCATAACCTATCTTGCCTTGCCCTTATAATTCAGTATATAAAATCACACCTAACATATATCAGAAAAGCACTAAGACATCATCTTCCTTGTCTGAGTAACTTATTGAACCTTGTTGTGTTGTGCCTCACAGCATATTTCAGTTCAGAAAAAAGAATGACACACCGGAGAAATATTTTTTTTCTGATATGAAAGTATAGATCAGAGTTTCAGCACATATTGGAGTGCTATTATTTTCCTCTACTTATACAAGTCTGAGTGTATCCCTTTATTTACAGGTGTCCAGGACTTAACTTTCTCCATATATCAAAGTTCTACACATATAGTGAAGAGAACATTTAGATACCTACCTATCTCAAAGTTTTATTCAGAAATATAATTTCAAAATGCTTGTGTTAGTACTTTAACTTGGTTTTTAGTCAACATGCAGTCACAGATTTGGACTTTGTAATTATTAAAAAAACAACTTACAATGTTGCTGGAAAGTCTAAAATCTACTTTATTATGTATAACCAGGATGGAGGCGTATTACAAATACACATGAGGCCAATTCAGCTTTGCCTTTTGTTTGTGATTAATACCATAATGCATAATTTTTCTTTGAATAGCATTCTGAAGATAATTTAAAAATTGACAAAGAAATTTTCTTCCTAAAAAGTGGTTGTTTTTTATTGTAGATTATTTAGGTTCTGTCTTCACTACACTTCATTATGAAGTATTGAAGCAGGCATTTCTTTTTCATGCCTTTCTTTCAAGCTGCTGTGATGTGTGTGTTGTGTGTGTTATGTTGTTAATTTAATTTTTTTTATTGAAAGATTATTTGAAAGGCTAATATTTTGATTTCAAATGTTCTAACTTACTTTCCAGATTTAAACTGGAAAATAAGACCATGCTACTTTGGTTACTAAGACTCTTAGGAGGGGGAATTAAATTTGGGAGCCAACGTTTTTACTACCCCTTCTTTTCCCATATCCATGAGTGAGATAGTGTCCTTGATACCCAGTTAAGTCTCAGTGATTTTATAATAGCTGTATACAACCGACCTCTGCTTCTGACATAGCAGTTACCAAAATTATGTAGGCTAATTTCTACATAGTTTATTAATATTGTCATTATAGATAATTCAAGCATTATTTCATTTATTATTTGTCTTCATAAATGAATCACATGACATTCTCCGTAATTAAGTTTTTTAAATTGCTTTATATACACGGTTTCATTCAGGAGTTTTTTCTTTATTAGCCAAGTCTATTTACAATAGTTAATTGTGAAGAAATAATTGAACATTAAATTATTCACAATTAAAACTTAATTACAGTGTTAATTGAATATGTGCATTAAACTTTAATTAAGCAGTGTAAATATTTCATTATCTACTGTAAGTATGAAAATAGGTACTGAAATATTTTAAGCTAAATTAAGAGGAGAGGGTTAGAGTAACTCAACTAAGTAGCATAGTAAGTGGCATATGCAGTTTAAATATCTGCTTGATTAATTAGAAACAAGTGAAAGAGAAAAAAACAATCAAGATGACATGGCACAAGAACTTGCAGCTCTCTGAGAATCACCACAAAAAATCAAATTGAGATGTGCTAGCTTACAACTTCTTGTAGGTCCAGTTACTCCTAAGTTTCATAGAAGAAGAAAGAACACAAGACTGAAATATCATGTCAAGAATTTACAAAACATCTACTTCACAATAAAGATGACATCTTACAGGAAAAGAGTTCCTGACAGCTGATGATCCACAAGGCAGAGTAGAAAAAGAAAACAAGTTTATAAAATACAGTAAAAATTAGGAAGGACAAGTTCCAATTGTTCGACATAGAGAAGAGAATTGGTGTGGAGCAACTAATACACATGATGGTCCATGCAGAGCTTCTGCTGGACCTATAAGAGGGTTTAGTTTTGTAACTAAGCATAATCAGTCTTGTTTGTAGCCATTGCTACATCTTCAGGGTTGGAAAAGATTCCTCAGATTTAAGGTACAGCAACTTGTTGATGGATTTGTGTAAATGCACCTTTGCTCTCCTCATGTTGATCTTCCTGGATGAGCGCTCTGAAGGGGAGGTTTGGCCTCTGCCCCTGAATTGCATGGCCCACGTTAGGAGCTGACAGGCTGGCAAGGTCAGCGTGACCTTGGGGCAGCCTGAAGAAGAAGTAAACAACTTCTAACTCCAGGTAAACAGTGTCAGGCTGATGCTTGAGGGGGCTGCTTGATGCGTGATCGGGTCGGGACTGCTGGCTTCCAGCCAATGGGAGCAGCCCACCGGTGCATGACTGGAGACCCTCAGCCTATCCCAAGTTGTTATTGTCCTCGAGTACCCCTCAAAACCCTATATAAGTTTGTTTACCCCCCCAATAAAGGGGTCTGACCGTTCTTGCTTTTAACCATCAGAGCCTGGACCTTATCTCTGTGAGAATATATCCAGGTATCTGAACGCTAAACCCGGGGTTATGTCAGGGCTGGCAGTGGGGGCAGCGGGAAAAACCTCTCACTACAACAACACAGTTCAGCTTTTTTCCTACAGGGCTTCAACTCTCAAGTCCCTATTCCTGGCATCTCTGCAGCTGTTTTACAGACTAAATGCTCAGAGCATTCTGCATAAGGTGTATAGAGATTTTCCCCACCAACATCACAAATAATTTTGGTTTCATTTTCTTCACATTTTCTACCATCACAGACCACTGCATGCCAGCTTTGGAAAGTGGCTCCTGAGAGTGAGTTTTATAAGCCCTACCAGGAGGAGCCTTGCCTCGAATCTTGTCAGCAGAGAAGGGAGAATGTAGGAAAGGTACAGCAGTGATGGTAGCCAGAGCAGTGGTGGTTTCAAGGGGCTTTGAAGAACGTTAGAGGGCATCATCATGGGCATCAGAGCTTGGGAAGAGATGTAGTCAGGGCAGGGCAGCAGCAAGCATTGCCTCTGACTATGAAAGCACACAACTGGTTTCCACTGCTGTTTTTAATAAAATGTGGGATAAAATCAGAATATGGCAGGAATGGACCTGAGTTTGCCATGTGTTTTGTGGTAGGATGTACTAACAAATACTTGTAGAAGGGGAACAAAGGTGAGGAGACAATTTGGGATGTTATTTCTAATGAGAAGAACTCTCAGGAAGAAAAAATGGGAAATGGAGAACTGAGAAGTGATAAACTGAAAAGTGGGAGTTATGGGAGAGAAGGAACAAGATGTCAGTAAGGGGAAATACAGCCACCTTTAGCATCCTGTCCTTTCCCAAATGCATCATCTCTTTGTGCTTTCTACAAAATTCTTTCTTTTGTTGTTTCTTTATTAAGACAGGCCTACCTAAATATTAAGACAATAGTGTGCACCCCCATATCCCCTCAAAAAGGAAGAAAGTTAGTTTCTGAGTCAGTATTGACTAGAACTACTAGTACATTTTGTTGTAAAACTGCCATTATAATTACATTTGATGTAATGCTGTTATGATGTTGCTACTAGCATGAGGCAAAATCTTCATGTTTTAAAGGTGTTTAAATTGATTTCATTCAACTTCATTAAATATTCAGAGTTTTTAGATGAATGATATAGAGGAATTATGCTACACCAAACTTCTAAGTAGCTGACAGATTACTAAAAGTTTATTGCCCAGAGAAGCTGTAGATGCCCCATCCCTGCAAGTGTTCAAAGCCAGGCTGGAGCAGCCCTGAGCAAGCTGGTCTAGTGGAAGGTGTCCTGTGGCTGGGGGCTGGGAACTAAGTGGTCTCTAAGGTCCCTTCCAACTCATAATTTTATGATTCTATGTTTTACAGTAATAATTTCAGGATTTATGAGGTAATCAGTCACTGATTGTGGCAAATTTGTCAGTAACTCTTTTGCAAGTTATTCCAGTCTGTAAAGTACTGCAAGTTAGAGAATTGGAGAAGTTTGGTGAAACAAAGGATTGAAAGAGTTCTTAGGTATTCTGATAGAAGAAGATACGAGAAACAGGGAAATCAGGAAATAATATGGAAGGAAAAGACTGGAGAAGTTGCCTTGCAATCCTGTAGTGGTAAAAATAGTTTTTCTTTCAGGAGGAAAGGTTTCACAGGATTCCAAGATCCATGCCTTTCTAAAGATGCCTTTAAATTCAGCATATTATTGTCCATTATCAGAGATCTTCCTGTGGTGAAATATGTTCCAAGAGTTGGGCATTGCCAGTAATGTCCTTGATTTTTTAACTCTGCATGACTAAGACAGCTAGGGGGAAAAAATATTAAAAGGATGGAAGGATGACTCATATTTCTAATATATTCTTCATTTTTCTATAACAAAGAACAAACTAAAAATGAAAAATGGCAGAGTATTGTCATTACTCTGAAAATGATAGATTTACAAGAACATGCTTTTGAGCACTTTGCATATGATGAGAGAAATCTTGAGAAGACACAGCCAGCAGCGGATTGCAAAAAGCAGATCTAGCAGCTGTAAATCAGATGGGACTGTTTACATACTGTGATCCTTAAAAGAGGTAAAATGGTTCAGGAAAGAGGTCAGTTCTGTATTTTTATGTCATCCACATGCAGTGAAATTATGTTGTGATTGCTCAGAGTGATATAATTCATCCAGCTATGGCTTATGCGTATTAGTTCTTTGAAACTGACTCTCCTGATTACACTTAAAGTACACTTTAAAAAGCAATATAAGCACAATTTAAAAAAACCCAAACACTCAGTTTTTGTATTGCCCTACACATCTAAAACATATTGCATTAAAACTGTGATGATTAACTCTTTTTTCATGAATCAACTTTCTGTAGTCAAAGCTGAAGTTGTCAAGATATTTAAAACACTGGGAATCCTGCCACTACTGCTGTAAGCTCTGCATATGCCTTTTTGTAATGTTGTCATTTCTGAGTATCTTCTTAATATGTCTTACTGTCCTTTTATGTATCTCAGCAACTTCACATCCTTTTCCTTAACACAACTTTTACTGGTTTCTATAACATTCTTTTCCTGTTTGACGTTTAGTTTGCGGTATAAATGTACAGTCTAGAATGACATAGTTGATACAAAGTGCTTATATAATTACACAGCTCAGCATTTTAAATATATGTATTATTGAGCTTGTCAGAGATATATTTTTTTAAAAAATAAATTCAACAAAATTCATATTTGATAAGCAACACAAGTGAAAATTTCCCTTCTGATCCATCAGTCACTGAGACAACATATTTCCTCTGCTCCATTTAATCTTCTATCTCCAGTTGTGAATTGAGGCATATTGGTTAAATAGGAACACTACAATAGTCAAAAAATTACTTGAGGTCTTTGGAAAAATGGACTTAAGTCTGGTCATGGCTGACTTTGTGTGTTATCAGAGATCTAGCCTGGATTCCCAGAGCAAGGAAAGAAATATCTAGCCCACTCATGCAAATTCAAATTATTATGAATTAACAGTGCAGGCTTCTGTATGTTTTTTTCGGTAAAACAGATAAAGTTGAGTGGATAGACAACCACCTGGAAGTAGAGCTTTGATTGTTCCTGTTAAGTGAGGCAGAAGGATTTGGCAAAAAATACGTTTTTTCAGGCTCCTGGGAAACAAATAATGAAAATACCTACTTATCTATTCAGAACAATAACCTGTTATGTTTCTTGAAAGACAGATGCAGAGCAGGAGTGTCAAAGATCATCTCCTTGAAGATGAGGATTTCAGTTCTAACGCTTGCCCTGGCTCTTTCCAGGCAAGTATTCAAGGCATCAGCTACTGCCAATGTGAGGAGCGATCAATAAGTATCTCCTGACTAATGTTATCCCACAGTGCAAAATCTTACAACAGTAGACAAGAGCTAGATTTAACTGGAATCAGTGATGCTTTTAAAAGAGCACCATTTTCTCCACCAATAAGTACTTTTTTTTTTTAAGTGAGTTAACTGCCAGGTGAGTTATTTGTAGTTTTCTTGTCTTAATTCTGTAACTGCTTTTCAAATTATTTGTTTTGAAAGCATTTTGACATTGTCAGGTTTGCCTACAAAGAACAATTTTGAGCTGCACTACTTAGGTGTGAAGAATATTCAAATCCAGATTCCCTATAAAGTATCAAACTAAGAACACAAACTTTCTGTCCCTTTTTGGAGATTGCATGCTGAGTCGAAAGGTTTAATAACATCTATTGAAACATTCTTTCCACTAGTGAGAAAAGGCTGCCATCAGACCTGGAAAGACCTAATTATGTTTTAGAAAAATGCATGGACTGGGGAACCGACCTCAGCAAAATAGAAACTTGTTCTGTGTAACTGAAAATTATCAATAAAATCTTGTCCTAGAGTTCAAGACTCTACATAGTGTAGTAAAGTAGCACACAAATTTACACGTGTCCTGAATTTTTTAGGACTAGAGCTCTTTATTTGTGATTGAGAAAACCCAGAAATTAATGTCTTCTCCCCATTCAGTGACCATCAAGTATTTTAAGACTGTCTTCCTCTCTGATTTGTCTGTCTCATGATACTTCAACAATTAATTAAATGGCTCAAGGTAACCCCCAACTGAAATGATAAATCTTTAGTAATATAAATTCCATTTTATTATGTTATAACCCTAAATGGGGTTTAGAAGGAGCTCTTACAGAAAACTGCTGCTTTACTTCACATTATGTAAAAAATATGTCTGCATAGCCCAAGTCTTTTCTCCACTATATTTGTTGCTGTTTCACACTCTCACATTTGCTTTTCCTATTTCATACACCATTTACTCTCTCATATCCTCATATCTTGTCTCTGGGAGATATTTCCAAAGAAAGTTTAGAAAGTTATAAATTAAAGTACTTGCATATGCTGCTGCTTTTCATTATAGAAAAACAAACAAACAAATAAAACAAAACACCCCCAAAACTATCTTTTGGGTTTCCCTAAGAAGAAAGAAGATTGAGAAACCTCTGTTTAAATTCAGATTACTTCAGATTCTATACACATTTTAAGAAATGTTAAAAATCAGATTCTTCACTGAAAAATAGACTTTCATATCTTGCATTCTGATGATTTAAAACATCTAATTTGTATCTTAAAACAGCTTGATATCTGTACTAGCTCATCAGAATTTATTGCCAAAGAGCTTCCTGGAAGCTGCGAGAGACAGTGGGACTATTTCATCATTCAGATTTTAAATGCATTCAGAAAAAGTTCACCCAATTATTTCCCCAATGTGTGTGTAACTCCACAACTTGTAGAAGTGGTAGCAATGGACATAGCCACGTGCAGTTACATAGCATGTCATAATCACAACATACAATCCTGATTAATATTTTTCAGGCATTAATGAGCATACACGTTTCCATCGCCAGAAATACTAATTTGTGAAACTAAATGAATTGTGCAAACTCAAGCTCTGCTGTCACACTAATAAACTGACAACCCTCAAACTGATCTTCAGTGTCTTACTAAAAGTAACATGAAGTCCAATTATAGAAGAACACCTCTGACATGTAGATAGGAATAAACTCGACCTTGTATGTTGTTTGTTTGTTTTTTGTTTTCCTAATCCATTTTGCTTATGTAAAAAGCATTTACTTCTGAAAACCTCTTGAAAAACATTAATGTTTTTCCATAGTCTTGTTAAGTTACTGTAAGAAATTAACATTTTAGAATAAGTTATGTACAAAATATTTATACCCAACATTTCTAAAATATATTGATGGTGAAGCTTTTAAACTTATTTTTAACTAATCAGGTGACCAGGAAAATCACCTTGATCTTTTTGTTAAATGCATTTTTCTCCTTGAATGATTCCTCAATATTGAGGCACCTGAATCAGGTAAATACAAGTCTCATCCAAAGAGCAAATTATGTGCAATCAGAAATACTCTCACTAAGCTTTTCAAAGTATATCAAGTCAAAAAGCAGAAAAATAGAAAATAAAGCCACATGACAGATGTTATATGCTCACAGTGTTCATATACAAGGATACAGCAGCCTGTGTTACTAAACCCTTAGCTGGGGTGTCAGTGACTTTCAGGCTATTTGTAGCATATGCTGTCTTTTAACAGCTGAAACTAGTCCAAAACAATGCCATTTTGCTGTCATTTTGCTCACCAAAAGCTATCTCTTCAATACATATACTACAAACTTTTAAGATGTCTGAGATCCAAAATGATATAGGAATCAGTTACTTGCTGACTAGGATTTATGGGTGAACCACTCTTCAAAATATCATGCACCAGGGAGTTCATCTTACTGTTTAGTATAGGAAAGAGTCTGCTTCAAATAGATATCAGAAGTCAAATGTGATCTAAACATCTAATTACAAAGTTGTAAACAAGATTAAAAAGGAATAAAGTAAGATATTTTTAACAACTGGGCTTAATTGTCTTCTAATTTTAAGAATATCTGTGAAAGCATCATTTACTAGTAGTTATCATGTCCTAGTTCAGCAGGAGGGACCAGCTAACACTGTGTGGGGGTGATCAAAGCTGTGTATTCTACCCCCTCTATTCATTCCCCAAGGACAATGGGCCATTAGCAGCAGCTGCCCAGGGAGTCATTATCACCTTCACACCCAGCCTGAGGGGGGCGGGGCTGCTAATGGGCCATCAACAGTTCAATACCCCCTGGCTCCCAGAGTTAATCACCCATTGTGTGAGTCCCCGCCCAGGGGGAGGGACTGGGTGCTCCCTGAGGGTACATAAGTGGTAGGTAGGAGGACCTTGGGGATTTTCTCATCGGATCCAGAGGAGCGGCAGGACCTCAACAGGAGATCACCGCTCTCAACCAGACCACAGCCCTCGCCTGCACCAACAGGTTTTTTCACTCCTTTTGCTCAGGACTTGGGGGAGCCACAGGGGTCTCAACACCAGGGCTAACAAACCCCTTTGGGTTTGTGCCCCAGGGCACTGGGTCATACTGCTAGGTTTTATGAGCTGCAAGCAATCTCTTTTTGTGTCAGTCTATTTGTTGTAATATTGTTATTAAATTTTAGCCTCTGACTTGTGATCTCTCTCGTGGTGAGTCCATTTTCCCTGCTGGTTCGCCTTTAAACCAGCACATCTTTTGGCGCCCAACGTGCGGCCACGAGAGAGAGGTCAGAATTACAATTTCATTTTGTGTATTTGGATATAGAAACTCCCTGACTACCATGTTGCTTGATGTATTCATGTGGATGGTGTATCTGGGCCTGTTCATATTTCGACACATGGGGAGCCATTTGCCTATTTTGATGCTCTCTTTAATACCAGGGAGAAGGATCAAAATTGCTTTATTATTATACTATGTTTATGTTGTCATAACATCAGAAGCAGTGAATTTCATTGTGAATGTATATTCAGTCTGGTTTGCCTGTCCTGGTTTGGGCTGTTACCTCTGGGGCCTCATTAAAAATAGCACCCAGCCTGTGGGGAAAACAGGTGGGGATGGTTACTTCCACCTTTTCACCTCTGCTACAACAATCATTGAAAATATTGAGTTTCCTTTTGAAGTTAGGGACAGCATAATCTTACTGTTAGTGCTGTTAGTGTTGCTTTGTCTCCTCTGTGCTGTATACACCATGTTTAGGGTCAGAACTGGACTTTCTAAGGAGGCTTGCTGGAGGCCTGCCCTGGGAGCGGATGATGTTGAGTGGCACAGGAAGTGGGAAGATATGGGCCAGTATTTGGAGACCTTCTCTCCTCAAATGATCTGGAAATTCACCCCAGAACAACTGCAGGACCCTGACAAAATAATAAACTATGTGAAAGGAAGATGCTCTGGCAGCCCCAGAGATGGGCAGCTCACAGCAACCTGCTGGGCCCTGGCCACCGCCTACCGCACACTGCTTGGTGTGGTACAGCATCATCAGGAGGAGGAGAAAAGGAGCAAATCCACAGGCACCATGTCCACCCAAACCAAGGCTGAGCTAGAGAGAAAAGGAGACAAATCAACCAGCACCATGTCCACCCAAACCATGGCTGAGACAGAGAGGAAAAGAAATCAATCAACCAGCACCATGTCCACCCAGACTGTGGCTGAGCCAGAGGGAAGAAGAGATACATCAGCCAGTACCATGTCCTCCCAAACCACATCTGAGCCGGAGGGAAAGGGAAATAGATCAACCAGCACCATGTCCACCCAAACCGTGGAGGAGCCAGAAGGACAACAGAAACCGGTATCAGTTGCCCCTGTCCAGAAAAGAAAATCAAAGACCAAATCAGTTCATATAGTGAGTGATGAGGAAGAGGCAGGATCTTCACATCAAGCAGAAGAAACAGAGCCAGAAATAATCACCCGGTCCCTATCCCTGGGAGAGCTGCGCGAGCTTCGGAGAGAGTTCACACGACAGGCAAATGAGTCCATCCTGACCTGGCTGCTTCGAATCTGGGATGCAGCGGCCAATGATACAATTCTAGATGGGAGTGAGGCAAGGCAGCTGGGATCCCTTTCTCGAGATGTGGTCATTGATCAGGGCATTGGAAAGAGACAGGAAACTCTCAGTCTCTGGCGGCGACTGTTGTCAAGCGTGAGGGAGAGATATCTCTTTAAGGAGGACCTCCACGTACAGCAAGGACAGTGGACCACAATGGAACAAGGTATCCGGTGCTTAAGGGAATTAGCCATATTGGAGATAATCTTTTCAGAGGATGAGAGATTCCCTAAAAGTCCAGATGGTGTCCAGTGCACATCCCAGATGTGGTTAAAATTTGCACGACTTGGGCCAGAAAGGTATTCTCGCTACCTCGCAACATTGCAGTGGAGAGAGGGAGAGGACAAGGTGGGAGCACTGGTCAGCAAACTCAGGATTTATGAAGACACAGTCACTGCTCCATTACGAGCACACGTCTCAGCTGTGGAAACAAAACTGGCTGAACTGGAAGAGAAGATTAAGGAAGGACTCTTCCATATCTCCCCAGAACAAGCGAGAGTCTCTGCCATCAGAAGCAGGCGTCCTCCGGCTAAGGAGAAAGGGTACACTCCACGCGGCAATCTGTGGTTTTACCTCCATGAGCATGGAGAAGATATGAGGAAGTGGGATGGGAAACCTACCTCTTCCTTAGCAGCTCGGGTACGTGAATTGCAAAGAGGCACAACTAACACAGGGAATTCTTCAAGGTTGAAGGCTGCTCCAGTCTCTCGTGGGCAAGGCTCCAGACAGTATAGGAATGATGATGTCATGTCCGATCCTCTTGAAGGAACCTCCCGGTCATATTCACAAGGAGAGTGCAATGAGTACCATGACCAGGACTAGGGGAGCCCTGCCTCTAGCCAGGTAGAGGAGAGGGACAATCGGGTTTATTGGACTGTGTGGATTCGGTGGCCTGGCACATCAGACCCACAGAAATACAGTGTTTAAGGAAAATCTGAAGGAAGGTTTACAGTGATCCAGCAACCTCAAAGGACAGAAAAGAGATAAGGTTATCTAGAGATCTAAAGAGTCTTTGACAGTGTAACAGGTAATAATTTGTACCTCTGGAGTCTATAATATACTATATCATAAAATAGAATTTGGATCGGAGGAAGTACAAACATCTGCATCTTCTTTAGCCAAAGCAATTCTGTCCACTTCGAAGACAACTGATAGATATTTTAAAAATTTTAGACACTGAACTTCTGTTTTGTTTTAAATTTTAATGTTCTCAAAGATGAAGGTAAACAATGATCTTGCTATTTTTGGATGATGATCCAATGAAGCTGTTGAGTTTTCCTGTAGAGAACAGGAGAGATTTCAAAAGAATAAGAGGAAATCAGAGCTTTATGTATGGTGAACATCAAGGAGCATTGTATATGTAGTAAGTAGTTTAGACAACAGTCTTGGTGAAAGAATTGTGCTTATTCTTCCTAAGAATCTTCCCAGAAGCTGTTTGGGATGGAACTTATACTCTTAGTTTGTCCCTGAAATTGATTTAATACCTCAGAGTCGAATATGTTGGAGTCAGATTCCAGCTACACACCTCAATCCCTGGGAACAGATATTGCTCCAAGGCTAATGTAACAGCGGGATGCCAATCTTAACCTTTCTATCTGTGCATTCTGTTCCTATTCCTGTTGTGCAAGAAGAGATAAGTCCTTGAAAAAAAGCTCTTTCCATTTGTTCAGAAATTGTCCTAGAGTGCACTTTTATCTAAGCCTGTCTTGACACTTCTCCTTATGAATTTCACAAAATCTGTGAATGTGAATTGAAGGCTTCATGGGAGGTGCTCCAGCAACAGAAATATCTATTCTCATGCAAGCAGTCTTAAAAGAAAAGGAAGCACTTAGAATGCTTATTTCCAAGAATAGATGAGTAAAGGAGGATTTAATAAAATCAAACAAAATAATGTGCATACAAACACTAGGATTTTATTTATACCTTCCACAAAATAAGAAAAAGGGGGCATCAATAAAATCAGAGAATAGCTGAAAACTGAGAATAAAAAGGATTATAAGATTTTACCACATAATGAGAATTAAGCCTATAACTTAATTGCACCAAATTTACCTGAGTCCAATTACTAATAAATATTTACTATTTACTATTTATGCAGAGATGAAAAATACTTCCCAAACAATTTGAAAGGAATCTAAATCTTGTGCTTGTGCATAAACCATCATCTACATCAAGACAAAAAGAATATTTAAAGATAAACTTTCACTATAAGTCCTCAGCACTAGCTAGCACTGTTACAAATATTATGAATTAAGTGGACCACTGGTTTGATCTGTAGCAAACTTATAATCTCACTGATCAAGCAGAATCCTTAAGTGTCACACAGAGCATGTTTTGTAAAAAAAAGAAACAGCTGTGATAATTTTTTGGCAGTCAGATCTTACTGAGAGTTGATGATTCATCCTTTTTCACATTGGAATCCAATAAAAGCACATTATCCCTCTGGTACCCTGCTAAATTATTCGGGTGTTGTCATAATTTAAATGTAGTAGTTTTGTCTGACTCTTGTTGATTTTGTTTGGAGTGTTTTGTTTATTTCTTTGTATTCTGTCTCCAATGCATGAAAAATCCTGGGAAAAAAAAATTACTCCTCCAATGGGAGCTTTAAAAACCTAAATGGAAAAGAAGGTGCTAGGGTTTCAGAAATTAGGAATAAAGGAGGAAAATGCTACATGAGGAAAATATAAACCACTAAAATATGTCCAGTTTGAAATTTTTAAAAAAATAGCAATTTTTCTCTAAATTGAACAAAGGAGATGTCTAAAACAACAGACACATAAGCAGTTTCTCATACCGATCTTTATGTGTCTAATCACTAATAAATACAGGAAGTTCTGGCATGAATCAGTAGCTGAGGCACAGTGAAAACTCCATGGAGAATTACTTTTCTGGATTAGAGACTTCTCTGATCCTCCTTCTAAAAATAAAATAAAAATTATGCAGACGGTATAGCAGGGGTGACATGTTGTACATGTGTACAAAACATTGTCAAAAGGAATTACAAATTCAGTAGGGCTGCCAACCTGGTAAATCTTGACTAGTGAACAGAATGAGAGACCAATTCTAGAAATGGCAGATTTAGAAACAAGTAAATTCCTGAAAACCAAATGGGATTTTCTCTTTCAACTAGGCTTTTTCTTCATTTCTACAATTTGGAAATACAACTGAAAGGAATCATTTAAATAAAATTGCTCTCAGCTGGGTTAAGTAACATCTTTGAAAATAAATTGACACAATGTAATTGTTAATAATTGTTAGCTAGAAATTCGGAATGCACCATAGGCAAAAGTTTCAGAGGTACTTAAGTGCTGAGTTTTCAACTCTTTTCTAGAATTAAATCTTGAACTGAATTAATTTCTAACCACTGATGAAGGCAAACTATGGCCATACAGAGCTGCTGCTGATGTGCATTGCTGCCATCCATAGCGCATTGACAAGAAAACAGGGCAAAGATCATTACTGTTGTTCCTAACCTGACATGTGATAAAAATGAGACAATCTAGCCAGCAGAGATTATCCCAGTGCACACCACACATTAATGTGTAGTGACCTGGAAAGTAACTAGCAGAGAAGACAAAGTCTATATGCTCAGGTATCATTTGCTGGGGGCACTTGTAAGTGCAGTTGGGGAAGATACCTGGGTTGCAAGGCAGAGGAAGGAATGGAGGAGAGAGAAGGTGTGAGAAGGTTTTGTCAGTTAGATACTGTTATAATCAGGTCTATCAGTGTAATGATACTATTATGACTGCCAAAAACATTCCATATCAACAAGCATTCAGAGAAAGCAAATCTACAGAACAGAAAACCTAGAAAAAAACCCTCGAATTCGGAAAAAAGGAACTAAATGAACATTTCTCAAAGAAAAATTCTCACAGTTCCCACAGGACAATAAAAGGACATAAGACTCAGGAAAATCTACAACTGCTGTTAAATGACACAATTAAAAAAGAATCCTTACTTTGACCAAATTTTCTTTAAAAGTTTCTATGTTTCAAAAGCATTGGATTGCTATTCCTCTACACTTCTTTCAAAGAATAAAAAAGCACTCTGAAAATTCACAATCTTCTTTAAGAAATCCTGTTAATTGTATCTATTATCTGTGGTTTTTTCCATTAAGATCTTTCTAGTCACAAATATATACAATCAAACATATTTGACAGTGCAATCTAAAGTAGTCCCTCACCAAATAAAACCAAATCCTGTAAGAAAAAATATTGGTAGCACAAAGCATAGTTGCAAAATTTATTTAGAGCATATTAGTTGAACTTTTAACAGGGGAAATGTGAAACTTAGCACCGTTACCTATCCTGGACTCAAAATACTGATGTGCAATGATGCATCTTTGGTCGTGTGACACATGAAAGGTCACAAAACCTGCATCAAAAATAGTAAGTTCAGAATATATGTGACAGCTTTAACAGGACTCATATTTTCTCAGCTGGGCTACTGTGCTGGTTTAAAGGTGAACCAGCAGGGAAAATGAACTCACCACGAGAGAGATTATAAGTCAGAGACTAAAATTTAATAATAATATTACAGTAAACAGACTGACACAAAGAGAAATAGCTTTCCACTCACAAAACCCAGCAGTATAACCCAGTGTCCTGGGGCACAAACCCAAAGGGGTTTGTTAGCCCTTGTGCTGAGATCTGCGTGGTTCCCCCCAAGTCCAAAGCAAAAAGAAGTGAGAAACCTGTTGGTGCAAGGGATGGCTGCAGTCGTAGTCTAGTTGAGAGCGGTGATCTCCTCCTGTCGAGGTCCTGCTGCTCCTCTAGATCTGGTGAGAAGTTCCCAAGATCTTCTTACCCACCACTTATGTACCCTCAGGGAGCACCCAGTCCCTCCCCCTGGGCGGGGACTCACACAATGGGTGAAGCCAGGGGATATCCCTGAACTGTTGATGGCCCATGAGCAGCCACACCCCCTCAGGCTGGGTGTGAAGGTGATAATGACTCCCTGGGCAGCTGCTGCTAATGGCCCATTGTCCTTGGGGAATGAATAGAGGGGGTAGAACACACAGCTTTGATCACCCCCACACAGTGTTAGCTGGTCCATCCTGCTGAACTAGGACAGCTACTGAGGCCACAAGAAGGCAGAAACAGTTAACATGTGTATTGAGTACATTTGTTAAACAGTGCATGCATAGTTAGACCTAAACTTCATAACTGCGAATGCATCATTCTGGGTTAAACTAAACTCCCCTCAACACCTTTGTTCTCTGATGTGAGCCAACAATACAGTCACCGTGGGGAGTTAATAGAGAGTACATTTCACTTCAGTCTTGACAATGCTAGAGAACTGCAGTTTGTTTCAATCTAATTATGAACTATGTTTCTTTGATTATTCTGGTTTTCAGCACAACTTACCAGTGCACTTCAGTTTATTGCTTTATGGGTTGTGATTTGAGCTGCAGAACCTACTGTGTTTGAGGAATTGTGTTTAATGGTAATATACATTAAATAAATTTGTATTATTTGTGAAATTCCTAAATTCAAAGAAGTGATTCAATGATTTTAGCACCTTTTTTGATAATCTATTCAATGACTGAAATAGTAATTTTGAGACTAGCAGCTCAATAGATAGTGAAAAAAGAAAGTTAGCTGAAAATTAAGCAACAAAACATTATAAATTTTTAGAATAATGACTGCAAAGCTGTTTGGAAATGCATACTGTTACTGAAGGGAAAAAATTATATTTGTATATATTGCTTTTATTTTTGAAATCAAATAGGCTTAATCAGAGCATGCATACTTAAGAAAGAAAAGAACATTCTTTTAAACACATGCCTGTCTTTTCAGTTGCTTTTCTGAATGGCACCTGACCATTGATTTCTCATTGAAATTTATGAACTGTCAAGATACTGGATGTGAAAATAGGTTTGTCTGAACTAAGGAAATTAGCTTAGTTGGGTTCTGTTCTTGAAGCTTACTATTATTTGGAGAAGAAAATAGTGTGAAAGAGAGAAACTTGTCAGAAAGACCATGAAGGAACCCTGAGGAAAATTGCATTGTACATTTTTGTAGGAAGGAGATGCCACTACAGATGTGTTTAAAAAAAAAGAAAAAAAAAAAAGAAAACAAAAAAGAAAACAAAAGAGATCTACTTAATTAAAAAAACCCCAAAGACCTCAATTACTTAAAGGAATCAAGGAAGTTCAGCTTCAACAATATAGACAGTGGATATTTTCTTTACTTTATTTTTGCATTTCTGAAAACTATTTCAAGCAAAGAAAGAATCTCTAACACATTACTTGCTCTTAAAAATTTAAACTGATTCACATCTTCTCTCATATCCTATGAACTCATCATAATTAACCATAACTAGTAAGAAATAAGTAAAAACATTTTAAGTTATTCATCTTTACTGAATTATTTCTCCTTATTTGAATCTGTCTTTACACTTCTAAACTCCTAGTACACTTATGACTCCACTGTGATATTTTAGGTGCACAGAATAGTTCAGGTCAGCAAAAAAAGTTCTTCGTATTCCTCTGGTCCCACTTCCAGCACTTAATGACAACTTAGAGTTTTTGTAGGTTGTTCCCAACCTTGTGGAATTCTAATTATCTCATCTCTCATGATTCTTCTCCTCTGCACCAGTTTTGGGTTTTATTTGGAGAAAAGATAACTGCATTATCTTAATAGTAAGTGTTCCAGCTCATGACCATCTTGGGAGCACTGTTTAAAGATTCCTACAGTTTAAGAAAGTCTCTCTTCCATTAGGAAGTCCCAGACTGGACACAATATTCAAGAGGTAGAATCCAAGTAGTTAGTATATGGAGTAATCCCCTACCTTGATCCTCTGGCTATGAACTTGTTGGAGTTTAGTAAGCAGTTGCCTTTCAGAGATGCACTGACAAACTGATAACGAGAGGATATCATAGGCCCTGCTGATGTCAAGTTAAATTCTTGACTTTTTTACCCTTCCCTTTGAGGTAGCCATGCCTTTATAAAAAGCAAAGATGATTTTGTCCACTTCCTCATCCTGATCAGGACTATTGCAGGAGATGCCCTCAGTGACATCCTCATCCCTCCTGACTCCAACCCTGCATTTCTTGCCTTCTCACCTTCCCTGCCTTGCCTGCATCTGCCCATTACAATACTGTGACACAACAAGTGATGTTTAGCAACATTATTGGTAATTAATTATTTCTTGATATTAAAAATAATGTAAGAAGATATTAAATATCATGATATTTAATATCTTCTTTAATATCTTGATATTAAAGATAATGTAAAGGACTTTCAGAAATCAAATCAATGTTTTTCCTAAAACCATTAAATGTAAAAGAATAGACATGGTCTGGCATTACTGTAGATGTTACATACTTGGTCTAAGGTACGTGAAACAGAACATGGGACATTCTATTTTATTAAAAAAAAAAGAGGGAAATCATTTTCAACAGCTCAAAAAATATGAACACAGTTTCTGTGGTTAATATTGGTAAATAAGCTTTTGTCTAAAGTACCACATAGTTTTGTTCTACTGCTGCAAGGACTGTATTCATCACTTTGGCATCTGTCTTACTGCACATTTAGCTTTTCAGGCAAATAACCTCTCCTAGCTGAAGACTAGCTGTCAAATATTAGATGATCTTAAACCCTAGTGGATAATATAAACAGGATAAATCACAACTGTTAAATAAAACACCTTGCTATATTTTATGAAATGTTGTTATTATCCAATTTTTAATTTGGAAGGCAAATTTAAGGATACTAGGATACTATTTTACCTAAGTAACATGGAGTCTGATGACTTTTCCTCTCATACATCAATCCTTTTATTGAAAGAAGCATTAATGACATTTTCATCCCATAAAAAATAATTGTAGCCCAGGTAGTTCTTGTTTGGTAGATTACAGAATCACAGAATGGAGAAGATTGCAAGGGACCATGTTAGATCATCTGGTCCAACCTCCCCAGCCAAGCAGGATAATCCTAAAGAACATGGCATGGGATTGCATCCAGATTGTTTTTGAATATCTCCAGGAAGGCAGACTCCACAGCTTCTCTGGACAGTCTGTTCCAGTGTGTGGTCACCCATACGGTAAAGAAGTTCCACCTATTTTCAGGTGGAATTTCCTGTGCATCAGTTTCTGCCTGTGGTCTCTTGTCCTGTTGCTTGGTAGCACTGAACAGAGCCTGGTCCATCCTCTTGACACTCTCCCTTCGAATACTTACATACACTGATGAGATGTCCTCTCAGTTGCCTTTTCTCGAGGCTGAACAGACCCAAATCCCTCAGCCTTTCCTTGTGAGAGAGATGCTCTGGTCCCTTAGTCAACTTTATCCTCCACTTCAGCTGCTCTAGGAACTCCATGTCTCTTGTCCTGAGGAGCCAGCACTGGTCACAGCACTCCAGATATTTTTTTTCAATACTATGAATGTTCCGGATGTCTCTTTATGTGTGAATCTTGCTTTTACCCATTCATCACTTATTACAAGAAGGCAATAGCACAGAACAGAGTTCACGTTTGGTAAGATCAAAACAAAAGCATAAAGTATGATCACTGATGACTTTCTGTTAGAAGTATGTATGATATCTGAAAAGGGACCATTGCAGATAGGGGCTCAGATAGCTCATTTTTTTCTTTTTTTTTTTTCTTAGAAAAACTATTATTTTTATAGCCTCTTAACTTTTTAACTTCTGATTGACAATACATGGTGTGAAAGAAGTGTTTTTCATTGTCAAAACTGTACATGAAGTTCAAAATGAATTATTTTAAAGGCTATCATCCTAATAATTTTAATGCAAAATGATGTTCAGATACCTGACAGAGTCACCAGACTACAGTGCTGGTCTTCCCCTAATGAGTGTCTTTGCAGAGTGATGATTCAGTGATAGAAGCTGATCATAGTACAATACAAACCCCAGTTCTCTCCTGTATTAGCACCTTCCCATGCTCACACTGATTGTGGCACCTTCACCAGAAAGGAGTCACATGTACCAATACCTTTCAGCCCTGATCTGTTTTCCTTTTGCTTTGTAGAGCTCATTTTCCCCATGGTAAATCCAGACTTTCCGTCTCTCCACAAGATTTTTTTCCTCCATCATTCTCCTCCAGGATTTTCTTTAGTTTTGGTTTTGGTTGTTTCTTTTGGTGGTTTGGGGGGTTTTGGTTGGTTGGTTTGTTTATTTTGGCTGTTGGTGATGGTTATTTTGGTGTGTTGGGTTTAATTTGTTTATTTGGCTTGGGGGTTTTTGTTTTGTTTTATTTTTGTGGGGTTTTTTTTTGTTGATTCATTGGGTTTTTTAAACTGTGCTGTTGTGAAATTAAACTTATTTCCAAGCTATAAAAACAAACACCTCTAAGCCTTTGTACAGTTAAAGGTTGACTATTCCATTCTGTTGATCTTTCAATAGAGCTTTTCCCAAGGACACTTGTTTTCTTCACTGTATTTGAGGGGATTTTCTGTCACTCCAAACTTCCTTGATCAGATGCTAAAAGAGTAAGTCCTCTTAGATTTATCCAATTGATTATCTCAAGTTGATTCCAATTGAAAAAAAGGATCACTCAAGCACAAAACTGCCTTTGTTCCTAACCTGACAAATACATGACAGTACTGCTAGTGCATGGTAAATTTCATATAAATTGAGGCACTGAGTTTTCAAAACACCTAAAGCCTGACTTTTAGAAGCAATTTCAACAAAGGTAAAGCATATATTAATGTTTGCAGGATAAAGCAAACCTGGTAACTGTCAAAGCATTTTGTACAACACTTTATTTGGTTTGAAGTGCTCACACTCTGAAGCTGGAAACAGAAGTGCTGTTGAAGAGCTCAATGATTTGGACAAACCTCTTCAGACAACATAACATAAGATTCGAGTTTTATGTAAAATTGTTACCATATGTGTAATAAAATACTCCAGATTTCTATTGCTACACTCACCATTTCTCTTCTAAATTAAATGTAGAAAGTCTTCTTAACTTACACCAGTGGAGAGCTGAAGTGGAGTGGTCATCCATATGTTATATCAAATATGACATTTTGTTTTAAGAAGAAAGGTTGCACAACAAAATGTCAGTATTGTCCAGAAACAGCCATTTCCACTACTCCAAAACCTTAGAAATCTTCCAACTTCCTATCTTCAGGGTCCAACCTTGTTGGAGTGCTCTGTTCTGTGTCTTTGGAATACAGCTGCTGTATCACAAAGATTTGGAGCTACAAGTTTTTTCTAAATGCTTTCAACATCAGAGTTTTTCTCCAGTCCTCTGACATCAAAGGCACGGGGCCTTGTGCAATGGCATGTCTGTAGCCTAATACTCCTGCTATTCTGACACATCCAAATGACATCTTCTGAGCCCTGTCATTCTCCAAAAGTGTAAAACTCTAAAAAGTGGCAATATGGTCTCTGAAACTCTTCTATATTTCGTTTAGTTGCTAAATTTCTGCAATGCTCATAAAAAAGACTAGAAGTCAAAAAAGAGCACTTTACTCTTTCATTAATATGTTCTTCTTTAATGTGCAAAATTTATAGTAGAATTCTACACTAAATTCTTGTTCTCCCTTTTCCTTGTCCATGATTCTTGTCAGTGGTTTAATCTGACTTTTCCTTGTTTTCAGTCAAATTTGATGGGATACCAGAATGGAAGGGGAAGTGGAGAAGGAGGGCAAGGGGAAAGAAAAAATTATTAAGATAAAACATTCAACTAATTAACCCCCACCCCCAAAACCAGGCTTCCCTTCGTCCTTCGTCTTTGATGAATGGGGAGGCTGCCCTACTCTGTCAGCAACACTGTACTACAGATGCAGTGTATGGGAAAGGGAAAACAAATAAGTGTTATGGAGGACATAGGAAGCAACAGGCACTTGATTATTCTACACAACAAGAAAAAGCCATGTTAAGATATGTGTGCAGGTTCCAGACTTGAGAGGAAAATGCAGATGATGAAAAGTGAAGTTTGCATTGATATGCAATAAGTCTGTGACTCCTCCTGACCTTATGCATTATTACTTCAACTCTACATTTCAGGGAAAATCTTAACTAGTCATGCTCCCTAAAATCCCATTAACTTGATGGTCAGCAAGGATGAAGGTTCTAAGCTATAGTTTGCCTGACTTGGAACCACTACATTCTGAATCAAGCAAGTGCTTGACTATTCATGGGTTTGTTGTGTTCTCTTATCTTGGGCAAAAGCCAACCAACAAAACACACAAACAAACAAACAAACAAACAAAATGCATGATGTCCTAAAAAAACCTTCCCTGACATAGACTTTATCAACACAAATCTGCTATAGCAAAAATGTTCAATTTTTACAAACTTGGATTTACTAAAGATGTGTGTCCATTGAAACAATTCCCAGATTAATTTGAGTATCTTGGATGAAGTAGGCAGGTTTTGCAGCCTTTGGTATTAGTTCTTTTCAGGGGCAAACAAAGGATTTACTATTCAGGGAATAAGTCTATTCACTAAAAAAATATAACTTCCACAATCACTTTTTATTTTAAATTATTATCAAATTATGAATTTTCAGTGGAATTCCATTAAAAAATCCCTCAGGCAAGTCTGCAGCAACTGAAATACTGCTATTAACATTTGACTTATGATTCTAAAAATAATTTAATTACTTTAATTCCTGTTTCACCAAGCTTCAAGCATTTAATCAGGAACTTAATGAAATTTTAATTTGTAATGTATTTTAAGGACAAATGTTTAGACAAATTATTTTTATTAGTGCCAGGATATGAAATTAATTTAAAACAAAGATGAGGTTTTTTTCTAGTTCATCTAATGTGTATTTAATGTAAATATTATCCAAGTTATTTGCATTGCTTAAGCAGGACAAAAGCTGTCCACACTTGACTTGAAATAACACTACTTCTCATATTTTTAGTTTTCTCTATCAGCTCATGAAAGGATAATGTAATAAGTATAAAATTGCTTCAGTAATTTCAATGTATAGTCTGTCATGGCAAGAATAAATAATAATATTTTAGATTTCACACTCAAATAAAGGCTATCACTCCTTTCAGGCATCTTTGCAGAATTATATCCAATAAATTATTCTGGCTTCTCCCCCTTCCTTCCACATGAATCTCAGTATTGAACACAGAGGGAAACAGCGAACAACAATGAACAGACAGTTTAGTTCTGTTAGGGAGTCAAAGAGGAAGAAAAGGTGGCCACTATTTCTAGAATATTTTGGCCACAGGAAGGTATTCTAAATGACAAACAGCAGATATCCATAGCAGACTGCAGAATAAATGTCTCTGAATCAGACTTCTGACATAAAGTTCATTTCCTGGAAAAATGAAGGAAAGTTATTTCTTTTCATACCTTTCCGTATTTACAGGAGGCTGTGGATGTTGAACAATTTAGTGACAGCGTTTTTGTAAAGCCTGGTTTTGGCCAGTATTTGAGAGTATTTACCCATTTCTCACTAAAAACCTTCACTACTTTTAAAAGACTTCATCATTCTTTATTATGCATAAAAGAAGTATAAATATTAAGTTGCATGGCAAACATGCAAGTGTGGATTCTTGAGAAAGCCCCTTGTTTTGTCTTTTGCTGGTCATAACATTTTTCTTATTGTAACTCCAAGAACTGAAAGTTATTCTTCTAAAGAGTCTTTTTTTTTGTTACTTTTCTAACACTACAGAGTTCCCCATTCGATTTATCTACTATCGGATTGACTTAAAATGCAGTCAACAGAATGCCATCTTAATAACTAAATCCTTTGTTAATATATTTAAACCTCTCCCTTGAAAAATTAAGGTCTTAATATATAGGCCTATTTTTGTTTTTCTTACAGTTCATATAAACACTCTCATCTCCTTGTTGCTTAAGAATTTCTGTTGTCCAGTATATATCAGTTTTTACCAAGATCAGGCACAGAATACCACCAGAGATTGTAATTTGATTAATGAGGAATCAAATATTTATTGGATGTTATTGATGCCTAAGAATTTAATGTAATTTTAGAAGGTTTTAGAATCATATAGTCTCTGCTGAGTTACTCGGATGTTAAGTGTGCATATTAAGTGCCTTTCTCACGAGTTGGGAGCTGCTTTCAGGCCTTGTCAAGGCCAAGCTGTTTTTTGAGCAGACACCTGCAAGATGACAGGAGACAAACAACAGGAGAAGGGCCAACTGCACCCCCAGGAAGAAGGGACAGGATGACAGGCCTTTTGGATGAGCATTAAAGAGAATTGAGAATCCTGATTGGATGTTAATGAGGGGTATAAAACGCCTGAAACTTCCTGACCTAGGGGCAAACCTCCCTGGGTTTGAACGTGGAAGCTTCTACTAATAAAATCCTATATCTTTCTCCACTAACTTGTCTTCAGTGTGTCTCTGTTCACAGGGAAACGCGATCTGGAGGCATCATTATGATTGCAAGAATCCCATCTTTTGGTAGAGTTTGTTCTCCAGACTGTATCTAGTAAGTCAAACTATCTCTATAATGACAAAATCCTCTGTAGAGTTTGTTACTCCAATAACTAAATTGGCAAGAGATGGACTCAATGATCCTTGTGGGTCCCTTCCAACTCAGCATATTCTGTGACTCTTTGATTCTGTGGCATCTCTATCCATAGCCAGTTCTTAGGAGACTAGAGCTCCATCTCAGTATTATCTGAGCAGAACCTCATTTATGATTCTTTCTAAAAAGATGTATTTATGACATTACTCAATCTTTCTTTAAAAATCTGTGTTTTACAGCATTGCTTTGCCAGCCTCAAATACTTATCTGAATTAAACCTCAGCTGACATTTTTTCACATCCCTGTTATCTCTACTGTGATTATAAAAGGAGTGGAATATTCCAGAGACTAGAGGTGCAAGAGATAACTTATTCCTAATTCAGATACTGGGAATATTTCTTTCACAACCCCAGCAATGCAACAGTGGTTTGTGCAAGACTTATGAAGGTGCCTGGGAGAGAAGTGACTGATCTCCAGTGTGACATCACCGCATTGTTTCACACACACGGACCGTGAGATGTGTCAGGACTTGGGATACCATTTGTACGTCTTTTTAGCCTTAGACAGAGTGAAAAGAAGATTGAAAATGTAGCTGAAGGTGCAGCATGGGCTGAATGGGATTTTGGCTTTCTGAAGAATAAGAAATAACTTTCAGACAGAATAGGTCTATGCAAATAAGAAGTATCCTCATAGAATGAACATCTAAAATGTTTAAGAAGTTTCAAACAAGAAGGGAATGCTGATAGAAGGGGAGAGAAATAAGGACTTACGAAAATAGATGCTGTTGAAGAACAAGTGTTGTCAGTGAAATCTGGACAGCAGCCTAAACCAGAGATTTTTTTAATAAGAGTATGAAATAAAATAAAGCCCATTTAGTAGGCTAGTGTAAAGAATAAAGAAAGCAAGAGTGTTTGGACATATTTTTACTTCATGGACACCTACTGAATAATATTTTAATTTGCAGTATCAGAGAATTAATACAATTTACACCAATATAGCTTTCAGTGTACTTCAGTGTAATTAAATCAATAGAACTGAGATGGTTTGCTAAAGGGGAAATTAATAACAGACTAAAATTAAGCAGCATACCAATGACACAGAAACATTCATTAATGAACTGATAAGTGAAGAGCACATATATTTCATGTTTTGTGTCAACAGATCTTTTAAAAAGGTATTAGGAACTGATATATATAAGCAAACAAGCTTCATTTCTGAAAATTTTGAGTTTGACCTTTTCATTCTTGTGGCACCTGTAACAAGGAGTCAAGTGAAGTGAAAAATAACAACTTACTAAGAGTAGCATAGAAAAATGTGCATGTTATTCAATCTTATATCTTTGTTGTTAGGTTGCAACTTTATTTTTTACTATAGAAGTCGGTAAGAGACCTGACAGAATTCTTAACTCATACCTTCAAGGTAAGTTTTCAAAAAAGAAAAAAACAACCTGGACAGCCTACATTCTGTTGAATTTATTACTTAAATTTAATTCTATCTTAAAGGAAAACAGAACCACACTACTTTACTGTGTTTTGTTTTCTGCTAGAAAATAACACAATAGAATTCAACTTAGCTATCATAAATCACTGAGAATTAAATTTGACTACAAAGGCTTGGCATACAATAGGAATGACAAGTAAAATTATGAAAAAAGGACTTCATCCAGCAGACTGTGTTTTGACTAGCTGCTGTAAGTCAATAGGATGTTCTTTGCCTTCTCTGTTAATAACAAGTGCCTATTCACAGTTTAAGTGATGCTTATCCTGTGTTCTGCTTTGTCTGTGTTCAATATTTCATAAAGACACATGTTGTAGGAAGCCTGATGATCACTGTCACAAAAACATTTCAGGTTAGGAGAAATAAACAGGCAAATGTAAACTGGCTAGAAATTAATAATTTAATTACCTCCCTAATGTGATTACAAAGCAACAATCCTAATAAACTCATAATTTTGAATGCTTTCTCACCACTCTTTAGAATCATACCATGCATATTGAATTTATTTTAAAGGCAAATATATGAAGCACAGGAAACCTGTATTGTTTCCTTACATACTGCAGGTTCAGAAAAGCACATATTCATCAGTCACAACCCCCACCTATTCATCCATTTCCAGAATGTGTGTTCCATGCTTTACAGGAACTTGTAAGGAAATACACAAAAAGAGCTAAGAGTCCACACTTTGAGCAAGAACGTGGACAATTAAAAGTAACTTTTTTATAGAATTTCTGCATAGAAGGAAGAAAAAAATCCACCTTGTACTATTTCAAAATAATTCTTTCATCTTGGGCCATGTCCCTTTTTAGGAAGACCAGTAAGAGAATCTTTGTCACTGAGGGCTTGTCTACATGGGGAACTTTTGCAAAGCAAGATACCATGAAATAAAACCATGTAATAACTTTATGCCTCCAGCCTCTGTAACACAAGTATCTGAAGTGACTTCCATGGAACATTTTCAATAAGCAACATAATTTCAGTGAGACCAGACCAGTTTGTCTTACCCAGCAGCTTGTCTCCGACACACTCTACTCCCTCTCATGCCTCATTTGACTCTGCCTTTGCTTACCCCTTGCCCGGGGTGAGATGGAGAGGTGATACCATTGAATGACTCAATGATTGAATATTTCAATCATGATATCATATTAAAATAATAATATTATTCAATCTTTCTGAGACTTGTGGCTTTCATAGTATCTCACCAGCTCTACCAATAACCATTAAGACCTTAATGAAAATTGTATATGCCTGGGAAACAAGGACAAATTTAACATAGATTTAATGAAAATACATGAAAGATGGAGGATTTTTTGAAGGATAAGACAATTCATGGTTTAAATCAGAAGCAAATTGTAAAATGAGAAGCTCAAAAATCAGTGCCATTATTACTGTGCCTTAGAGTAAAGTTTCTATGTATTGTATTCTAATTTTTTCTGAAGTAATTTAAAGCATCTTACCTCAAAGCATTTAGGACCTAGTTATCTCTCTGGAAGCAGCATTTAAATGGAGTTTTTTCTTTTTTCTTTTTTTTTTTTAAACTATAATCTTGTGATCAGATGCAAAATCCTATCTGTAATCTTTTGTTCAAAGACTTTACAAATCCCAGTGGAAATTATTTTCATTATATCTTTCATGTTTAAAGTACTCTATTTGTTATCTCAAAATGCTTTTCAAAACTTATCTTTAGTTTAGCACACTATGTTTTAAAGATTGTGTTTCAAAGCTGTTATGTACACAGGCAGCTGAATGAAGACCCTGTAGTTGCTCTGTTGACACAGGAGAGAAAAGAAAAAAGAAGGCATGATTCCACGATTTTATAACTAACCATATCAAATTTTCATTAGACACATGTACATGACAGAGTTCTCTGGTGTAACAGTTTATTATTATATTTTTTAAAGTTTTCTGAAAAAGTAGCATTTATGTAATTTCTCAGCTATAAAAATAATTTTATATATCTCTTTCTTAACAACCACCTTCAGAATACACTGGATCAGGCAATGGCAGTGTCACAGAACCTGATAAATTGAATTTTGCCTCAGGTTGGTGGGAGGAAGGATTCACAAACTATAGAAAAGCAAATTACATTTGGAAAATTTGAATTGTCTTGAAAAAAATTCAAAACCAACGATCCTTTTTAAATTTATGTCTTTCATTCTTTCCTTTTAACAATTTGTTATTGGAAGGAGCTCTCGTATTCTGACTGAGGCTTCAAACTCTCCTTCTCACACCTCCTCTTCCAGTTACAAAATTAGGTCCTTTCAAAATGTGCAGCACAGACATGAGGCCTAGGGCCAGCAAAGCTTTTTTTAGGATTCCAATGAAATATTCAATTGATGCATCAGACAGTAAAGCAAGATGTGGAACTATCTCCAGCGTACATGTCTCATGGATAAAAGAAAGGCTCTAGAGGCATTTTTTTCTCTGCAAGGTAATAAAATACCTTCAAAAGTTAACCCTGTCTCTTGGGCTGTTTTGCGTCCCCAGCCTGCAAATGGCTTTAATTTCCCTTCTGTATTTGAAAAGGGATTTATATTGGGTTTGTTTGTCAGGCAGAGCTTGTAACCCTTAAAATTCTTGTCTGGGTTGTGCTTTATTCTTCCTGGCGAAGAGATTTCTGTGACCAGTTAATCCAGAGTGAAAGGTATTAGTCTAGATTGCTACACTGACACTGCTTGTTTCAGGCTTTTACTGTAGGAAATTGAGATGAATTTGCATCTTGGATATTAATCCTCATCCCACTGTAGCAAAAGAGTGTTTTAGCAAAGGGTTCATATAGAATTTACTATACCACAATAGGAACTTACTTACTGACTTATTTACAAACCTAAAGCACCTAAAAAGGAATTAGTCATAGTAATTTTCCACCCTGACTGCAATTCAGGTTGGTAACTTTCTTTGACGATTTGATAACAAATACATTATTCTACTTGAGTTGTTATCCAGACAAGAAAAACAATTTTCCAAGGCCGTTCTTTAAAAAAAACAGAAGCTTGTTAGGCAACACTTGTTCCTGGGAACAGACAGGGCTTCTTGTAAACTCAAAAGGAGCTCAGCCCAGGTGCTGTTCTTCAAGGCTGAGGCTTAAGGAGCTTTTCTCAGATTACAATGTGGCCTGGGGGCGGGATGGTGGGGAGATGCAGCAACACACTCACCTGGATTTGAGTTCAGCAGGTTAAGTGCAAGAGCCTTCAACTCCATTATTGGCTGACATAAACCATTTTCTCTTCACTTTTTATTTCATTTACTCCCCGTAAAATTGCTTTTTTAAACTTAATTCAAAAGATTGAATTTTCTTTAGAATTGACATACAAAGTGATCAAAAATGCTTTAACCTTTTTGGGGAGAGAGTTAGCTTTTGATTTCATAGACTTCATCTTTTTGTCCTATTTTTTTTATAGGGCTACTCAGTAATAGTGGCAGTAGTCTTTTAAAAACAACTTCAAGAACATCGTTTTTATTGACAGACAAAAATAAAAAAAAGGTTTTATCCCTTTCTCACTTTATCATCTCTATTGACTGTGTCATTGGTGAGTATAAAGGAGCTTTTGATCCCACATAGCTGCCTTCATGGGTGAACTGATATGTTTTTAAACTGTCTCTGTGCTCTAAGTGATAAGAGACTTTTTGGAAAGAAGATTAGAAGTTTTCCCCCTTCTATGTGATGTGTTTTATTATCAATCACTTTTAGGTCTTGAACAAAAAGCTGTAAGAAAACTTTCTTTGATGTGGTTTGGACAATGTAAAATATTTGACATTGTTTTGGTTTGAGTCGTGCAGTGTTGCACAAGTAAGATAAAATTACTTTTGTTCCTCTAAATTAGCTTAACAGATGATGACATTTCACTGAATGAGGACAGATACACCTTTATCAATCTGTCACAAAAAAGTGATTTTTTTGGTGTTCAAATAGTTTTTCTTGTATTCATTTAAAACCAGAATAAACAACAAGCAAACCCAAAAGCAACCACACAGAAAAAAAAAACACAAAAACAAACCAAAAAAACAAACAACCAAAACAACAAAACCAAAAACTTAAGATATCTTACTTTGTCCAAGTTGTTCTTTCATACTAGCACTCAATACAGTTCACACACATCACAAGGTGCAATATGTTAGTTTTCTTTTTATGGATACACAGCAAATCTCTTTCCTTGTTTACTTTTCCTGTTTATGTCCAACAACCACACAACCTTTTTGTGAGCTGATGATTATCCTCAGACTCCTTTCTCAAAGAATTTTGACTGTTAAATTCAGTGCAATTTAACACCTTTTTGTTATATGGTCATGTGTGGTGTTGTTTTTAATTTTATTTTATTTTTAGTATTAATATTAAAAGCAAACCCAAAGAAACATTGAAACAAAACTGAAATCATTATATTCAGGTAGGGTCTAAGTTATTGTGCTTAATGTCATGTAAATGCCACTCACTTTTTCTTATATTCCAGTCAAATAACCCATTTTAGGAATTTATTTTCTCTAAGCTTTTTATATTAAAACTATTATTCAAGCAAAGCTAACTAATTCTTAATTCAGACTGTAATTAGCCTTGAGTAGCCAAAAGTCTGAAAGAACAAGTTTCTAGACAATCATAAATGTCTAAATATATTTATATGGACATTAATGATGACAGATGCTAATTTGAGTTCTGTTAAATCATGTGGCAGCCTTGACAGACTCCCTGTAGAAGTTCATGTAGGTTTCCACTCTTCAGAGCCTACTCTAGGATTTAATTTGATATTAAAAAAAGAAAAGAAAAGAAAAAGGAATGTACACTACTTGAAAAATATCACTTGATTTTTCCACTCTATTAGTATTTTGATACAAGGCATTGAAAGATTGCAATGGACACATACAAAAACCACTGTGTTATTTTCCTTCCAAAAATTTTACTTACCATATTATTTAATTGTATTTTCAAATGTGATTTTAAAAGTCTTGGCCAAGAGATCACATATTATGGATTTAGAATAATTAAGAAACCTGTTTCCATTTTACATCCCATTTTTTTTGTGGGTTTTTTTTTGTGTGGTGGTTTTTTTTTTTTAATTTGCTTATTTATTTTAGAGGAAAAGTGAAGGGCACAGTTTGGGTTTTACTCTTAAATTACGCAGAATATCAAGTGGTGGTGTTTCTACAGATGTTGAAAGAAGGAAACTAAAAATCTAAAACATTTTAAAATTATGTTTGTTTAAAAATCAAAATTGAAATTTTCTTAATTAATCACTTAGGCAGAAATTTACATCTTTTTCAAATGTCCTGGCATTTCAGGGGACATTGTTGCCACAATATATATTCTTACACTGTCTTGTTCTCTTGTCTTTGTGCTCCAAGTAAAAAGTAATTTTCTGAGAATGGCAAATACTGAAAATAAGTCTTTCTTTAAGGGCTCATTTTCTTTATATTTTTAATTAACCCTATTACTGTATGTCTAATTATTGCAGAGTGCACTGTTCCTCTATGGAACTCAGATAAACACTAGTAATTCATTTCCTCACTGAACTGTATAGATTACTTGCAAACCAAATAATGCAAGACTCTGTGGAAAGAAAACAGAGCTGAAATACAGCATAGACATACCTAACAGACTAAACCTGGAATACATAAATGGCAGAGTGATATCAGATTATAAAGAAAAGAAAAAGAAAAATTGTGGAACTGGGGTTCCATTCTCCAAAAGCTCTAATCTTTTTATTTCCATTGGACTAGTAAAAATTTGTAGGATACATTGTCTTATGTCCTTGGAGCAGGAATGCCTAGTTTGTGTCTTCCAGTGTTGCAACCTGCTACTACAACCAAATAAATATATCTGAACTAAAAGTGAATGGAAGATAAAGCTAAGTGAAGTGATAAGAGCACTCTGAGATGAACAAAAAACACCCTCTTCATTTAACAGTAGCTACTGGGCAGTTTTTAGATAGAAAAGACAGAAATAAAATTAAGGTTTCCTTTTGGTTCGTTTTCCTTTTTGATATAATCGAGATTTTTTTCCACTAAGTTTTTAAGGGAAGATTTCTGTCTTCAACAATCAGCCACAGAAGGCCGCTGCCTTCACACAATAGGAATATTAAAACAGCAGACCTGAAAGGCAGTTAAATGAGGGAGACAATGGCATTGCATCTGCCTATGCATAGTCCTGTTTTAAACGTTCTGAGACTGTTTTCCTTTTGTGTGGAATTCCTTCGTGTTTCTCCAGAGGATAAAAGAGGAAAGCCAAGGAAGAGGTCACTCCTGGGCAGTATATGTGATGTATAAAGTTCTTGAGTGGCCTGAAAATTACAGATATGCAGGGTGTTATAACTTTAGTAATTTATGACTGTGAGAGAATAAAGAAGTGCCACAATCAAGTTTTTATAGGACAGCAGAACCATTGTCAGTGTATGTACAAATGAACAGTTATTCTCCATACATAATGAATGGAATAATTCCTATTTAATTCCTGATGTCAAAATTTATAAAGATACAATCTTGACTTTTAATACAAACATGCAATAACAATGTGACATTTCCTAATTGTTGACAATATGTTAAAATTAATTTACATTTCTAGTTAAATGATGAAAGAAACATTAATTGCCTAGTAAACAAGCATCTAACACAGGAAAATTTAAAGCTGGAATTGGAATTTGCTAGTTTATAATTACTGCAATAAATACATATAGTTGTAACTGCTTTTGAGAGACAGGCACATCTACTGCAGAAACTATATTTAGCAGTAAGTAAGAAAACAAACCTTGAATCTTTTCAAATCTCTCTTTAAAAAATAATCTAAGAATTCAGATATGAAACATCCTTAAGACATCATAAATTAAATGTCTCTATGGCTGTATAAATGTACGGCTACAAATGACTGCTGCCTATTAAGGGATGGGATTCAAATTAAAATATTCCCTTTTACATAAGCTTTCCCCTGCCCCTTTATGAAAGTAACTTGTTTTTAAATGAGGGTTCTCATGAAACCACACACATAAGTGGACACTGGAAAAAATACAGCTCCAATTACATACTATTGCTTAGGCCTGACTTTACCATATTGGTACTGAGCAGATATCAAATTGTATTTATATCCATAACTGCACAAAAATAGCGAGTTTCATTGTTTATTAATACAAGCAAGCTAAAGATCAACATTGGCAGTAAAAGGCTGTTTCATGTACATGAAATGTTGAATGGCATATCATTTAATTCTGCAACCTTAATATTTCTCACTTTCCTTCCTCATCCTATAAAAAAGGGAAAACATTATGAAAAAATTTGTTAGTAGAAGTGATGTTCTACAATATAATTACTGCCACGTTACTAATTAGTTTATTGAAGCCAAGGTTTGGAGAAGTAAAACATACTCCAATTTTACAGGAAAAAATAAGTATGTTGTTATGTCAGTGATGTTCACAAAAATGAGGCAATATTCCATTTTTTTTACAATCTAGTCAACATTTTCAGGATGGACAAAACTGTCACCTTCTTCATCTCACTACAGGCAACACTATTGCAGAAGCATATTCACCATCAACGGGTGGATCTTCTGTCCCCTTCACCCCCAGGATATCCCACCCTTCTGTGGCCCACTGGCTCACACACTGTGAACTCACAAGTGTGATGTAATTCAACTCCATGCCCACTTCCTGTTGGGTCTTTTTTATTATTAAAACTTTTCAAGGATCTCTCCAAAAGTCAGGGGTTTATTTTGTCAGTTGGTTTGCTACTATTTAATTTCTTCCAGACACCCTTACTCTGTAACAAAGGCAAATAATTTAATTTAAAGGTTAAGAAAAAACTACAATTTTTTTTCTGTTTATTACTAATACTTTTCAAGGAAATCAGAAGGTCTGAAGGATCTGCTGGCAGATATCTATAAGCCTTTCCCTGAGCTTGGTGTTATGTTTAAAAACAGTCATTGGCTTAGAATGATGCAAATTTAAGCAATTAAATAAAGCCATGAAAACAGCTTTTATTTCCACAGCAGAAGCAAAGAAGTGGTGTGGATGTTACAGGAGATACAGGTGAAAAGCAATTATGAGTTAAAGCACAATCCTACTGGAAGACAAAGAGCTAGCAACTAATTGAATTGTAGAGATACTTTTACAAAATACTTTCTTTCTCTGTAATGTGTATTCTTCATTCTTTTCATTTCTGCTAGAATATAAATATTATTATTCAGGACCTGACTGAAACAGCTGGCACATGACATATGTGATGAAGATTAATTTCACTAAGGGGCTAGGTCAATGCAAAGGAACACCTGAACAAGATGGGGGATGTATGTTTATGAAAGTTGTTGTTTGCTTGGTTTTGTTCACTTCTGAAGCTCATCCATACTGTCAAACTGCTCAGAAAAGTTTACTATTCCATTCACTTTTTAGTTGCACTGCTTCAGCCTTCTTAAGTAAAGTTCTTATTTTCTCACAGTTAATACTAAATAGTACTTTATCCGAATTTCCCCCAAGAATGCGTTGCACATGAGGCACATCACAGATCTGCTGTGCTGTGAAACAATTGATTGGTTGGAAGCTTCTTAATTTTCTTTTCAATGAACTCAAAATATGACCCATCCAAGAAGTTGCTTAGGTCCTCAGTGTTCAAATGCTTGATTTTACAAGGGATTTTTCTTCAAGGAGGCTAAATTATATACTCTCTCTATATATATATTTAATGAAAGTCCTGTAATTCACAACACAAAACTCATGGGTGTAATTCAGTTCATTAAATGCTGAACTGGTTTCAGTCATTTCTTCGTTCAAGGCCTCTTCAGTCTAAGAAATCATCATATGCAGAGTGAGGTGAAAGTGAATCTTTTATTATGCAGAAACACAGTCCTGCTGATTAAAAAATTGTTGGGTTGCCAAAATATGCAAACCAATATATTTTTAAAGGTATGCAAAGCTTTGTGGTATTTTAGGGCTGGGTTTTTTTCCAGTTTGTTTTGTTTTGGTGATTTTTTTAAATGGTTATAAGCATCCATAGCCCAAGTAATTTCTATGAGACAATAAATTTACCCCTGCAAAGTCCACTGTTATTGGGACCTTGATATGAACAGGATTACTGAACAGATCAATGCTAGAAATAGGACAGAAAAAAAACCCCAAAACTAAGTAATTTGTATTTAACCAGAACAGTGTCATGATGATACTCATTCTGACAGGAATGGCAAACCTAAGCACAGGAGCAGGAACCAGCTGGGAATGGAAATTTCCTAAGGCTTTTATTCCAAAGCCAGATTTTTTACTAAAACTAAGGCCTCTCATAGCATTTAGTTTATGACAATAAAATAAGATTCATTTTTTGCTAAAACAGTAACCAATGTCCACTCGGCTCAGGTAATCCACACAGTGTTTTTCATTATGTAAGTTAAACACTATTACAATTCATGATATTAATGTGCCTGTCAAAATTCTGGACCTTGTACAGCATACTTGAGGGAACTCCTTGGCACATTTCCAAGTTGAGGGAGTAAATTGCACAAATGCTACTTATTTTCCCACTCTCTCATTTTTTAAAGTTAATATAAAACTCTGTGGTAACTCTTATGCTAAAAGCTAGAAAACAAAATATATCCTTTTCATTTTGTAGCTTTTAAATCATGGAAGTAAAATATTTTAATATGCTTCA
Source organism: Willisornis vidua nigrigula (assembly GCA_021164005.1). Classification (NCBI taxonomy): domain Eukaryota; kingdom Metazoa; phylum Chordata; class Aves; order Passeriformes; family Thamnophilidae; genus Willisornis; species Willisornis vidua. Next base: position 241,802 of record JAJPCS010000021.1, on the reverse strand, counting down.
GATTTATCCTGTGCTAAAAGTCCTGCAAATGCAGTGAATTTTTAAAGGTAGATTTATATATATACAGATATTTATATAATCCCTACTTCCCTACTTGAAACAGCTAACTCCATAGCAACATAAATCAAAGTTTTTGCACAATTCCATCTTAATTGCAAGAAATTCTTTTTTCATTTCTTCCAGTTCATGTACTGGGGTGGAAAAAAACCACACACACCCAAAAAATGTCACACACCCTTTTACACCTCAAAACTCTCCTCCAAAGCAAAGAAGACACGGGACTATTATTTGGTTCTTTCACTTCATAGCACTTCTTCGATTTTTATATTATTATGCTCTTAGAAATTTGCTGTACGAGTCAAGGGTAAACAGAAGAAGAATTTCTGAGCTGCAAAGACACAGCCATGAAGTTAGACTGGCAATATATGTTTTGACTGAATTCCCCAGACAGCAGTTACATGATTGGCCTTTTGAGCAGGACCTGCTCATGTTGTGGGACCCTTCCTGTCTGTGCTACCAACTGGACACTGGCAAGGGCTGAAGTGGGGATCCTCCTGGCCAGAGCAGCGCTGTCCTACTCCCCAGATAGCCCCCAGGACAGGTACCTCTCCTCCCTGAGACTAGTTAGAGCACTTTGAGCTGAGGTAAGGTTTTTGTCTTTTTTTAAAAACTCTCTCCCTTACTATAGCCAACCTACTTGTGCGATGAGTTCAGAGTGCCAGGGAAGGCTGACCTGCTCATTGCTCATAAATGCCAGGGAGAGCAGCAATGCAACTTTTCACTAATCCTCTCATGGACAGTGGAGAGAAGCCCCAAAACACTCTTGTCAGGGACAGAACTAGGCAGTAGTATGTTGGTCTCTTGGTGCCAGGATTATTTCCTCTGTAAAACATCAGACCATGTGTAAAACACAGCTTAAGGCAGCTGACTCAATCTAAAGCTTGCTTTCTGCAGAATTTGGGTCACTAAGCCACATATATCAAAGAGCTGAAACCCCTCAGCACTCAGTGCTTCAGTTTATCATTCAAGACTAGAAACTTAGCTTTTTGTGAATATTGTGTTGTCTGCCCTGGGAAAGATGGGAATAAAAAAAAAATCAAATCATGTTGTAAAGAACTTTATTAAGTCCAGAGAAATCAAAGAATGCAGTGTATGTGGTGTTATGAGAAGGACTACCAGAATTCAGATATTAAACAGATAATATGAATATTTGTCACATTATAGTGTTATTATGGCATTATTATTTTGATATTATTATTATTTCTGATATTATTATTATTTCTGATATTATTATTATTTCTGTTATTATTTCTGATATTATGGTAAATATCAGCTTCTTTTTAACCATTTAGATGAATAGAGATGGTCTTCACTTTCCTTCTTCACAGGACCATGTTAACAATATTGCTTCTCATTTCCTCCTGTTTTCCAAAGCATATTTACTTTTAAAACTGTAAATAAAGAGATGAAATTTGATTGAAAGTTTACTATACATACTGCACTACATTTCATATCTGTGTCTCAGTACATACACATATCAAGCTTTCTCAGCAGAACAATATCCAGGGAATTTTCCTAGCTCGATCTGATTTTGTTTCCTATGTGGAATTCAGAATGTTGTACAAGAATAAAGATAAATATCTTCCCTTAAATATTTGTATTACTCCCTATTTTTGGTGCTGATGTAATTTCTAGCTTGGATTAAGATGCTCCAAGGATTTTTTTACTGGGACACAGCCAATAAGATTCTAAACAACTGTCCCAGATGGATAGGGAAAACAGTTATGTAGCTGATATTAAACCACAGTAAATCCTTTCCACCAGTGAATGACTGCAAAGGATGCCTTTTCCCCACTGTCTTTTTTTTAAATTGTTCAGTTCCCATTAAATTTTTTACTTTATAGTCTTTCACTATCTCAACCCCTCAACACGACGCTAAACAGCAGACATTTAGAAAGTGTTTATACTGTGATTATTATTACCTATTTAATAACACTTGTGATATTTTGTTAAGATATGGGTGTTTTTTCTCTCTTTTATAGGAACATTTAGAGACAATTTCCACTTGGGTTTTGCTGTTTGAAGAACAGACACAATGTACCAGCACTGGAAACATGTAATGCCAGGATTTCTGGATTTAAACACTGCTTTACTTATTAGTAAGAGTGAACAGACAAACACCCAAACAATCATTTCACAGAAATCCATCATGAATTCCTAATAAATTGATGCCGTGAATGACCCCCCCAAAGCAGGACTCTGAGCCACATTAGTGTAGGATAAGATAAAAAGTAAAGGTCCTTTAATATCACAGGCCTATGGCCCACAGGAATACAGGATGACATGCATGTGCTCCTCAGTTCTAGTTTTTATGGCTTTTATAATAAGATCCTTCCAATCACTGCTTTACACATTTCTCAATCCAGCCCCAGTCCCACCCCTGTTCCACCCCCTGGAATTGGGTCTGGGGTCACTGGGACCCTCTGTCTTCATCAGCTCCTCTTCTCGGGCACACAAAGGTCTCTTGGAGCTCTTCCAGTTCTGACTTCTGGGTCACCCTGACCTGTGTTTATGTTTTGTTCTGTAGGCCTTTCTGATATCATTCAGCTCTACCTTGAAAAAGAGACTAAGCAACTAAGAGAATTTGAGCTATTGATAAATGCTAAGGGTTAGGATGTATAAACAATGAACTTAGGCTGCCAGAATATCAGCATATTACATCTACATTTGCTACAGTTACTGTGTTCCTAAAATCTACAAAATGTGAAAATCAAAAATCAAAAACCCCTTTGGCATCAAAATCCATAAAAGAAATGTACTGATGCCCAAATGACATGGTCTACAAAAAAACCTCATGTTTTCCCCATTCAAATAGCAGAATAAATAAATAACTCTTACAAAACATCTTACTGAAATGATAGTTCAGTTTCAACTACTTCTCAGCAGTTCTTTGGTATGTCATGCAAACAAAGTATACATATTGCATCTTTCTATAGCCTCCTCAGCCTCCTTCCCTTTACTCTCCAATCAGTGCTCCCTCAAATCAAGTAAGTTCCAGTTCATGCTGTCCCTGTGCTGACACGATCTGCATCAGCCAGGCTTAGGGATAAATCTGAATTTTGCTGACCTGCTCTGCAAGGAAGAGAGCTCATTAGCAGCTAAAAGCCAGAGATCCATAACTAGTTTAGACTAAATACTTAAGTGTGGATTGACTCAGATTCATCTATGATTGTTTTCAGCCATGTGATAGTGTCACAAATGCCAGCCAACAACCCAGTCTTTGAGATTGATGGAAAAGTGCAGTCACAAACATTTTAAACATTGAGTTGTCTGACAACTATTTTATAGGCCGGGGTGCAGGGAGTTAGGATGACTTTACAACTTCCCACAGGCACAGTAGTATCTCAAAATTATGCATTATTTAGAGTATTTAAAACAAAGACTGCACAGGAACAGTGATTTTCTGGGTTTCAGTTATAATAAAACAGATAGAGAAGACCTAAAACTTGTAGTACACAGCAGCTATGTCACAATTAATTTAAAAACAATGCTACATTTATTTGGAATTCTTGTAATAATTCTGTATGCTATACTGTGTTCAGGGTGTGAAACAGGAACAGCACAGTTTAGGAGTCAAAGATGAAGCATGTCTTTTATCTCTTGCCATGCTAACATTGTCACCAAACTGCTATTTTCCATTGTATTCATTAAGAGTTAGCACAACTCCTTGTATTATGGAAAAAAAGACATATTTGTGTTGTATTCAAATGTCAAATGTTCAGCTCTGATCTGATTGGTGACCAAAGGTGGTTTTTTTTATTATTTTTTAAACTTGTGTAATTTCTTTCCTGGGAGCTGATAAAGAGCAACCAATTCATATTGTATTTAAAGGACGGGGGAGGGATGGGGGGGGGAGGAAGTAACGCTAAATCAAAGCTCTCTATCTCAATTTTCATTAAAATAAATTTAATTTTTTTGACTGTAGAACATAATTTTCAACTGCTCAAAATTTTTAATTTCCCTAGGTCACTCACATTATTTAAATGGTCAACAAATAATATTTATATTTAAAGGAGAAGAGAAAATTTAACAAGATAAATGAGTTTACAATCACTCTTTCCTGATGCATATCTAAAACAATCTGAGGTCTTTTCATCTAGACACACAGCTGTGAGAGCAATAGATTGCTTTCCCAATCATGAATAATCTCTACTTTCATCTGATACTTTTAAGACTTGGTGGCTTCTGATTAGACTCAGAAGACCTGAATGATGTGAGCCCGTGTTAGCTGCTCCCCAACAATCTTACTCCAATAGCCCCTCCAGCTAATGCTCTCAGCTCTGCTCTTTGTCCTTGTTTTGCCTCTTGAAATACTATAGGTCATGCTGAGAACATGTCCCTCAGCTCATAGGAAGGTTTCCAAGTCTTTCTTCTCTCTTACATACATCTCAAGATATTTTTGTTTGTTTGTTTTGGCTTCTAATCTGCAAAGTATTGCCTTAAATTAGGTGCCTTGCCCCAGGCACATTTACATGGAGTTAGTTCGTCTGGACTTCTCCACTCTGTTAGGACTATACAGTTATACATAATTTTTTGACATAGTTTCATTTTTAGAAAGAGCTCAAATTTACAAAACAACACATGGAAAACACTCAGGTCTGCCAGTTTGGGGATTTTTTCATCTTGCTTCTTCAGCACAACCCAACAGAGTTCCTCTCCTTGGTCTTGCTCCTCATCTTATCAGATTGTTAATTCTGGAGAGTGTTAGTAGCTGCACATTCACACAAAAAGGTTTTTTAAGGTTCTTTTCTGAACATTTTGCATAAGTAAATTTCAAAGGCCAGAAGATTTGGGAACAGTTACTCATCTTTTAGTGTCTTACTTGCCTGAATTTGTTTCCAAAGTGTCAGAACCTGTGGTATCCCAAATCAGATGATTCTGGTTCTTTTCTGCAGCACAAAATAAAGAACTGCAGGGAAAAAAAAAATTGGTAATAAGGGAAACAGGCCAAAGACAAAATCTGGACACAGAATCACAGAATAATTTATGTTAGAAAAAGCCTCTAAAATTATGGCATCCAACCTTAGACCAGTCACCATCTTGTCAGCTAGACTGTAGTCCTAAGTACCATGTCCAGATGTTTCTTGAACAATTCCAAGGATGGTGACTCCACCACTTCCCTGGAAAGACCTTTCCAATGCTTGACAGCCCTTTCCATGAAGAAATTTTTACTGAAGTCCAACCTGATGTCCCCTGGTTCAGCTAGAGGTCATTTCTTCTCATTCTGTCACTAGTTACCTGGGAGAAGAGATCACCCCTCATCTTTCAGGTAGTTGTGGACAGTAATAAGGGTCCCTTTGAGCCTTCTTTTCTCCAGGCTGGTCAATCACAGCTCTCTCAGCTGCTCCTGATATGACTTATTCTCTAGACCCCTCACCAGCTCTGTTGCCCTTCTCTAATAACACCCCAATGTCTTTCTGGTCATGAGGGACACAGAACTGGACACAGCACTTGTGTGGCCTCACCAGTGCCCAGTATATGGAACAGTCACTGTCCTGGTCCTGCTCCCACACTACTGCAGACCCAAGCCAGGATGTCCTTGGCCCTCTTGGACACCTGGGCACACACTGGCTCATCTTCAGACAGGTGTCAACCAGTAACCCCAGGTCCATTACCACTGGGCAGCTTTTCAGTCACTCTGTCCCAACCCTGTAGCACTGCAGGGAGTTGTTGTGACCAAAATGTAGGACCCAGCATTTGGCCTTGTTGAACCTCATACTGCTGACAGGCCATCAATTCAGCCTGTCCAGAGCAACACTACCACCCAACTTAGTACTATTAAAAAACTTACTGAAGGTATACTCAATCCTCTCATCCCAATAATCAATAAACATGTTAAACAGGATGGGGCTCAGTACTGAACCCTGGGGAACACCATTAGGACCATCCACCACAGAAATTCAGCACTCTTTTTGCTCTTAGGGGGTTATGTGTGCAGAATACACTTTTAAGTGTCACCTACTTTAAAGAAAATAAGAAGAGCATACCAAACCTCACATCTGCTTGTTTCCCTCTCTACAAAGCTCATCCGACTGTGGCTATAGGCCCCTTATGATATTAAACTAATATTTTTTCCTGAAAACCAGCTAATGCAACAGGAATACAAAGACTAGTTAGGCTGGGCCAGCTTAAGTCTCCTAAGCAGAATTAAAACATAATAAAAAATTTCAAAATTTCCGTTCCCCCCCCCCCCCCCCCCCCCCCCCCCCCCCACTTTTTTTTTGTCTTTTTTCTTTTGGGTATGCTACTTTATAGAAAAAGGGTGCTAAAGATAGAGTTTGGATTTGGATATGGAGAGTAGAATTATATAGTCAGTAATAAAATGACACCAATTTTAGCTCAAATCATAATTGTACCATCTTTTAAAATTCAAGACCAGGCATGTTCAATCGAAAGTTACAAAAATCATACCTGTGTCCCACTCACAGCCATTTGCTGTGGATATATAAACTGGCAGGTGGGTAGAAAGTTAAATCATCTTCCTAATCTTTTGATGGGATCCTGAACTTTCCTTTACCTTGTTTTCTTATTTATAGTAATGTTTTCTTATTTATAATAATTTTTCTGCATAACTTCTTTTTTGTACTGAAAGTCCCTGCACTTTGGCTTGTATCTAAAACCTGAAAAAATCACTTAGCTTCTTGTGATACAGTAATACTATTGCAGTTAGTGTTATTACTTTGACTTAAAGGCTTTTGAAAGTAAGAGAAGACAATGTTCACTCTACAGTGTCTTAGAATCCCTTTTCCTGCAGATCCAAAACAGCATGAATTTCCTGTGGGTTATTGCCTACTTTTCTTTCTTGTTGGCAAGAAAAGGGGCATGCAGACAGAACTGCCAGTAATGGTGGGTACGAATGATGACTCTGTGTGTAGTTTGGAGAAGTTTTGCTTCTATAGAGAGGATGATTTAATCCACGGCAAATGCTGTATTTGCTGTATTGGAGGCATTACCAGATTCACAAGACATTTTCTGCCAAGGAAAAATACAAACCAAAACAAACCAAAACACAAAGCAAAAAAAAAAAACACCCAAGAAAGACACAAAAATATTTCCCTGTCGCAGGTTTGGCTTATTTGTCACCAACCCTGGACTGGCCCCCCTTCCCCCTCCCAGAACTTTCCCAGCAAAGGCAAGGGAAAAAAAAACCTGTAAAGAAACACACTCAAAAGAAACTGAACTGAATAAAAATAATAAATTATATTTCCTAATATTCACAATCACATTGTATACACAGTACATAGGATCCCACCTCCAGGGAAGAGGGAGAAAGGGAAAAAGGGGAGAGAAGATAGGGAAGACACAAACCCAACCTAACAAAACCAAACTAGAAAAACTTAAACCAAATGAATCACACAGACATAATTAAAAACCTCAAAGAAGGGGAACAGTCATGAAACAATCTCACCCAGGACAGGAGAACCACCGACAACCGGAGGGATCAGGACTCCAACCACCTCCCACGAGCTCCCCGGCCGAGGAAGAGACTAAACCACTCCCCTTCTACTATGTGGAAGACACCTGTGGAATACTTGTAACTTCCTTAGAGACAATGATTACTGGGGAAGCCATGGGCCAAACCATTACATTCCCCCAACACCATAATTAATTTAAAATATAGAGATGCTTAGGGACCTTGATGTGGCAGAATTTCATGATTATAAATTATTCTGCAAGTTAGAAATCTGGTTGCATTGCCGTAGACAAGGAAAATGATAGTCTTTTATCACACAGCACAGAATGAAAAAACTTTTACAGACCTTAATCCCTATAGCAACAATTTATTAGGAAATGAAAATATTATTGATCATTAGTTGAATTGCTTCCAGAACACTTAAATAGCAAATTTTATTATTTTTGCTTCAAACAGTTATTATTAAAGGAAGGATAGACAAGGTCATTCAGAAAGTTCTTTTAAATTTCAGTTTTATTTGTGCATTGTATTCATTTATTAAACTAGTCATTTAAGTTTATATAAGAATAGTCATCTTCATTTATCTGAGTTTTTCTTCTTCTGAAAAATCTATGTAAAGTCAAAGACATATCTTTGTCTTCCTGAAATGTGAGAAAGAATTGCATATTGAATTATCACTCTGTAGAAGTTATTGGATTGATGGTCATTCCTCATTTAAATGGTCAGTACCCACCTAAAATTTGTCTGACTTTCATAAGAAAAGTGACAGAGATATACTCCAAACAATCATTATTTTTAAGGCATTTTCCTAAAGCTGGAAGCTATGAACAAAAATTCCTTTGTTCTAAGGAGGGAATTAAAACCACTTACCAGTCATGTTTTTCTCTCATATGATAAAAGGGCAAAACTACTTTCTCTGATAGGGTCTTTTTTAGGATGAAAATCTTCAGGTGAATATTTTGATGGTCTTTAAATGTGAAAATCTTTGTGTTTTCTAAATAGCTACATAAAAATACCTATATACCTCTTAGTCCATATACCTGACTGTCCCTGTCAGATCAGTAGCTGCTTCAGTATCTGCTTGAGAGTGAGCACTGGCTGCTCCCTCTGTCTGGGTTTCAGAAATTCAGACACTTAATGTTCCCTGATCGAGGCATCTCAGTGTCCATCTGGGAGCACCTTGGTTCCCAAGGTTCCTAGTGAGTTTTATGTTTACAGGTATATCCATATGGTAAGATAATTTTTTTTTTCATTTAGGTATCTATAGCTCGCTCAAACAACATTCTAGTTTTTGTGCTCTGGCTCTCTCTGGATCCAAGTATAACAAACAAGCCCTACAGTAAAGGCATGCAACATGAAAATGAAAATAAAAAATAAAATAATAATTAAAAAAAAAACCAAACCACAAACCCAGAGAGAGAGAACTCTAAACAGTTCTTAGTAATTAGTTCTCTTTTTGTAAAACACTTTGACTACACTTAGGAATATATTCTGACCAATGAGATGCTGAGCTAGAAGATATTATGGTAGGAGTCCTCTAATTGTCTACCAAAGTACTTGGGAATTTAGAGATGTCCCTACTGACTGGAAGCCACCCCACAGGATTCCAGTTATAAGGAGGGTGTGTGGAAAGACCCAGGAAACTACAAACCTGGTAGTCTACCCTCAGTGCCTTTGGAGAATATCACAGTGGGTGATACTGATGTTTCTCACATGCCTTTCTCTTCAGAATTTCACCAGGATCAGATAAGTGGAAAAGTGGAACTAAAGGGACAGAATCTTCTTTGCCACTATGATGGAAGTTTTGTCTTGTTTAGAAAACCCTGTCTTGTGAATTTTCATTTTCAGGACTCATAAATAGGGATGTGATCCTGTAATCCCAGGTTCACTTGCATTCACTGTCAACCCATTTTCCATCCAACACCAGGAATATTGCAATATTAAGCAACTAGCAAAAAGGGTACTAACCTTATGTCATCTCTTCACCTCCAGGGCATAGCTCAGGGACCTTGTGAAGAGCACTCCAGTCACTTCCCACAAAAAAACACATATTCCCACCTGCTGAGTCTAGGATTCCTGAGATTCAGTGCTGGCATCTTAGGTTTCATCTGTAGGTTTTTTCACAGCCATAACAGCATTTTTGGATGCAGAGTTGGCATGAAGAGCAAGTCTATTCCTCTTCAGTTTAGGCTACACGATAGCATTAGTTAAGCACAGAGATAACACTGCCAGTCTCTCATGGGATAGTAGGAGCAAATTTTGTAATTGGTCCACTTTCCCAGTTTTGTTGAAGCCAGAGACAGTAAAAGGGCACAGCCAGTGTATAGACTCATGTGCTTGGATCTGTGGCAGGGAGCTTAACCACTCTGCTGCATACTCTGCTACTCACCTCCATTACATAAACAGTATTTCTAGCTTTATAATGCAGTGGTAACACCAATGAAACAAAAAGACTTGACAAAAATTCACTGTGCCAGTAACTGGATTGACAGATTTAAGACGTCATTTTTTTTCTAGTTCCAGTATCAATAGATTTAACGACTATATAAGTAAAAGATGCTGACTCTTCCCTGTTCCCATTCTAATATGATGTACCAATCTCTTTGAAAAAATGAATGATTAAGAAATAGGACAAAGCAGACATTGGAAAAATAGTAATGTCATCACTATATCTTAAGGACTTTTTGCAGACTGAAAATGTAATGAAGTGTGTCTGATTACTTTTGTAGCAAAGAGGGCAGAGGGGTAAGTATGATTAACATGTACCACATTTTAACTTCACCCTTTTTGTTAGGTTATTTCTTGTAAAAGATATTTTTATCATTGAAAATAAATAATATAGGGACAGGCAATTTAGCAAAGCTGCACAATTATTTCAGCGGAACTACATTATGTGATTATGGAGTGTTAACTCATAATTAGGTAACATATGACGTGCCAACAAATCAGAAGTTTTCCAGACCACATTATCTTTTCTCATCACAGAAGAAATCTTGCATCCCATGCTGCAACTAATAGTACCAATTAACTTCTAAAGAAACATGATACAGGAAAAAGTCAGGCACTGCACTTAATGACTGTGCTGACCTGTCTTCCTTCTCTGTCTCTGTGATTACTGTGAACTGTTTATTGATGAGGACACCATGGAAGTCCTTGAATTTAAAAGCTTTATCTATCATCAGATTTAATATTGCATGTGCCATTTCCGCAGCTTTAGGCTGTAATTTTGGAAAAAATAATTAAACTATCTAGCTATAAACAAACTTCTGAAAGGAAGTCTATAGAATCTTGACAACTTATTTTCCTTGGGTTTGCAATACAGATTATCTTCTTCTTATAACATCAAACAGATAAATGAGCAAAAGGAAACACTGACATTCTGTAGTATCACTTGCTTCAGTTATATTCATAGGTCTTTTCAGATTCCCACTGAATACACTTGTCATATTTTTACTCATTTTTTGTTAAGAATGTCTTTCTTGCATATTGCCAGTTTTATTTTGTGCCTGACATCCATGATATGTGCTGTGACCATTACTACATCACCTGCCATCCGACTTGAGTAGATAAAATTTTGTACTTAAAATGTGAGGCAAAGGGGAATAAGTCATCAGCTGTGTTCTGAAATTAATATGAAAAGACTGGATTTAAAAGTAGCTAATAAGTCAGAAAGAAAATATTGACATGCTGAAAAGCAAGAAGCACTTCCAAATTTAGAAATTTATATGAAAGAAAAGTGGAAGCAAGGGATTTTTAGAAAAGAATATAGACAAGATTGCATCATTATATTGATGATATCATTAATGATGTTTTTTCTTTACCCTCTCAAAATATTTTGTTTCTCATTAGTCATTATAAACAAAGACCTTAAATAACACCTTGGCCTCTTTCTCAGCAAAAATGAACACAGTAGGCCTGTGAGCAATTGAAAACAAGCATTTGTAAGTAATAACTACAGTAGTTAGGACAGAGTGCTTTTGAAAAACTGTGTTCATCTGTTGTTTAAAATAGTACATGAACCCCTAGGAAGTAATAGCTATAACTTTTCTTAGAAAGGCTATCACAAGTTGTACAATTCCTGTTGTTTCATTTGTGATGTACGTGTTACCAATAATGTCCTGCCTGGCCAAGGCATAAGTCAGAAAATCTGCATCTGGACATTCTTTTACTATAAAAATATTAATATCTCTCACTCAGTACGTTCAATTGTACCTCTTGATTTTAATGTATCCTCTGTTGTAAGTTACTCTATGAAAAGATTTGACAAACACAAATATTTAAAGTCGTGTTTTTCCTCCAGCGCCCCTGTTAGTTGGGAAGGCTGCATAATTCCCACTCAACATATATTAATACCTAAGAAGTCATGCCCTTCCTAGACAGTGAACTCAGCCAAACTCACATTCAATGCTGAGGTGCCTATGATAAGAGAAAGGCTGATTTTGGAAAATGACATTTCAGGATTCTAACACCTTAAGCAGTGCTCACCCACAGAACACCTTAGTCTGAGTCCAGTTCTCACATCTGGATGAGTTCTGGCTCTCACATCTGGAAATGTTTAGCACCTGGCTGTAGGCTGCTCTTTCCCACCCACAGGCCACTGACATCAACAGAGCATCCAAATCTACAGAAATACTTTTTTTTTCAGTCCTGTCCATTGTAGTTATACAATTAATTCTCATTCATCTGACAACATTTGGTGGTTGGCATGTTATATCAAAGGTATAGGGATTTTCTAAATTTACTTTAACTCAGTTACATAAATATGAACTACTAGAAAGTGTAAATATTTATTTAAATACACCAGTTTTGTGCTTGAAACTTATATTAACAGCTGGAGGAAAATCAGCCAAAAATACAATTAGAAGAAGACAAAATAAACTTTTATATTTAAATGTCCAGGTGTAAACAATGAAAAAATTGTTAGAGCAATTTTTCTGGTTTCTTATGCTGTGTTTTTCATAGCCTACTATGCTTGAATAGATCTCTTGTTCTTTCAAAGAAAGGGTCCTCTGAACCATGGACATAGGATCTCTTGGTAATTATTGTGTATTCTAAAGTATAACATGACCTTTAAGAACTGGTCTGAATAAATATCTGTGGAATTCTCAAATATATGCAGAAGTTTTTCTTAAATGAGAAATTTGGGTTCAATCACAGATGTCCCCTGTTTAAAACAATTAATAATGTAAAATATTAAAATATTTAAACTCAGAAAATAGAAGTTTGAATATATAATTCAAATAGGAAATCCAGACATCTGTGGTGCTGTGTTTTATGTACTTCAAATATTGTGAATAAAAAATTTACTTTTAATTATGCCTATGAAATTTTATGGTTCCAATTTCTGGGCAACAGGACAAATGTGAAAGATCTGCGCACAATCTTTTGGGATGTGGAATAGTGGACTAAGGTGCTGCCCACTTTCCTTTTTTATTTATAACTTTAAAGTTTATTTAGAAATTAATTAATTTTCTTCTGAATAATATTTTATTAGAGATCTATTGCACCATTATATATACATACATACACGATATATATTATACATACAGAATACATATTCTGTACAATATTTTGTGCTGAATGGAAGGAAGGAGATATGTGTCCCTGTTATGTAATTTCTCCAGAATGTTCATCCTTTACGGGAGCTAAAGAAATATTAATAAACAGTCAAGGTTTAAATGCCTGGTTAAAATGCTTTCTGAGTAAAAGTTTGGTGCTTTGTCTCTTGACTTATTCAATGTCACTTCATTAAGATTCTATGTGGGTAAACATGGTCTAAATTGGAATTTAAAAAAAATATTGGAAAATGAGCTCTGCCCATGAAGATCATTCTAGTCTACACAAAAAAAAAACACCTAAAAATCCATTTAATCCTAATTAGGCAACTTCTTGTAATATTAATTAATATGTTACTTAAAATGCAGTTAAAATAGCCAAAACACTGCATTATGCACTCAGTTGGAATAAAACAGAACCTTTTCATTTACTTCTTCCATTTGTTCTTATTCTTTCTAATGCTTTTTTACTCCAGAGGCTAAAGTCTCTTCAAGCCATCACCAATTTCAATTAATGTCATTACTGAAATATATGTTTAGTAAGAGGTGAAGAGAAGGTGTTTGCATTTAATTTAATTATTCTAGAACAGTGACAACTTCACCAAGAGTAATAGTACAAACCAAGGTAGATACATCTTTTTGACAAACTGCAGCAAAATAATTTATTTCTGGAACAGAAAGCTTAGTAAGCACAGGTAGCAAACAGAGTTTTATGTTTCTGTAGATAAACTAGAAATGAAAAACAAATATATTTTGTTTAAAAAAATACTTTTTTTTTCTCATATGCATTATTTTTGATCTTGAAAGTTCAGATCACTGAAAACTTTTCATTCACGTCTCTTTGGCCTAAGAAACAGCACAACTATGAAGACCTGAAAACATCTGGCCATCAGAGCAAGTGCACATGATTCCGAGTAGGCTTATGAACCTTGTTATTATGCCCTGGTCTTTACAGATATGTCTGTACTAGTAAATGAAATAATGCCTGTGGCTCTTCCCTCTACTGCCATTCAGCTGCCTATGAGGTTGTTGGCAGGTGCAAGTCTGCTCCGTGTCACATGAACTATTGCCAGGCATGACTGAGGACCCAAAGCAGACATGCATCATTTCCATGCAGTCATCCTGCTCTGAAGAATGAGGGCTAATAAACATCAATGAGCACTCCTCATGAGTCACAGCCCATGCCCAAGTGTACTCCCAGACACATTTAATTAGCCCCGGCACAGCTGGTGTAGTTAGTTCGGTAGTGTCCCATGTGTTACAGTCACCTGTTGGCTGCTCTGTAGCAATATCAGTGAAATCTGGCCTCTATTCAAAGAGTAAAAAGCAATAGACTGGCAGGTCAACCACAATTTTTCTGTCAGCAAAAGGGTTATGGTTTTTTGAATGACTACAATGATCTTTGCTCACTGGCAGGCACCTGTGGGGAAGCATGAGTTATTCCCTGGAAGGGAATTTCTCATTGACTATCTTGGTTTTCCTCATTGAAAGGACCGATAGTCTCAGGTTTACATAGACATACATATTGAAGTGACATGCCAAAGTAGTCTCAGAAAAAAAAGGAAGGCAAAATGTGAGTAATAGGTAAGGAATTTCAGTAACAAAATATGCAGAAAGTGTCAGATGTGGATTGCTTCTACAAAATATCTAGCATGACTTTTGCAAGGGTATGTTTAAGTCAGTGAATCCTGAGATACATGGCAGTAAAGACAGAAAATTTCACCTGTATTTTATTTATGGAGATTTCTGAAGAAATCACCAGAGTCAGTGCGATTATGTAAGAAACTCTTCATCAACACTTCTTTGCTTACCATCTTTTTGTGAAGTCTCCACCTTACCACAAAATAAGTCACTGTGACTTTGTTCTTAGGAATCAGCAGCACTTGATCATCAGTGAGGGGTGGTTTCTTGTCTCTGAAATTAAGAGGTCACATTTTCACATAACTAAAATACAGCTTTGCTTCCAGAGTACCAAGCTGTCTGTGTTTTGTCATAAGACACTTCTATTTCACATTGTTCCCTGTCATCCATACTCTCAGCTTCTTGCTATTGAAAAAGGAGGAAGACTTCTCGCTCCAGGACTTTTCATTCCCAGGGTCTGGTTTCTCTCAGCTTCACAAGTGTGCTCAAGTGTGTCTCAATATTGGAAACCTCAACCAAAGCCATTGATGATGAGGCATTTTCTTCTCAATGAGATGCTAAAAATAATAAGCCAAACACTAGCCATTTCTCCTCAACACACAAACAGAGAAACCTGAAGTGCTGCAAGAGGGTGTTCATAGAATCACAGAATCATAGAATCGATTGGGTTGAAAAAGACCTCCAAGATCATCGAGTCCAACCCTTGGTCCAACTCTAGTCCATTTACCAGATCATGGCACACAGTGCCACGTCCAGTCTGTGTTTAAAAATCTCTAGGGATGGTGAATCCACCCCCTCTCTGGGCAGCCCATTCCAATGCCTGATTACTCTCTCTGTAAAGAATTTTTTTCTGTTAAACAGTATTGAGGATAAAAAATTTTGTATAAATTTAATCAGTCCCCTAAGACTAGTAAAATACTTTTTGAAGCTGTAAGCCTTTTTAAAAGGATATAAACCATAATAGACTGTGTTTATATTGCATTTTCTTCATCTGTTGGGCAGGGTTGAGGTTTACGAGGACATTAAAGAATAATTCTGCATCATAAAAATGTTACAGTGTTTATTCCTTTAAATGATAAATATTTTATTATGGTTATCTTGAGAAAGTAGTAATTAAATCTAAAGGAAAATCACTGTATCTGTTAGAAGAAACTAATAAAACTTAAATGAAAAATAAGTTATAAACAAAAAATTATGCCATTTTTCTGATATTTTGTCCAAGCATTTTGGCTATATAGAGACTAGCCTAATACAACCTAAAAATTCACACACAGCCATTAGGTGCTATTCCCAGATAGAGTCTGATAAATATCTTTATTTGTTTTGGTCCAGTGATTCCAATGGCATATACAAAGCAATGCCCAATTAAAGATACATAATTTACTTTGAAACAACCAAAGTTACTTATCCTAAAAGCATAGAGTATCACTATCAGCCTTGAAAAGCTGTTCCTGTTATTTTTATGAGTCTTGGTTATATTTTTTTCTGTAGGCAAATCATAATGGGGAGTTTACTGTAAAAATCAGCACAGCATAATAATTTAGGTATTGAAGGTATCAGTCATATCATGGGATCAACTTAATTGTCAACACAAAATCTATTTAATTGTAAACAGCAAATCCTGCAAAAAGCAGAGGAAAATACTTTTATGTATTTTCCTGAATTACCCAACAGCAAAACAATAGATAAAAATGTCAAAATTCAACACTACAAACTGTAAAGTGAAATTCAACATCCCAGAGAAAAAGAAATCAAGCTACAAGGAAATGCAGAATTCTTAAAAAAAAAAATCAATTCCCAAATGCATGTGTCTTTCCTGATAAGGTAGCTGTAAATTCCTCAAGTAGGTCTCTGAATTCTGTAGGACTTTGACTCTATATATCCTCAGGCTCTAAAACTTTTGTTCACTTAAAAAATCCTGCTTGAAATTCTCCAGACTCGTTGCTTCTAGGCAAGTGAGCAAATGGAGATTTAATGAAGTGCTTTAAATAAATTTTAAGAAGACAGAAGTGTCACTTGGTGGATACCTACACACAGCATACAGAGATGTTCATTTTATTATTATCTTACTGCCTAAAATTTCCATGCCTTCATTTTCTCTGCCAGGTGGGACAACAAATAAATCTTTGGGGTTATATTACTGAGGAAGTCATAGGGATACTGGACAACTGGTTAGGGTACTTGTAGGCAGGGTACAGTCAGGGAGATGACAGAAACCAAATACAATTTTATATTGTTTATATCTATTCCTTGAGCTTGCCTCCAACTGACTGGTTTTTTCATTTGTTAAAGCACAGCTAAAGAACAAAACTGAGGCAGTCACACCACTTCCAATTCTGGCCAGACTTTATAACTGACTCAGGGACATGGTAAAGTGTGGTAGTCTGGGGCACCTCAGAAATACTTGTCTGTTCAAGGAATGGAACTGCTGTTAACTCCTGACTTCAGCCTCAGTCTCCACTGTGCTTCCTTGTCCTGGGTCTCCAGGCAATCAGTGGAAATTACAGCACTGAACAATGAATCTGGTGCAGTATGGAAAGAGAATTCACCCAACTCTATGCAGCTGCCAGAGGAAAGGGAAACTCATCTATAACTGACTCCCCTTAAGACTTTGCAATTGTGGAAGTTGCATGATCCTGTCAGTGAAACTGAGGGATCAGTTATGCCCTTTAGCATAGATTTCTTCTGCTTTTAATATCAGAATCGTTAATACAGAAAGCAAATGACCTTTAAACTTTTCAAATTTAATATGATGTTGCCCTCGCTTATCAAATAGAATTCTCTGTCAGGAAATGTTCCAAGGACACTTTTATGTCCTGAGGTAAATATTTTAGGGTGGTAGACATAGCCACAAAGCTGTACACTGTTGTTTTATTAATGGCTGCCAATCCAAACAAGTCTAAATTTTACATGAGTGAGCATTAACATAGAGAAAATAATGCACAGTGACATGAAAGCACCACCATGTAGACAACTTTCTCTTCTGAAAGTTTGGAAATGGCACTAGTAATTTGTGTACTGAGTACTGTAATGTTGTACAGTTATCCAGAAATGGGAAGGTTGTTAACACAAGGTATCTTCTTTTCAATTTGAATTCTCCCACTGATGTTTTCTTTAGCAGAAGTGCTCCTATATAAGCGCAGTGCAGAAAAATGTGCTCCATGTAAAAGGTAGGTTGATGTCCTTGCTTGCTTCCCTTTGGTTCTGGCTGTCCTGAATTACTAGTAAGTACAAAACCAATAGCTCCACCTGAGTTTGAAATGGAAAAGCTGCCTCTAAATTATCTATCATTTTTACATTTATAATCCACCCAATTTTACAGACTCTAGACCAATGTGATCTGAAAACAGAGCAGTCAAAGCCTCAAAAACATCTTCAGAACTTCTGAATCTGTGATATGGTGGTGAACTAGAGGAGAGAAAACCAAAGAGTAGGCAGATCTAGATAAAACAATCAACTCAAAAGGATGCTGTACTAAATTTTGTTTGCAAATTCTGAGAAATACAAACAAGGGCTCTTTTAGTATACCATAAATTTATTCCCAGCACAGCTGCAAGAGAATATCTAGGAACACTTATGGAAAAATCATACTAAATGGGAAATGATTTGTAAGGAATATAAATAGGACTATGAACAGATGCAGTATCCATCATGATGCACATATTTTTCAACCACATCAAGGACTCAGTCTGCATGTTTATCCAAAACTTGGCTGAATCCATTCCAAATCAAGTCCAACTTCACTGCAAGGCTTGGCTTCGAAATGTAGTTACCTCCAATGTGGACAATCAGTTTTGACAAAGATGAACTGATGGGAAAATGCCCAAGCACTAAGCCAGGATAAGGTTATAGAATAGGTCACACAAACTGGAGAGTTTTAGCAAGTTCTACCAAGTTTCAACAACAATGAATACTCTTGACATGGAAGTAGTACTGTTTCAGGTTTACCTCTGAATTAAATGAATTGATAATTCGGATGGTTTTTACCTATTGTTTCATGTTGCATTCTAATTTGGGCAGATATGCACACAATTTTGCTCCTTATTTGTATTCTGATCTATTTTGACCCTAGGGTTAAGCCATATGGCACTACCTAATATCTATAAAAGAATTACTATGAAAGTGTGTTTTCAGGTGATATATATGCAGATATTTTGCTTCAATACAGTTTAACAGAATCACAGAATTCTTATGGTTGGAAGGGAACTCTGGAGACCATCCAGTCCAACCCCCCTGCCAGAGCAGAGTCACCTAAAGCAGATGACACAGAACATGTCTGTCTGGGTTTTGAATGTCTCTAGAGAGGGATATTCCATTACCTCCCTGAGCAGCCTGTTCAGGTGCTCTGCAAACCTCAAGGTTCTGCTTCATGTTCAAGTGGATCTTCTTGTGGTTTAGTTTATGGCCATTGTTCCTCAACCTGTTGCTGAGCACCACTGAAAAGACTCTGGCACCAACCGCTTGGCACCTGCCTATAAGATACTTCATGTATTGTTGAGATCCCCTTTCAGTCCTCTCTCCTCTGGACTAAACAAGCCCAGCTTCTTCAGTCTCTCCTCATAACAGAGATGTTCCAGATCCTTCATCACCTTTGTATCTCTCCGCTGGACCCTCTCCAGTAGCTCCTTGTCTTTCTTGTACTGAGGAGCCCAGAACTGGACACAGTATTCCAGATGTGGCCTCGCTGGTTCCAAGTAGAGGGCCAGGATCACCTCCCTCCACCTGCTGGCCACACTCTTCCCAATGCACCCCAGGATAACATTGACCCTCCTGGCAGCAAGGGCACACTGCCAGCTCATGGTCAACTTGTCACCCACCAAGACTCTCAGGTCCTTCTCAGCAGAGCTGCTCTCTAGTAGGTCAGACCCCAACCTGCACTGGTACCTGGGTTTATTCTTTCCAGGTGCAGGGCCCTACCCTTGCCCTTATTTCTCCCTGCACAATTCTCCAGCCTATTAAGGTCCCACTGAATGACAGCACAGCCGCTACCCCCAGTTTCACATCATCAGCAAACTTGCTGAGGGCTAAATCTTCCAAATACTTTAAACATTGCTAGCTAGTATTGCTTTGTCCTTCTTAAAAGCAAGTACGGAAACAAGATTAAGAGTCACAAGTTTTTAAAGTAGAAGTACCTTTGTTCATAATATGCTCTACTTCCATAGAAAACACAGGGTGAGGAGCTCCATTTGGTAAATTCTGAGGCAAATCTGTAACTTCCGTATAAGGCACAGCTTCTTATTTAGAAGGCTTTTAATCTGTTTATTTGGGTTTGGTGTGTTTGTTTGTTTGTTTGTTTTTTAATTTGTCCTTGGATAAAATGGCTCCTGCTTCTGGATCTGAACTTTACATTCTGGAAAACTGACTTATTCTAGGCATAAAAGTCAGTAAACCAAATAGCAGAAGCCACTAATTTGAGCACTCAACCAGTGTCTGCCTGACAGCACTGCCAAGGTAAAAAATTCCATAGTGGTCACAGCTTCTTAATAATTGCTAAAATAAGCTGAAAATTTAATGCTTATTCCTGGTCTAGATTCATCCCCATTTTCCAATTTTCCCATAATTTAAAAAGAGATTTTTACCATTCCAGACTTTTGTTCATTTATACACTTAACTTGACTTCTTCCTTGTACAGGCCTAAGAACGAATTGAGTAGTGGGAAAGAAAACTTCATATGTTTGGTATGGAGGGAGAAATTCTTTCTAACAGAGTCATGGATATTGGCTAAGAGGTTAATAAATAACCTGTAAGCAATGTGGCAAGAGTTAGTGACTGGTGAGCTAATGAAATAGAACTGAAAACTGACCATGTCGACCACATTACTTGTCTGAGGGGGGATATGATTCTGTAATCTTCAAATAAGTCCTGCACAGATATACAATGATGAATTTAGCTGGTAAGTTCAAGCATATAGTAAATATATGGTAAGTTATACTCTGACTCCATAAGGCCAAAACCACAAGTTTTACTGTTGCAAGAACTACACCCAGAGAGCTTGTTAACTTTGTGGTTTTTGACTTCCAGGATTAATTTATGGCTTTCTTTTCTTGTAGAGAGGCATACTTTGGTAATGTAATGTTCTTCTGTATCTGAAGAGTCTCCTGATAGGTTTATAGAATTATGTGTCAAAGATTGTAATAATAGAAAATTGTACAAGAAATGTTTCATACTGAATTGATCTTTGTTTTGATTTAGATTCAGCAATCACGGAGGGAAAAATTCACAATTTCCCAGGTAAAACCAATAAATATGGAACAGTGGATTAAAAAGATGAAGAAAGTGCAGAAGAGTAAATATAAAAAATAAATCAAACATTCTTAAATAAATAGGGCATTCTTAAATAAAGTATTCTGGAAATATTTATGACTGCAGTATTAGAGGACATAAACTATGTCAGATCTCCAAAGGGAACTTTTGCTGTAGAGCAATTAAAATGCTTCCTTGATATTATTGTACCTTTAAATTATTCAGTCTACCAATCTGTTTTGTGAGTAGAAAAATCAAAGCTAACCTTAAAATAAGAATAAAATGAGCTATGTTTGAATTCTGAGGCAATGCAAGGCAAATGAAAACTGAAATGTTGCACAGGAGAACAAGGAATGAACAGTTTCTAGAGAACTACAGCAAAATCATGGAAAAATTAGCTAGGAGAGGTATCTTAAAGACCATTTTGCTGTTGCACTGTATGATCAACCTTGTAACTTGATAAAAAAAGAATAAATACTCATGTTGGAATTTGTTTTACCCCCAAAAGCAGTGCTAAACTATCCATACCACTGCAGAATTATGAGCTAATTTCTAAACTACTCCTTTAGTTTTATTCTATTGTTTAATCCTATTTTTTTAAATCACATGAACCAAGGAGCAGAGAATTTTCTTTCCTATCTGTTTACTATAATGTTGCACACATTTTGAAACTGTTAGCATGTTCAGCCATCAGTCTTTGTTTCTCTTAAGTGTTGCTTCCCTAATCTTTCACCATAAGCAATTTTTATAGCCATCTAATCATACCAAGTGCTTCCCAGCAGGTTACACCCTAATTTAGATGCTCCCATAACACTGAATGAGGCACTTTACCTGGTTCAATAAAAACACCTGACAAAATAGAGAATGAAATGCATGGGGTTTTAAAGATTTTAGATTTAAATGTAAAGATTTAAATTTAAAGATAAAAAGGGTAAAATGAATCAAACCAATTGTACACACACTAGTCCACTTAGGGCATCATTAGTCACCTTTATTAATAAAGGATTCATCTTCTAGCCCGAGGGTGACTAAATTCCAGAGTTTTAGAGTTAATTTAGAATTATTTGCTGGGAAGAAATTAAATATTTCCCAGAGAGTCTCAATATTTCTTTGATTGTACAGGGAGGGAAAAGTTACTTGATGGAAAGTAGGTCTCTATATTTAATCAGATAAAACCTAGCCTGAGTGCCCATTCATACACATATTTTTTAGTCTCTCATCTGGTCTCCAGAATTTCAGGAGGTTTCATTAGTCTCTATCTTCTAAAATTTAAACAAAAAATAAAAAAATAATTTAAAAAAATAACGGAGACATACTTTTGTTGGAAGTATGAACTCTACTCCCATCTATATTTTTCCTGAGGGAAATGAAATATAACTATTTTTCTGAGATAACTTTAAACAACAACTTTATTTAACAGTATTTCAAAATGCTGGTATTAATAATGCTTTACCCTTCCTATGAAAAAGATGTAAGAACACACATAATCCACAGTTTAATTTGATTTATTGTTTCAATGGCTTGCATGGGCAAGCCCTGGAAGAGATCTTTAATTACTTCCACTGATTAAATATCATCTGCTGTAAATAAATGCCTTTTTACTCAAATATATTAATGCTAAGACATACTTATAGAACTCTTTGCTTCCATCCAGCCCTATTTCCATTCCAGCATACCACAGAGTAAATATTGAAGGTAGTCATTAAGGAAAAGACCTGCCTGTATTTTTTACCAGGGTAGGTTGCTAAGCCAGAACATCCCAATTGAAAGTTAATGGCTTTGCTATATTTTTCAGCCATCTCTGCTCATTTTTCAATACCAAGGACATAAAAATTTCCTTAATGAAGAACAAATCTTATCATAGGTATTTTAATTTTACCTGCCAGCAGGAGTCCCACAGTGGCTGCTGCTCGGAACTGTGGTTTTCACTGTAACTGATACCTGTAACTGTGTTCATATGATATTCATAGTTTAAGTTCACCCTTCCTTGCTTCCTTCCTTTACCAATATATGTATGGATAGTATAATTCATGATATAAAGTACGATTTATGCAAGTAAAATACTTAAAGCCAGGATATGGGGCCAATCACCTTTGCTCTTCAAGTTACTACCGTCCATGGCAAAGTTTTGACCCCTGCCAACTACAAAACTCCTTAGCATTACATAAGGCCTAATTCATAAGGTAGCATGGATTCAGAATAATTCCCAGTACAGGAGGGAGAATAAAAGAATTTACTAGAATGGATAATATTTACACTGTAGCAGATGGCCTTGGTCCACAGAATGGTTGCCTGTTCATTTTATTTAGTACCAAAAAAGCAATAGGAAATGTCATCCTTTTAAAATACTGGTATTTCTAGGAGATGTGTGTTTAAAGTTAGTGTGGGTGTGTGTGTGGGTGTGTGTGTGGGTGTGTGTGTGTGTTTAGAACACTTTAGGGATTTTTACAAGAATTAGAGAAGAAATGTCTCAAGCAGCTGAAAGAAAAACTGCTTGCAATCCATATCAGTATTCTCAGATCAGATTTATAATGCAAAGCCAAAAGAAATTAAAGAGACAAACATTAAGGAAACAAAAGCAAAGAAATTTTCAATTGGTAAGGATGAATTTGTTTATACAGCAGAGTTGCATCCTTGTTGCTTCCTGAGCTTCCACTAATGAAAACATTAATGGTAATGGGCATAGCTCTTAGGGATATACCAAACAGGAACAAGTATGCCATATCTCTGCCAGATGTTGGGGCTGCAAGGGAAAACAGGCTGCAGGTCTTCATTGACTTTGTTTGATGAAAAGAATTGCTGAAGGGAGGTTAACAACAGGGTTGAAAAACTGTCCTTAAGCCAAAATATGCCAACAACTCTGTAATTCTTCACCAGAAATGCACTCTGCTTTTTAGTTCCAGAAAACAAATAACCTCTCCCCACTCATCAATTACAATTGAGTGTGATAATGTGTTTCTGGATGGCTCAAGCAAATAAACCTGTTGATCAGGGCTGACAGTGTAGTGGCTGTTTCCATACTGACACTGTGGTCTCCAAATATATAAAATGGGAGTGAAGCTGCTGGCTGGTAGTTAGAGTGCAACTCATTATGCAGCATCTCAATAGGTATGTTGTGCTTATATCTTTCAAATCAAACATGCCCTTAAACATACTATGAACACTGGTGCCATGATTCTAATTTGATGTAGGTCTGAAACAGTGTGCTAAGGCCCCCCTTATAATAAATCAAAGTAAAACTTGAAACACAGGAAGCTCAACCTGAATATGAGCAAAAGTTTCTTTACTATAAGGGTGATCAAGCACTGGAGCAGGATGCACAGAAAGTCTCCACAGTGGAGTCTCCTTCAAAAGCTGCCTGGATGCAATCCTGTGCAACCTTCTCTGGGGGAGTTTGCTTTAGGAGTTGGACTAAATGGTCTCCAGAAATCCCTTCCAAACATTATCATTCCGTGATTCTGTGATCTCAGTAAAAGAAAATTTGAAGTGGATGGAAATGACATAAGCATCATTTCCTATAGCATTTTGCTACCAGAAGTGTTATTTGAATTGCTTTATTCCCCATTCCTTCCAGGAATGTATCAAAAACTCAGTAATAGACATGAAGACCATGGACAGCAGAACAGTCAACGGGATCTTCTTTCCAGATTCTGTTTTGCAAGTATTATTTAATGCATTTGCCCCATACCTATGAAAAGCATTTTGTGTTTAATGCATTTTTCACATACCTGTGAAAAGAATTTTTTGTTTGTACTCAGTTCATCAAAGTGTTGCGTGCACTTACACAGCAGAAAAATGCACAAGATCTAGAGGGAGTGTGACTATATGCAATGAACCAGATTGCACAGGAACAGACGTGTCTGCAAACACATGTAAAGTCTGGAAAATTCAAGAAAATCGTTCACAATCCCAGTTAGAAGCAAAGCAAGCAAAGTCAGTTGATGTATTGCACAGAGACCTTAAACACGAGCATGTTTTCATTTCAGTACAAATATGTTACATGTATTTCTATAGAAATTATTTTATACACTCATCACCTGCGAGATAAAGTCTCCCATCCATAAGTACAGTAAACTCCTAAACTCCTAACCATATCAGTAAGAACTCTTAGGGAAAAGTTCAGCATATTTTAAAAAGTCATTACTGTGAGATTGCCTTGCTTGAATAGCATATCCTTTCGAGTGTGCATATTTACACATGCTAACCCTACCATTTTAAAATTATGTATGCAAAGTAAATATTCAGAAAACAAAATACCTGGATTATTATAAGGACAATGAGCAGTTCACAGTAGAAAATAGATGAGCATTAAAAAAGACCTGAAGTAATAAATCTTCCTTTAGTGAGAATTCATTGAATTAGGAGAGATTGGAATAATCTTTACAAAGGGAATATGGGAACTGATGCATGGAAATAATTCTCTCGTTTGCTTCACATTTTTAATTCAACCCACAGGGAAAGTTTTAAGAGGCTCAGGATAACCTTGATTTCATATAAAGTCATGTCAGTCAGTATCATGACTCCAGAGAGTCTGAAAAATGGTTTATTATATCAAATTTCCAGGTTGTGTCTTTGTTACAAAAACAAATTTTCAAAAAATATGCAACTGATTTGAATAATCATCTAGAGGGCAGATTGTATTTAAAGTACCTAAGAAAGAAAGTGAGCGAAAGTTTATTTTCTTCATATTTTCTTAATGAAAAATCCTGAGACACCTAAAGAGCTACATCCCTTCCTTTCTTGCTTCAGTTAGCTCATTTGATGAAAACAGGAAGCAATATATTCTTTTCTTTGAGAATGTGTTCCCCGTGGCGTCATTGATTTTTATATATCTTTGTTTATTCCCTTCAGAGAGATTCTGTGTTTTCCTCATGTTATATTCTAGAAGAAGAGATTTAGTAAGAGAGAATTCAGATGTTCAAGGTATTTCTAGAGCCTCTTCTATAACGTTTATCCTAACCTTTCATCAGTCAGGAGTACTTTTCAGCCTGTTGATATCAGATTTGATATGTTGTTCAAGATGTCACTTTTACTTTTACAGGTTTTGGTTCATTTATTTGAAAGTGAAGCAGAGCACAACCAAGTGCAGCGAGAATTCTCTGCATTTCTATACCTTCTGCATTCAAGTGTGGCTTTGTACTGAGAAGGGCTTTTTGGTATATAGATGAATATCAGGGCATGTAACTACAGGAACCATCCTTCTATTTTCAGGACTGAGGGCTGTAGAAAATTTTCATTACCACCACTACTATATACTGAGGCACTGCCATTCTGGAAAACCCTCTGGGTTGGCTGCATGCCTGCAGGGGGACTCAAGATCATCTCAGAAACCCAGGTAACTCACAGAAAAGATGGAACAAGCTGTAGTAGGAAATACCCCTCAACTTGCACAAGCCAAACAGCTTCATCAATTATTTTGGAGGCAAAAGTTCCCCTCCACTGCATCCACACAAATTAGCAAATGATGTCATATTATAACAAAACAGGACAAGGCAGGTAATTTCTGCCTGGTCATAACAAAGTTATAGTTTCCGCCTACACCTTTCCCACTACACTCCTCATATCAGAATGGGTTCTGTCTCTCACTAGTCTGACAGTAAGTCTTTTAACTTGCAACTTAAAGTTTTCTTTGGCTAGCAATCCATGCTCCCTTTTTTATTAAGTTTATAGGAATTTTTTTTTAGCCTTGGAGTTTTTCCCTTTTAAATTGATTATGAACAGTAAGCATTTGTTGTCTTATTGTTATTTTGCTAACTATACAAGCTATGATAAAGAAATTCTATCCCTTGTCATCTTAATAGACATTGTTTACTCCTTCCTATCAGCTTGATTTAAAAAAACTCCAATATAAAAGACCACAGGTTAAAAAAAAAAAAAAGATAATACCAGAATTACACACATTTTTATGATAGAGACTGACTGATGCGCTCTCCAAAACAGATTTGCTGTTTTAAATAAAAATAATTTACAAATTTGTGTTGACTACTCAGTATTATATACAACACTATTGTGGGATATAATGGAAAAACACTTTTCTGTTTTCAGCTGATGGTACATTTATTTCTACTTCATATTCTTGAAGGAAATAAAAGGCACAATACATTCATAAGTATTTTTATATGAACAATGAAGTTCAAAATTTGCAAAGATGTTAAGATGTTCAAGAGATTTTCTTAATGCACATTTCCTGCTGACCAGATCAGGCCGCAAAAAGACAGGAAGGGTTTAACAAAAAATGTAAGATATTTTCTTTTGAATAGGAAAATGGAATATCTACTCAATCACTTGGCACACTAAATGTCAGTTTCTTATCACTTTATCATGACAATCCCTAAGATTCAGCATGGACTCTGGTAATAACCTCATTTTGCTTTAAGGAAAAATAAAACTGCATTGAGATTTTTACAGTAAATCTCATTGCAGCCCTTTGACTTGGCATTTATTTCTTATCCTTGCATTGATTTAGTATTTCTACCTTCATAATATTTCTTTTTTCCTAATACTTGCCTATCTCCCATTTTAGAACAATTTATATTAGTGGCTTCCTTTATTGCCGTTGCTTTTTCATTGCACATATAATATTGTCACAGTTGCAGCATTGTATTTAAGGATCTGTCAGGATTTTTGTGCTACAACCCTATTTTCTTGGATTTATACTTTAAAAAAAGATCCTTTGGGGGAGATGAAATGTTACTGCAATTTTTCAGGTAACTAAATGGCTATTTATTTTTATCCTTCTTTTAATTATGTTTTTTAAATACTAAGAAGAGTATGTCAATTAAGTAAATAATGATGCACATATTTGAACTTGTTTCTATGAATAACTAGTTTTTTGATCTTATCTTGGCTTTGTGATTCTTTTTCATACTAAATAGCAGAATTTATTTCCTCTGATTTCTCTGAGTCTTCATGTAAAAGAAAAGTTATTCTAAGTGCTTGGCACTCTAGAATTAATGGCAAAAATAAGTATAAAAACACACCATTTTAAGGTTAATGGACAATAACATTTATAATTGTATATTAAGTAATATATGCTGATATTCCAAGTGAAGAAAACCTACATTTAAACCAGAAGGTTTTTTTAATAAATGAAGACTGTATTACATGGTTAAAGGACTGAACAGAAAACAAAATAGAAGAAACATGTATGGGTTATACAATAAATTTCTAAGCTCCTGAAAAGGTCTCTGTACTTGAAAAACTGCGTTTCATTAATCACAAAAGGGTCTTAACCTAGAAAGAATTTGACCTATGCCTGAAATATCTGTGCCTCTTTGCTTTTTTGCCATTTTGTATAGTGTCAACAAATTCTCATAGGCCTAATATTGAGGCATGAATATTGCAAGACAGAATCAAGGATTGCTCGCACAGTAAAAGAAATGGTTTGTGATTCATTTGCTATAAAACTGGCATAATTTGAATATTAGTGATTTAAAACCATAAAGAAAAATCACCAACTGCTTTTGCACTTTTTTAAATCATAAATTTCAGGATCAAAACCCAACAAACAATGCATGACAGAATGAATTGGATTCCTTCATAGATGAATCAAAATCTAGGATGTCAATAGAAAGGGTTTTTTCCAGAGTTAATATAATTATTTAATTGCAATGTCCTCACCTTCACTAGTACTGGGTAACCATTAGAAAGATACAGATGGAGAACAAGGAATGAAATGCAGCACTGTCACATCATTTGAACACAATTTCAAAAAAATCCTCTGTTTCACTGTATACTTATTCCCTAAGTTAAACAAACTGTGCCTTTGGTATTGACCTAGCATGCATGAAACTAATACAATTAACAACTGAATAATATTGTTTAATTAAGGATAATAAATATATGTCAATATTTGGAATGGGGAGTGTTAAGAGAAATATTTATTACAAAGATATAGAGAAAACATGCATATAAGTACACAATTAATAATAGGTAGTCTTTTTGTAAAAGTAAATTATCATCAACATTAAATAAAATACTATTAATACAACATTTCCTTCCACTTTCTCTAAAATATAATGCCTCACCTTTGCCTTTTGTGGTTTTTTTATCTACAGAAAGTCTGATTTGTCTGAGTTTTGTGTAACTGAAATCCATGTGTTTGTTTCTTTACATGATTTTTCCATAGTTCTTTCACAATTATGCAATCTTTTCTTTATATATATATATATATATATATATATATATATATATATATATATATATATATGCATGTATGTGTGTATGTGTGTATTCATGTATGTATGTATAATATAAGCATGCCTGAGAGTGTCTCATTGCAAATTAGCTTCTGCAAAGATCCCTTCTTAAAACATTTTTTGTGGCACACATTATTGCAAAATAACTTTCATTCTAAATTAAGGGGAAAATAACATTTTCTTTCCCAAAATAATATTTCATATCACATCATGAAGTAGCTCATCTCTTTTCCTGTTTCTTCTTTATATATTTATACCATAATTATACAAAAAATATTTTCCTCACTTTAGTGCTCTTTGCTTTCACTAGACTTTGAGGTGATTACAAAGTAAAGATTTGCTTAGTCTGGTCAGTAATTGTTCCTGGCTTCCAAAGTTACCCTGGAATTTACTTTTACTGATTTTAAAAAGTTTATACACAACTAAGTGAAGACTACCTCAGTATCACTGATCAAAACAATTTTAATGACACCAATACATATAGAATCATAGAATTGATTGGGTTGGAAAAGACCCCCGAGATCATCAAGTCCAACCCTTGGTCCAACTCCAGTCCCTTTACCAGATCAGGGCACTCAGTGCCACGGCCAAGCTCAGGTTAAAAACCTCCAGGGATGGGGAATCCACCCCTTCTCTGGGCAGCCCATTCCAATGCCTTAGCACTCTCTCTGCAAAGAAGTTTCTTCTGATCTCCAACTTCAATTT
>JAJPCS010000021.1:172753-196898 GCA_021164005.1 Willisornis vidua nigrigula | reverse complement strand
TGAATGGGATATTGATTCAAATGGACAGAGTGGGAAATTTCAGCCTTCCAGCCCTCTGTATGCTGTCTGTGATTGTGATATTAATTTTTTTTTAAAATGAGCAACACCGCTCTTTAAGTCTTCTCACCATAAAATTCCTAAAACAACTGTAGATTTTTTTTCTATCTTCTAAAATTTCCTAAGGGAGTTTGTAACTACCATAGTAAGCATTCATCAACAGCTTGATATTGTATTTAATGACTGACTTTATTAAGTCCCTTTGCCTGGATCCGCTGACAGTTGGACTGCCTCCATACTGCTGAATTAAATAAAGCCAATGCAGGGACTTAGGTATTTCCCCAAATGTGCTCGATTTTTTATGTGGTTCCTGACATGATATTGGCCAGTGCCAGTGCGTACTCACTCAGGAATTAGTAAAAATCAAGAAATGTTCCTGACATCCAATTTGGATGCAACCAGATGATTTGGAAGGCTTATGGATGCAAAGCTGTGGTCTGCCAGCTGTCCTCAAAGCCAGACAATGGTCCATTGCACATTTTAATAATATTTTCATGAACAACCAAATTGGAAATAATTAGTCTCATCATAACTTTGGGGGGTTTTGTATGAGATCTAGAACTGACAGCTTTCCATTTCAAACATTTTAAGTCCCATCTTGGTACATGGTAGAGGTAACTCATGGGTTCTTCAAGGACTGTAGCCAAAAAGATTTTTTTCTTTTCAAGTTTTATGCACAGAAAGATAACGGCTAGAGACAGACAGGGTTTGTGGACTAGTATAGAGAAAAGGGATGGGAGGCAGTAAGAGTACTGTGCCTTACACATATTGCATTATAGGTGAACAGAGGCAACGTAGAGTACTGGGCTCTTCATCAGTGCAATCAGGATATGGTCTCACTGCAGATCTTCTTGAACAGCCTGAAAGAACCATATAAACATGGCCATCAAGTATAATAAACTTCATTGTTATTACTACAGTTTCTGAAAAATATTGTGAGAACTCAAAAGTTACAGCAAAAAATATGTATTTCAGAGTTAGGTAATCCATTCACTGTTTCACAGCAGAGACTGTTTTCACATCCTTAAGCTGCATGTATGAGTGAGCAATTACACTGGAGATAATTGTAAACATATTTTGGCTGGGAGTATGAGCTACCTTTTAATCCTAATTAAGAGAAAATAACAATCTAAAAAATACTTTCACTATATTCTAATTTATTAAAGAAAAGTGACTTTAAAAAGAAGTAATTATAATTCAAAGTATCAACAGTTATGATTACATATTGCCAGACTACATCCTGTGTCAAAGTGGCATTTTTAGGTATGCAATGTTTTGATTAAATTGAAATAGTTTTTCTTTTTTCTGACTAGACAAGAGTGACAGATAACTCATGATGAGTTTTCTAAATATATATTTAATAGCCAGTAGAGCAGTGTGCATGGAATAATAATTCATGTTAGATCACGCAGAACTGATGTGTGAAGTTTATCCCTGACAGTGCCGCTGAAGCCTGTGGCATTACATCCAGATTTGATATAGCCTTTAATGTCTTAGTCTGAGTAACTTATTAGCACACTCCAATTTCATCCTTGTTTATATGGTTATTTACTGAGATTGCAGTAACTAGGGCTGACAAAAAGCTGTACATGTTGTGGAGTGGAACAACTTAACCAATTGTGAAAATGTGAAAATTTGATTATTAAAAATGTGAAAGTTTGATAGTGAATTTTTTAATGAATAGTCATTTAATCAGACCAACTTTTTACACAGCTGCCTCAATTGGAGTAATATAATACCATAAAGAGAAAAGAATCGCAGTATATAGGAGCACCCTGGTGTATTGGCCTCAACAGGCAGAGAGAAGGCAGAGACTCCCAAGGGCAAATTCTAGCTGTAGATTTCTAGTTCTGTCAGCACTGGGACTGAGAATGACTGGGGGTTTGGGTCTGCATTGGCAAAAACTGAGTAGAGGGGAGAAATCCTCTGCCTCAGAGTGACAGGATCTCTGTGACCTTCTTGCTACAACCATCCGGGATGGAGGGGCTGGCTGCTTTCATCAGAGGAAGCATAAGCTCCACTCTTCTTAGGCTCTTGGTTTGTCAGACACTTTCTGCAACATTATTGGGTTAACTCTTTCTCAGTGTTAGGATATTTTGGAAAGCACAGATTTTAAAGGATCACTATGATTAGAGTAGCCTATAGCCTGTTAGACTGAAATAAAATCACAGTTTGTCGCCTGGAACTGGTATTCTTTCCATAGCTGCATGTCTACTTACTCAAGATAGATGCTAGTCATAAACTCATGTGCTCTACATGTAGTGGCACCTTCATCACTTTGCTAACTGTGGTACTAACAGAGGTGATGATACAGTGAAATGAGCCTTGACTAACAGGTTGAACAACACGTCAAATCTCAATCAAGTGCATTTTTATTTCTATCATGCCTCCTGTGCCTAACTTAGATGTACTACAGTCACTGTCAGGCTTTGGTTCCAAAGCATGAACCTGTAACTCACTTTAAGTAACAACTTTTCAAACATAACCAGCAAACTTTTTGTAACTCCATAATGCAAAATACATAGGGGAAGGATGAGCTTGTTAGTTTTTTTCCAGAACAGTCAACATATCTAATATTTTCAAGTTACCTTTTCAACACCAGTTTTTCTGACAGTTTGTATTGAGCTTTTTTATATAAACCAGTAAAATGTGGTACACACACACACACAGAGACAAATATTGAGAATAACAGCACCTAAACTGCAACATAGTTGGCAAAGGGTTCCACACATTTATATGTCAGAATGTCTACAGAATCCAAATTCAAAGTTGCTAATGACAGACAGCATCACCTGATTTTGATTTGAAATAAGTCCCTAGAATCAAAAACCAGACAATACCTGTCCAAGTTACTGAATATATGAGTCTAAATCCATAAATTTTCAGAATCATGAGCATATATAAGAAGCCATCAGATCCCAACACATTATATTACAGAGGAAAGCAATAGTCCTGCACTATTCATCAGTAAAGGAACTTTTAGTTGTGTCCCAAGATGGTTCTAACCATGATGTTTGAAATGGCTTCTGAAAATAATCTTAAAAATTCACGAAAAAAGCTCAGGACCAAGGTACCATATGGTTCTTATTTCCTATTAGTTATCTGAAATATAAAATCACTCCATATATTTTTTGTCTTTTCTAAAACTACTCTTAAATATAGAACAATGAATAGAAATTTTGGTTTGAAAGATATTATGTATACAAATTTGGACAAGGGTTGTTGTGTTTTGAATTGTGTTAATCTGTTTAAAACCCAAAAAATATCCCAAATACTTTTTCTTTGATTTATAAGATCACTCCAGATTAGTAAAGGCAAACCCAGCAATTTAATCTCATATTACCCTGCATAACAAGGTCTTATCTATTGCTGACTTTATGGATGTAATTTGAAAGAAAGAATTTCATTAACATTAAGGCTCCCTGAACTCATAAAGAAATGCATTAATGTTTGATAAATATTCAACTTTTTCTCAGTAACTTATGTTGTTCTCTTGTTGATTACTAACCATCTGAATATAAAAAGCATAGAAAGGAAACTGGAGAAACCTACTGTGAAATAATTGTAATTTATTATTTAAAAAAACCACACGTTTCATTTTTTAGCTACTTAAAAATATTTTTAAGCAACTATATCTTAAATAAATAGGGTTTACCAAAAGTTTAATAGTCTTGACAAAATAATACATATAACTCTTCTCCAAGAATGCTATTAGAATTTAAAAGTGATTATATAGTCAGTAAATTCCAGAATAAAAATTGCCTGAGGAAATCAGAAGCACTTCCCCTGTGCATTTTCATTATGTCACAACTACCTGACAAAGTATTTTTCTTACAGGGCTGACTTTTTCTCTGGTGCACAGGGAGGATAAGCAGCAGGGATCCTCTTTTGCTCTTATTAGATAATGAGTGATACATTCTTTCTTATATCATAGTTCTCCCTGAAGACATCCTTCATAAACTTACTAGTGGCATTTGTCATCCTTGTGATCTTATGCTCACAAGTATGAAAATGTTTGTCATCTTAGACCTTTTGTGAAGGGATAAATTTATATTTATAACTTCATTTTGTGAATGAATATCAGAACTGCAGATTAACAACCTGCTCTGTTCATAGTGCTGAAGAGATGGATATTTTTCAGGATTTTGGGTGTTCCCTTTTTACATCCTCCCTCCAAGATATTTCCATTGTATATTTTAAGCTGAAGGGGTGAATGTGGTGTATTTTTGCAATTCAGGTATCAGGGAGTGGTATGACACCTTCCGAGAAAATGATCAGCTCTGCTCTAGTGAAGGTGTTACATACTTGTTTTAAGTCAGCTCAGGAACTGAACTCAGTAAGGGAATTCAAATGGTATAATACAACAAGCTTTATTTTGTTGTCATTCCTTCCTCATGCACATTTACGTTCTAAAACTACTGATGCAGGACTGCCCAGGAATAGCCTCCTTGATGGCATAACTGGGTTGTTCCCAAAACAGACCTGCAGATGAAGTTAATGATGTCTATAGGCTTTGAGTGCTGTTATTTCATATGTGTCAAAGGAGAGATGAAATAAGACTATATTTGAAAAAATTACATCTAATTCCTTTTCAATTAGGAATTTGGGGTCATTTTCTGTCTGCAATGGGGAACATGGTCATGTAGATACAATCTTCTCTTTCTATTCTTATCCTGGTTTCAAAAAGCTGGGATAGAGTTGTTTTTCTTCCTAGTGGCTGATACAATGTTGTGTTTCAGATTCAGAGTGAGAATAGTGTTAATTACACACTGATGTTTTGGTTGTTGCTAAGTAGTGCTTACCCCGAGTTAAGAACTTGCCAGTGTCTCAGTGTCTGCAAGTGAGGAGCTACACAAGAACCTGGGAGGGAGCATAGCCAGGACAGGTGACCTAAACTGGCCAAAGGGATATTCCAACACCGTAGAATATCATCCTGGGGATGCATCACAATTCCAAAACAACAAGAGGTTTTGATTCTCAAAGGAATGAGGAGGGAGGTCAGCAGATCTCCCACCTTGGACTTCTGAAGGGCAAACTCTGGCCTTTTTATGAGATTCATTGAAAGAGTTCCTTAGGAGGCAGTTCTGAAGGGAAAAGGAGTTCAGAAAAGCTGGACATTACTCAAGATGAAAATATTCAATATGGAGGAGCAGACTATCCACATGTGCTGAAAGGTGCACTGGCAGGGAAGAAAATTAGCCTGGCTGAACTGAGAGCTTTATCTGGAACTCAGGGGAAAAGGGAGAGTTTATGACACTTGGAAGAGGAGGCAGGCAACTCAAGTGTCTATAAGGATGCCTTGAGGTTATGAAGAGAGAGAATCAGAAGGAGCAAAGCTCAATTAGGAATTTAATCTGGCTACTGAAATGGAATTCTATAATACATCAGCAATAAAAGGAGGGCCAAGGAGAATCTCCATGTTTTATATGATATTTTGGGAGATATAGTGACAAAGGCTGAGGAAAAGACTGAGGTACTTACTGCCTTCTTTGCCTCAGTCTTTAAAACAATACCAGTTGTTCTCCAGGTACCCAGTTCCCTGAGCTGAGAGACAGGGGCAGGGAGCAGAATGAAGCCACTATAATCCAAGGGGGAATGGTCAGTGACCTCCTGCAAAAGTTTGGAAATTCATGGGCTGAGATAAAGACAGTTTAACAGGTACAGCAAAAGCTGTGCACAAGAAGAGCAAAACCAGGAATTCATTGACCACTTCCAGTGGCCAGGTAGAAGAGTGACTCGGAATCTGGGGCTGTTTTTGAAGACAGGAAACTCACAGTTATTTCGTCAATGATTGAGACCAATTTACACCTCAGATTATTGATTGAAAAAATCCTCTGTTAATCTGACTTTCCTCTACAATTTCCAAGAACTGTTCCACAACTCCGAAGTGACCACAGACTACGTGGTATTAGCGGTGAAGATGAAGGCAAGAAAGAAGAGGAGATCATGGATGAGATATGAGCCAGCACAGAAAACCTGACCTTAGTTTCATGGACTGCTAGAGCCAGCATATCTTAATTTCTAAGGAAAAGAGCCCAGACAAAGTCTACATGTGAAAATCAGAGTCAGGATCCCCAGACTAAAAGCTACAGTAATTTTGCTTAAATCTAGATGCTTGGAAACCGATGGATCTCATGTCTTTTTTTATGGATGAATTTTGGGTGAGCCTGACACCTGCACATGACTCCAGTGTAACCAAGGATCAGGGTCTCCTGCACCCATTGGTTCCTGGGGAGACCTTGGCATTCCAGAGCTGCCACTGCCTCAAGCAGGGGAGATCTTGGCCTGTGCTCTGCACAGCCACATTTGTGCTGCAGGGGAGAACACCTGGCCTTTGCTAAAGAATTGCAGTTTCTGTGTTTGCTTTGAGGCCAGCTGTCTCTGTTTAAACTTATGGAAAATAATGCAGTGTTGGAAATATTCTTGGGGAGAGGATTATCTGATTTGAACTGATGGAGCCCTGGCTAATTTTCTATATTGGAAGACTATATTCTTGTAGCTTGCCGAATTTAGTAATGATCCCAGTGCATGTTTTAATTTATTCTTCTCAAAGGTTTTTAAACATTTCCTAAGTGACATGAAAATGAAAACAAATTATATATGAATGAGTGTTCAACTCTTTTTGGACTTCCAGACACTGCCACTGCAAAAAGCCTGTATTGCTCTCTGCCGCAATCTCAGGATACACAAGGAAGTATCATTTCTGCTCAGAGCTCCCTGATGTACTAGTGGCTTTTGGAACTGTGCCTTTTTGGTTTTCATGGATTAAAGAAGTGAATTTGATGAGTTCTGTGCTAGAGCTGCACCACTGTGAGTTTGGCCTGAAATAATAACTCCCACAGTGGGGCCACTGGCTGCCTGTACTACATTGAGTCTGGTCTGTGCGGCTGCTGGTTGTGCTGTGCTGCTCCTGCTCATACAGGCTGCCTTGCTGACTGTTTCCTGTCTGTCCGATGTGCCTGCTGTATGCTGGACCAAAACACTGCAACACCTTTGTCTTTGCCAGCTGGAGGACTAAAGAAAACACAGAACCAGTGAATAAAGGAGAAGCTGTCAGTTTTTGTGATTTAATGACAGGATCCACACTCATATGTATCGTGAGATAGTCTGAAAAGAGTGACTCATTAAATTAAATGTCCTTTGTTGGAAGGTTGTAGTTTCCAGGTTTTCCCCCATGTCATCATGCACATACAGAGTTTAATTAGGGAAACAGAAGTTCAGTCATAATGAAAAGCAGCGTATGCCTTTTAGCCTATGTTCACGGACATTGCTGTACATACCTGAAGCTGGCTGCAATTCATATGTTCATGTAGAAATTTAAAAGCCTAAATATTGGATACCATTATATTTTCCTTTGTAAGATAATTTTTCAATATGTAACAGTATTTTAAGCCAGGAAGTGCATTTTTCATCATAGCAATCAGTACTCTTTTAGAATGCAGTATTAATTGCCTGTAAGACAGGAGAGTCACTCTGTTTAAAATGCTCAATGCACTTAACTTCCAAGCAAATTTTGCTAAGCTAGAGGACTGTAGAAGGTTTTAACTGAATTTATTATAAACAAAATTCATCTTCCCCAAAACCAGTTTCTTTATACCACAAACACCCAAATGTAAATTTCCTTATCTATTATGTGGGCATTTGATATAAAATGGTCATTAATCACATTAGACTAGATACAGTTGCTAAATCTAATTAATTTGCCACCCACAAAAACTTTAATGTGATAAAATGTGGGAACAT
This sequence comes from Willisornis vidua nigrigula, assembly GCA_021164005.1. Lineage (NCBI taxonomy): Eukaryota > Metazoa > Chordata > Aves > Passeriformes > Thamnophilidae > Willisornis > Willisornis vidua. The sequence goes on along the minus strand of JAJPCS010000021.1, from coordinate 189,098 downwards.
CACCTGTCAAAAATAGCTGCCTCTAGTCCTGGGAGGTCACGGTTAATTGGAACTTGAAGTTGCAAAACACATTGTTGTATATACATATTGCAAGCCACACGTGATAGCATTTAAAAACACAATAACATGGGGATTTTTTTCCCTTTTCTTCTCTTTTAGTACACATACATGTGGGGTGGAAGATTTAGAGGAATCCTTCTTGTGGGGCATAAATACCTTCTTATGAGACATAAATACTTCTAGATTATGTCTCTCCAAATATTTCTGAAGTAATCTTTTTCAATTACAAGTAAGGTACTATATTTTTATGGTCTTCTATATGCATCTTATGCTGCATTTGTGTCAGTAACTTACTTTTTTTCCCTGGAAACACATGAAGCACATGTGCATGAACAAGTTACCAAGACAAGAACCCTGGTCCTTGCCTTCTCTTCTTCAAGGTGAACAAGACAAGTGACCTCAGCTGCTCCTCATAAGCCTTATACTTGAGATCTTCCACCATTGTGGTCTCTCTCCTCTGAACATGTTCTAAGAATCTGAAGTAACTAAGACAGTGAGATGCTCCAGTCTGCACAAAATATTTAAGGTGGGTCAGCCCCAGTGCAGAGCAGAGAGAGACAATCATCTCCCTCAACCAGCTGGTGATGCTGTGCCTGATGCACCCCTAGACCTTGCTGGTCCTCCTCACTGCCAGGGCACACTGTTGCATCTATCAATCATTCACAAACTTCAAGATGGACCAGACCCTGAGCAGAAGACCCAAGAACTAGATCAGATGTTCCAAGGTCCAGACAGGGGAAGAGGAGGCTTCATTGTCTTTGGTTACATTTTATGTGAGTTCTGTGTGCGGGTCCTTTTGAAGGCAGTGCCTCATCTGTGTCAGTCTCTGTGACCAGTGTCTGTGTCCCATATGTGTCTGTGTGTCCATCTCTCTGAAGTAGGTTCTTGGTAAATAGAAAAGCAACAGTTGCAGTCCTCGGCCTGGGCAGAGATACAAGGTCCCAAAGGCACTGGCTGGGCTCTGGCAGAAAGGTAAGAGAAGTAAAATGCATTACTTGAGATCAGATCACAGGTAAAACTTGCTCAAACAAACTCATGTATTTCTTAATGATGTCAGCTGTTCTGGGCATTCACCCCAAGCTGTAGTATTTTAAGGCTCATTCTTCAAGCTTTGGCTTCGCTGACTTTGTGGGAATATTGTCTCAGTGAAACAAGCAGCAAGGTCAGCCTCCCTCTGATAAGCAGATTGTTTAAACAGTATTGACTACATCTAACCTCCCAGCATTATCATTTGCTAAATTGTCTCATATTCTGGTAACTTTCTGTTGTAGTTTGGGATTATTATGTAAATTCTCTCCCCTGCCACTAACTGCCCATGCCAGCAGTTAACAAAAAGAAGTAGGTAACTGCTGATCAGGTGGGGGCAGGTTGTCTCTTTTGGTTTTGGGGACATTTTTCCATTCTTAGCTTGATGGAACTTGGGAGCGGTGTGTGTGCTGCTGAGGAGGGAAGCTGTTCTTTTCTCTCCTGCTCCTGCTGCTGGCTACTCTGCTGGGGCTTCTTGCAGAGACGCTGCTTTTCTCCTCGCCACAGTTCTCCTGGTTCCTGCATCTGGGGTCCTGACCTCTGCTCCAGTCTCACCACCACCTGCACCGTCACGGCCTGCCTGCCCTGGCTGGGGCAGTGACCCAGGAGAGAGAAGTTTGCAGCTGCTTCTCCAGGACACGTGGCGGTTCCCCACTTTCAGCTTCCTTTTCTTCATTTGGGACAAGAGACACAGAGTTCACCTGGGAACTCACCCTGCTGCCAGCCGGGCTGTGACACTGATGCTGCCATAAGTATAACTCTTCTCCCGAAGGAAACTTGTTGTTGTGAGGAGTTGTTGTTGTGGGGGTTGTTGTTTTGTTTGGTTTTCCTCTGTGGTGTTGGGGAAGTGGTTTGCTCTGGTCTGTTTATAGTTATACCTATACCTACATCTACATATATATATATATATATATATATATATATATATATATATATATATATCAGTTAAGAACAGTTATCCTTCTGGTATTAAAATTCCTTTTCTTAAATTTGATAAAGAGTGGCGTGATTACTGTGGAGAAGGCCCCCCTCCCCCGCTTGTGGGTAAACATTTTGGTTTTTCCCCTCAAACCAAGACACTTTCACAAAAAATTCTACAGAGTAATTAGAAATTCTAAGTCAGTAAATTATAATCATCATAAATCATGAAGACTACTTAATTAATTCCCATTGACTATAAGTCTAAAATTACATACATGATCCTTCCACAAGGTATCATATTGTCTTGAAAATGGTGTTTACTTTTTGACTTAATGACCTACTGACACTTACTACAGTACAAGGTGTCAGTTTGTTTCATTTAGCAGCAAAAAGAAAAGATTTTTTTTCTTTGGCTTGCACAGTTTTCCTCTAGCACAAAGAACCAAGAAATAAGAGAAGAAATACGTATTGCTTTTGAAGTCACAGCTCTGTACTTTAGGAGAATTTTACAATTTAAACATATCAGTATAGCAACTGAGATGGAGGCTAACTACCTCTGGGAAATTCTTTCATTGCTGCAGGTATTATAGGTTAATTATAACCCAACAGTCCAGTCTTAACTACCAGTGAAGTGTGTTTAAACAATAAAAGCTATTGCGTTTTTCCTAGTCAATACTAATATCCTGACAACTCACTTGAGTGGGTTTCAGCTGAGTAAGATTGTTATTTTCTCCTTTTAACTCTAGATTCTGTTATGAAAGATCCCACTTTATGAGTAATAGTAATCATGGAACTATTTGGATAATCCGAGGACCTCTTTGTATAAAAAAGTATTTCAAACAAGCTTATCTGAAAATTTGCTTAAAAAAATAACAAACAAAACATTAGAAATTACAAAAGTTTCCCTAAAATTTCACTACAAGCCTTCCAGGAAGTCACGTAAGATTATTTGTGAAAGGTTCTGGAGATGTTTGTCTGTGCTTGCCCTGTTTTTAACACTCCCTCGGCTCTCTGTCAAGTGCAAATTCTTTGAGGATGTTTTCAGGTTAATTTCAGCATCTCTTATTTGAAAAAGATTGCATTAAATAAACACAGAGTTGCAGTACCCTTACTATTTGTCACTCAACAGAAACTAAGGGGAACTCATGTCAGTTCCAGTTCCAGAGGATTTGATATTCACCCAAAAAATAAGTCACAAAATTTCCCTAATCATAAGTTTAAAATTTATTTTTACTTCTAATGTAATGCTTGTCTCTCCAGAGTTGCAAATGATCCAAAGTGAAAGAGGCTGGGTTTGTGGCCTTGCTGTATATCACTGTGTGGGTCAAAAGCAGCCTGCTTGGAACAGCTTACATTGTACAACAAATTTTCCCACCTTGTTTAACCATTGCAGGATTCGCAGTCTGCACCACAGTTTTCATCACTCCTCCCAAAGACAGTGGAACATTCATTTCCACTGCACTATAAAACCTGGTTGTAATAACACCAAGGTCGTGAGTTCAATCCCCTGTATGGGCCATTGACTTAAGAGCTGGACTTGATGATCCTTGTGGGTCCCTTCCAACTCAGAATAGTCTGTGATTCTGTGAAAAAAAATTAAACATGTAGGCTGGGAAAAGAAAAATCTTCCTGTGCTCAAAGGTGAATAAAGTGAGCTACTGGGTCATATGAAGTCTACACAGCTGATCTTCACCATTCTTACTGTCTCTTATGCAAAACTGAACCAGCCTATCAAAGTTCACCCAAAGCTGACAAAATTTTCACTGAATGAATGTTTAGGCATTGGAATAAGTTGCCCAGGGAGGTGATGGAGTCACTGCTTCTGGAAGTGTTCAAGAGACATGTGGATGTGTGCCCCATGAAAAGGGAAGATTTCCTCAAATATTTTGTGTTTCATTATTCTGTCAGTGCTCCAGGAAAGCCAAGACCTTTGTGCCCAACCAGTCTGTCAGTGGCCCTTTATGGGGGTTCTCCCCTGAGCAGCTCCTGGATCAGAGGGTGACTGGACTGACATGTTCAGGGTCACACACCAACAGCATAAGAGAAACCCCCACTCCTGGGTCTCCACATCTTTATTTGACTGTTACCCACTGCCAGTGACTGTGAAGGGCTCAGGCCAACAGTTCATGGAATAACACTCTACTAATAGAGCAGAAAATTGTGACAGGTTAAGGTTTGGAGATGGCCAGCGATAGTGTCTGACTTCAAAAATATAATCAAAGCAATATACAGACAAGCTCTAATCATCAGTGAAAGCTGGCCCAAGATAATCACTCAGTGTGCACAGAGTGATTCTTACTCAAAAAGGTGTGTCTGTGGGGGAGAGAAAGGTTCATCCTGTCCACAGATCCCATAAGTCATGACTGAGTCTTCCCTGATTTCTCCTTATCTTACTTTTAATCTACTTTACTTTTAGGTGGAACTTGAGTGACCGTAGTCATAGATCACACTCAGTGAGGGATGTGTTAGACACCAAATTAGTAATTATTGGGTCAGAACCACCTTGAGGGGGGTGGTGTGTGTGTGTGTGTAGGGGGGAAGGGATGGGTCCAACCTCATGGAGCTGAGGTGGTGCTATAACACCAGATTAGTAATTACTGGGTCAGAAACACCTTGAGGGGGGTGGTGTGTGTGTGGGGGTGTGTGTGTGTGTGGAGGGGGGAAGGAATGGGTCAAACCTCATGGAGCTGAGATGGTGCTATATCCCTCATGGCAGGCTCCTGGAGCCCACACAGGAAAACCCCGGAGGAGTTGCCAGTGAAAGCCAGCCTGGGAAAACTTCAACACCCCACAGCTGGAGCCTCTAACCCAGCCTCAGATTGGCAGGGACAGTGGGAACACTGCCCCTGCCCCTGGCCTGGAACCGCAGAGTGGCCAGTGGGTCAGAGGCCATAGAGACCAGAGCAGAGAAAACCAGAGCCACAGGGGTGGCACATGTCACAGCCCTGCTGTCTGGATGTGTGAGAAGTTGGTCTTCCACAATGTCTCAGTGATAACCATCTCTCCTTCTTTCTCCTTCTCTCTTTCTCCCTCTGCTTCTCTTTCTTTTCCCTTTTCTTGATGCTTTGGGTGGCTTGGAGCTGGAGGGATTGAATTTGATTTAAGTGTGGTAGAATTGCATACACTGACTTAGTATTGTGGGGGAACATTTTGAATAGCTTGTGTAGTGCCCTTTTGAACCTTTGCCAAGTTCCCTCATTTTCTCCCCTAAGTTAGTAAAGATACCTCTTGAGAACAAGTTCATGGTTTATTAAAGAACCCTATATACAAATATCTTGAAGTAAATCTCCTGGCTATGCCTGTGAGTTGGCAACTCTGTGGCCAGAGTGTTACAGGTGGTCGTATCTTGGAGCTGGGTGACAACAGTATATTATGAGATATATACTGAGAATATGCATCTGTCCAAGGAGTGTGATTTTGCCACAGTTGCTGATTCAATAACAAGACATCTTCCTTTATCTCCCTTAGTTTTCATCTGTTATTCAGCTTATCAGCTAAAAAGTACCACCAAGTTTCCTCCTCTGCAAGGATTTCTACAGAGCCTGGCCATGATGTCTCCACTCCGCTGTACCTTCCTTTTAGCCCCACTCAGACTGTGTGTAGGAAGTCAGACACACTGACCCCAAGCTTGGTTTATTAAGATATAACTTTAATCCCAGTCTTTTACCCACAATGTGGCACTTGAGGTTATTGTTTAGGGGTGATTATGGTGAGGCTTGTGTGATGGTTGGGCTAGATGATATTGGAGTTCTCTTCCAACTCTGATGATTCTGTAACTCTGATTTTCTTTTCACCTTCAAAGCCTTCTAACACTTCAAAGGGTAACACAGCATCAGAAACAAGGAGTAAAACAAAAGTGTCAAGTTCAAACAATATGTGAGCCTGGTCACAGATTGACCTACAAACAAAATGAAGGTTAAAAAAACTGGGGAGTGCCCATCCAAAAAAGTAATCTGGATAACTAAAATCTTTACAGTTACACACTTTTAATATTTTTCTTACTAGGAAAAAAATAATGAAATGTAAAAAAAAAGTCCACAAATAAGTGATAAAAATATGTGTTCAATGTTCTTGGATCAATCACTATTCTTGTTGATATTTTGGTGACTTATTTTAGATCTCATATTATATGAATCACCAGTGACTATAATTATTACTTATGATTTTTTTTTCTTTCTTTCCCCTCAGACCCCTTTGTCTTGCTTCTCTGGGGAGGCAAAAAAAAAAATCCCCTATTCAATGTCAAATTACTAAAAGAAAATAGTGGCTGAAAATTCCAATGAACATGACTGCCATGAGACATATCGTGACAGTGAAAACTTTTCCAAAATAGGGATGGGAATCTTAGTCTAGCCAACAGAAAGCTTTCCAGACCATTTTTGTTTTGCTTGGCTGTGACATTTAAAAAAATAAATAAGCAAAAAAAGGGAGAAACTAACAGTATAGCAAGCTTCACTTTTTTTCATTCATGAATAGAACACTGAAATGACTGTTAATTGGCTTCCAATTTTATCCATTATATGTATATAGAAAGAAGAAAATATATGCTGTTTATCTCTTTTCTTATGCTCTTTTATTACATCTTCAACATAATCGCTCCTCATTAAAGTCTGTCATTTTCTCTACATCTAAGTTGTTTACCACCTGAATTTTATAAACCCGTTTTGACTATTTGCACAGAAATATATATATTTTTTAAAAATCAGCTTTTTCAGATTTATTAGTTTCTCTGTCACCTAGAAAACTATCATACCCTTTTTGGAAACTTGTCCAACTTGAATTTGAAGAAATGTGATAATAAAATGGCTATAAGAAAACAATGACTACAATATCATTCTTGCACTGCTGTTCTCTATATAGGAGAGTAATAAATGAATATTGTAATAGTTTGGACAGACTGAAGTCTGAATTAATCAAAGATAAAATGAACTTCCCACATTAACAAAAGTTTATAGGAATGATTTAGAAATTCAGAGTTTGTTATCCTGCAGTCTCCAAGAGAGTGATTTGTAATTCCTTCCCAGAGAAAAGAGGCCTCCATTACAAAAAGACCAAATGACTTGCATTAAAAAATATGTAACGGGAACAAGTCACATACATTTCCTTTTTGCTCTAAATTTTATAAAACCCTTTTCCTCTGAAACAGCTGAATCTCACAGAACAAACTGATAGATTCTTAAATCACTTAAATTGGAAGGCATTAAGAAATTTTTTCTTCTTCTATTCCTTGTATTTTTGTTGCAGTTGCCTAAGACTGCACCTTTACAAATTTCTGTGTGAACGTGGTGGAACCACAACCCCTGCTCTGAAACACCACATGGTGTAGAAGCCTTAAAGAGGCAGTAGCTGTGAAACGGAAGTGTAGGGTACAAGTAAAGCAAACACAGTTAGCTAGTTAATATTCCTGAAAGCAGCTTCCAAACTCCTATTTGTTCTTCTCCAATCACTGCTGTGAAAATATTTATTTCAGGCTTTAAAATGATGTTTTCAGCAGAAGTTTGAGTAGGATGCCCTAAGTAGATTGACAAAGTGTGCACAGTGATTTGAAGAGCAGCTATAGCGACCTCCCATCCCTGCCAGGCAACCTCGACAATAGCTGCAAACACCCACTGTCCTGACAAGGTCTCCTGTACCCTCTGCTGGTGTGGGCACAGACAGCAAAGTCAGGGAGTTTTTCTGCACTTGCAGCTCTAAGTTATCTAAGTGGGTTGTGGTCGTGCGAGTTCCAGCTAAGCAACAGTGCCAAGTCTTTCTTCTCGATTAGGTTGTAATCATTTTCAGAGTTTACATACTGCTTCTTTTTTTTTTTTCTTTTTCTGTGGTGGTTCGCTTTTACTTTGTTTACCTGCCTAAATTGTTGTCACTGTAACTGCATGACTCCAGATGTGGTGTGACATACACATCTCTGAAGTTTTGAGTCTAAACAGAACTTGAAAAGTCCAAGCTCAAATTTTACACATTTGCTTTCAGACTTCTAAGGCACTTCTTTCCTGTAATCTACAGTATGTAAATGCCCTGCAAACTCGTGTAGTCTTGACTAGCAGTGCAGTGAGTCATGAACAATCTCCAGAACATTTACTGACACTTTGCTCAGAGAGATTTCCTCAGTCTAAACTATTATTAAGCATAAATACATAAGAAATAAACCAAATCTAACCAAAGTAAAAAGAAAACATTTTAAATGTTTCAATTGATAATGTACATGTATGGCCAAACTGCGTGAACGCAGATTTGGGCAGGGCTCTCCCCACGTGCCCTTCCAGCCTGCGCAGTGGATGTTTTAGGTGAGGCTCAGCGTGCACAGAACTGGCCCCACCGTTTCAGTCCTGAGGTCCATCTGCCACGGCCGAGCGAGCTTGGACGGTGACAGAGAAGTCCTCGGGACTGTCACAGCCCCCGATACTGACCGGGGCTGACCCTGCTGAGCATCCCAGATCTGACGGGATGGGATGGCAGGGAGGCTTGAACTGCCAGGGGATGGTCCCACTGAGACTCGAACTCACGACCCTGTGATCAGAGTCCGGAGTGTGATAACCAGCAGTCTGGGCTACCACATGTTCCCTTCATTAATAGTTTATACTCCATATACATGGCCAATATTGTGCATTCTGGATAATTTTTATGTGTGGTTGTCAGGTACAATAAATAATTTTCACAAAAGAAAATACCACTGACTGTTACCTTATTTGCTGTAGCTGCAAGAGATACCAAGCTGAGACTGACAGTGTTTCTTCAAGCAAAAGTCTCAGTCCACAGGGTCTGAAATGTACATAGACTTACAAATATTCTCTTGCCTAACATTTTAAACATATCTTTTATATCACTTAGATTTAGGAAGGTATTTGGAAGACCTATTATTGGATTAAATTATAGTTAATGATAGCTCTGAAAACTACTTAGAGAAAATATCGTCATGATGTATTTACCTAATTTGAGGGTAATCTGGGAAAACAAGAAGACAAAACAGAGCTATAAATCATTGGGTTTCCTAGTTCTGTTGCAAAGTAACCTAATAAATCTGAAAAACCAAAGTTTGACCTATCTATAATTTATCTGTTACATTTATAAGACAAAAGGGAACAAGATTTTCTAGAGATTGTGGAGTATTTTTCCTTGACAGGGCATCAACAGATTACATTTTCGTGAATGATGTAAGTAAAAGAAAGATTTTTTTCATATAGGTTGTCCTCAGTGATACACTATCTAAAAATTAAAACATAAAAGACAGAAACTTTGCTTATGCTAACACAACATTACTACCTTTCACTATGTTTGCTATGCCAAAGGAGCACAAAGAGGGTGAATGATAAGCATGAACGACCACTTTTCTACACTTCTTCTGACTCCTTCTGGTATGAAAAGGGAGATACTACACTTCGAATACAAACACCTTAAGTTGTAGTACAAGGAGAAGGTTGTGATGAGGTTCAGTTATATTTCATATATAGGAAGCAAAACAAAACAATACATCAGTGTGAAATTAATAGGACAATGTATAAATTTATTAAATTATTAAGATTTCATTCTTTTTTCTCCTTATAAGTTATACTTTAAGTTTTCTATGGTTTGGGTTTTTTTCCCACACAACATCTCCTTCGATACATCATTTACTTTTTCTTTTATAATTCCTTCTCCTTTTCTTTCCAAGTCTGTGCTTGTCTCATATTTCCACCTTTGCTTTTCTGATTTTGTAATACTTATTAAAGATTAGTCTCACCAAGGCTCCTGAGAATTTTAGTGCAGTAAGGACTGCATGAAAATACTGTAGTTTTATTCAAACACAGAAGTAAATACTGTAGGAATCAACATCCACAGAACTTTGAGTGAATATAGATTAAGATAAAAAGGGAGACCATAGACAGATTACCCAAGTGATTCAAATTGTGAAGCTTAGGTTTATATACTAGAACAAATAAAGCTAAAAGAAAAAGAAGAAGGGGGAAAAAAGGAAAAGGAAGACCCGGAAGGTTTCTTTTACTTTGGCAAAGAAATGTGTTTCCACACTCTAACCATTAGACTGCAATGCAATGAACAATTTTTTAGTTTGTGGTGCACAAAAATTATCTTTGGAGACTTCATATGGACTACACAGAAAAATAATTATATAGATTTTCTTAGGTAGTTTGCATTTACTCTTGGAAAAGTATGGCTATAAAGTTAGAAAAGTCTTTAATTCACCATCTTTAGTTGCATGATGCCATTGGTTAAGAAAAATCCAAAACCAGCAAAAAATTCCCACAAAACAAAACTCAAAATCTTATAACACAAGATAGATCATGGAAACTGGTCATACTGTAACCATGGAGTGCCCAGAAGATGAAACTCATCTGTGGTCCTTGGTAAGTCATTCACCTCACACAGGAAATAAACAAAAAAAAAATCCCATGAGTAATTCCTATGACTGAGTAACTAAACTGTATTTAAAACTTCAGTTTTCTCATGTCTTCAGAGAAAAATCTCCCTTCTGCCTTTGGCTTTTTCCTTTTCCATGAGACCAGGATTTTCCCCACTTTAAAGAAATCCTACTTCTACTGACAATGCCTCCTGCATAGGGAGCAATGTACGTGCATAAATGGAGAAAAGGATCAGGGAGAGGAAAACTCTGTAAAAGGCCTCATAGAGTAACATATTTGGTTTTATCTCATCAGATTAAAAAGCATCCTGGAGGCTGAAGATATAACTACCTTCATCTGGAGGAACCAGCTGGATATAAAACTATGTTAGTCGATGGATTGGGGCAACCAGTTCCTATCCATCTAAGCCTAAAACATTAGCATGAGGATATACAATTCTGTGTTTTGGACAGTTAGTTCGGAAGTGACTGCCTGGATTCATTTTGGCCAGCTGTAGAAATCGGTGGAGAGGTGCCACTCTTCTACCTACAGATATATGGATATGAGGTGTCTACACCAGATGCCTAGGCATCTGATACAATTAGAGAAGGAAAAAGGAACTCCTAAGCACTCATTCACTCTCAGACACATGCGAAGACAAGACAAATTAATGTGAGAAGGTATCTGTCTCCCTCAGCTATCTATAAAGGCAACCTAGACAACCAACTCATTCTAGATGACATTTCAATTGCCAAAGTAACACAGAACTTTCTTTTTTTTGGGGGGTGGGGGTGGGGGATAGTAGATATTGCCTAAAATGATACAATTCAACAATAGGATCAGATTATAAATATAAAAATTAATGATATCCACTGCCACGGATAAGCAAGCCATGAGGCTATGAATTAAAATATTTGAAAACAGATCAATCAAAAAAGTGACCAGGAAATGCTAAACACAAATGTGTATATTGTTCTGATCCCTAGGAAACACAACAAATTGTGGGGTAGCATCAACACACATCAGAAAAATTTCCTATTTGATTTTCCAGCCTATAACAAATATATTTCTGAAGTTATATTTCTTAAGAGATGTTACTTTCTGAAAGCTTGTTTTATTCTCTGCTGACAAGCAGACAGTCTGCGTGTTTTTCATCTTAAAAGGGGAAAATATGACAAGTGAAACATGAAGAAACATTTGAAAAGAACTATCCCTGCCAGGGAATCTGTAGAGCTTTAATTAAAATTAAAAGCTGGAGTAGTGGCAAACTGTTAACTTAGAGTAATGGTAAATTATGATAATTTAGTAGCATTTTAGTATTCCTTGTTAGAGCTCAGTAACTGGTTCCAGGCTTTTTCAAGACATGTTTTCAGTGCAGAGCCACATGGAAAAGATTCATTCAAATAATGTTTCAAAACAAAATCACATTTCAGAAAGCATTTTGGGTTTTTTTAATCAGAGGTAGTCTGTGTTATAGAAACCCTAAGAACAATTTAGAAATCTGCTTGGAAACAGTCTCCAAATACTGTTTATTTGATTAGAAATTTTGAGTAATGCATTGCTGTCATACCTGAGCAAATTGCTGACATTAATTTATTTATGTAATGTTTGTGGCATAAAAAATCACTATTACTCTAATTTTATACTAGGAATATTGGGGTGCATCACATCAGCTGTATTTTACTCCCTCTAACTACAACCATCTTATAAAGGATTCCAATGTGCCCTCACACTTTAGTCTGCTGCCTAATCCACAGTGAGAGGGTCATTTCCCTTATTATGAGAGGGACATCAATCCAACCTGAGAAACTTTCCTGGGAATGGGATGAATAAAAAAATCTCTGTTTCCCTCCCATGACTGAAACATGGTGATGAGTTTATGGTCAATTCTAGTGCATGGATGAAGGACAATATGAAAAAAAAATGCTATTTATGTGACTAGTTTGGTATCACCTGAGAAGGAATTTGATATCAAATTGAGATTTGAAACACAAATGTGTCTTTTCAGTTTGCAGATTATGTGTCTCAAACTAGAAACTGCTTCTCAAAAGGCTGCCATGGGTATGAGTTTCTTTTGCAACAATAGTCAAGAGCAAGTACCTTATGGACCTACGGCCTGGCGCTTTCAAACCTTAGATGTGGGATATGAAGAACATCTGGCAACATTTCAGTAAAGATGAGCTCACTTGAGATTATTTAAAAATCTTTTGCTTTGTGTTCTGTTGGGTTTTTTTGTTGTTGTTGTTTTGTTTTGTTTTGTTTTTTCCAAACAAAAGGAATTCTGAACAGTTGTGATGTGCTTTGAAGAAAAATCTGTTTATGGGCATAGGAAAAAAGGACAGAAAAATCTGCAAGGAACTCTGAAACATGCTAAATACAAAGGTGTGGTCTAACTTACTCCTCAGCTTCCATAACTAGGACAGAATAGTTTCTACTTCTTGTGTATGTGTCAATAGTACAACGAAACGTGAAACTCAGTTATGTTTTTATGTACTGAATAGCTGAAACACCGTGAGATCATATCTCTGCTGTGCCAACAGTTCACAGTATTTCAGTTACCCACGTGTACTGTTAGCAGCACTCACCCACCTATCAGTCTCAGCATGAAGCAAATAGCTCTGCCTCTGTAAACAACATCACTGAATTTAAATATTAAAAGATGTAGACCCCAGAGGTGAAAGCACATTGCTTCAGTTACAATTACCTGACTTTCTTTAATGCTCTGACAAGCAAGGTAAACTTAAAATTCAACAAGTCCCTGGACAGTAGGTCTGAAATAACACTGACTAAATAATGACCTTGTCCCAAGATTGAGAGTTCTGTATTCCAGCTGTACTGTGTATAGATTTGGCAATATAAGAAAATCCTTTCGCCACACATGAAGTTTACTTCTTACAGATGATATGATATCTCTTATGAGGGTCCAGAGCTTCAACCACTGCTGAACATGTTACATGGTGGTACTTATAGTAGTTATTCTAATATTTTCTGCTGAGACATCTTTATTTTCTGATTTCTTAGTTCAAATAAGATGGGGATACCTACGAAGGGATCAGCAATGAGAAAACTGATGTTCTGTGTAAATGCACCTAAATCCTTTCTAGATTAAGAATTATATATTTTTGTATTCAGATGTGAATTTCATTATTTGTGTCTTACATTCTCATCAGTTACTGAGAGAAAACATTTTACTTTCTTCAGAGTGTTGTTGTTGTTGTTGTTGTTATTATTATTAATCATTATCTTTATTGCCATCATCATAATCATCATTATTATTATTATTATTTTTGTTGTCAGTTATTACTACTACTATTATTATTTTTCCAGGAATGCAGAGCTTATGCATTTACTGCTACCATGAAAAGCAAGATATGGGTACAAAGCACAGTGATCAGTGATTATAGTGCACAGAATGACATCATGACTCCAACTTTATAATTTCAACTCCTGGCAATCCCAACTTGTGTGGTCCTCAGACACATTAATTAGCAATCTGTTTCCATAGTTTCACATGCTAGACACATTTAAAAAGCAGTAGCTAAACTCTTGCCTGGAAAATCAGGTAAAACTCACTTCGAGTCCTCAAAGCAGTGCTTCTCTCACACAAAATAATCCTGCCCACTTTAGAAGTGTTAGAACAAAACATGGAAAAATGAAGAATATTAAATAGAAAAAAATTAAATTAACTTGATATTTCTAATAATTTCTACTGAACCAGTTCTCAAAAATACACCTAATGATTATTATGCTGGCTTTTAACTAGGATCAAACCACTCTAGCTTGCTAGATATCTCCACTTCATACTCATAGACTGCATTCCAATTACACTATATTTAAAGAAACAATGGAGTGCCTGAGGTTATTTAATTTTGCCTGGGGAGATATGCATTTTTTTCTATATGTGAGTCTGGAGAAAGCATCACTAGAATGTGGAGGAGAAAGATAATTTCAGTTGGTTGTTAACTCAGAAACTATTTCATGGCAGTACAGCTGTGGAAGCAGGTCTTGCTGGGTCAGGAACATAGCAGAGTCACAGTTCTGTAGAACAAGCTAAGCAGATGCATGTTGAGCACACAGGGCTGCAGTTTCTTAGTTACAAGGCAGACAAAGGTGCCTCTACCAGAACTAAATTCCCTTCTATGCAGATGCTGCTCCACCATACCAGAACCCTCACAGACCAGCTTGTAGATGCTCCAGATATATCTAAGCCTGAGAACCATAGCTTTAAGTCAGTTTGTGCTGATAGAGGGCTGAAAACCCACTGCTCTGCATTCTCTCCTATAGGTGAAGAAATAAATCACTTCTGCCTGACCCAAATCTACAAAATAAACTATTTATTCCATAATATATCAAACCTTTTGTATTTTACACAGGCATGTTTGAAACTCTCAGAAAACCCTTTCATTGATTCTCACAAGAAAGCACAGAAAAAGTTTTCAATCATGGCTTTAATAACTAAGTGAAAAATATTCTAGCTATACATTTTTTGTATATTCTGTTATTAGTATCTGTAATTAGTAATAACAAGGATGACCCTTGTTATTGACTTATCCAATGTCATACCTTGTTTATTGATAACAAATACCATTCAAATGTACATTCTCTTCATTCTAAAGATTTGGCAAAATATTGGAGAAAATGAATAAGCAGTTGTGCTAAATCTGTTTTCAGAGAGATTTGGTGCACAGCCTTTCACGTGTATGTATACATGCATATAAAATTGCATCTCTTTAAACTTCATGCTTAGCAAGTTTTTACCAACAGGTTGTTAAATATGTTCATCAGCAACTTCTATATCTTAATCACTGTGGGTTTATATCAGTGACTGATATACATAATTGATATAACTATGCATCACTTTCTGCATGTTTGAAGTTCTAACTTAAAAAGAAATTGAATGTTAAAATATATGAAAAATATTTTGAATAAGCATTGGTGTAGCTGAACGAATAGGCTAAGTTACCAAAATATCTTATGAGTAGAAAAGTAATGGCTCAGATTTGTAAATGTTAGAGAAATAAATACATCAGTAAATAAATAAATAGATGCATACATGGATAGATAGATAGATAGATAAATAAATACATAGATAGATAGATGATAGATAGATAGATAGATAGATAGATAGATAGATAGATAGATAGATGATAGATAGATAAAGAGAAAAATAGATTAATAAAAAGAAAAATAATTAAATAGCTAGATAGCTTTAAAAGCTAAATAAATAGATAAATAAATAGATAAATAGATAAATAAATAAATAGGTAAGTACATTAATAGATAGATAAATTAATAAAAATAAAAAGATAAATAGATAGATAGCTAAATAAATAAATAGGTAGATAAATAAATAGACTACACTAGATGGAGAAATAAATAAATGTATAGATAAATAGATAGATAAATAAATAGATAAATTAATGAAGAAATAAATAAATAAATAGATAAATAAAAATTAAATAAATAGATTAAATAGAGAAATAGCAAGTTAGATTAATAAATAAACAAATAGATAAATAGATAAATGGTAAATAAAAATAAAGTGGTAAGTAAAAGATAGAGAAATAAAAATAGATGAATAAATAAATAGGTGGGTAAACAAATAAATAAAGGTATAAATAAAGATATAAATTAAAAATAGATGAATAGATAAGTAAACAGATAGAAAAATATATAAATAAATAAAATAAATAAAAATTAGATAAATAAATGCATAGATAGATAAATAGATAGAAAATAGATAAATAAATGGATAAATAATTACATGTAGGGAGAGATAGATAGATAGATATAGATACATGGAGAAATAGATTCATAAATATTAAATAAGTAGATAAATACATGGAGAAATAGATTAATAAATATTAAATAAATAAATAGAGGAATAGATAAATAAATGAATAAACAGATAAATAGATATAAAAATAAATAGATAGATAAAAAATAAAATGAATGAATGAATGAATGAATGAATGAATGAATGAATGAATGAATGAATGAATGAA